>CM002482.1:17558760-17575786 GCA_000325765.3 Leersia perrieri
AAAACTACAGATTTAGTGTCCTTGTGTATCACAAAACTACAGATTTAAGAATTTGTTTCACAAAACTACAGATTATGAAAATACTAAACTTGTAGTTTTGTGATAATATAGACACTAAATTTGACAAGTTCTTAAATCTGTAATTTTATGATACACAAGGTCACCAAATCTATAGTTATGTGAAATAAGTTATTAAATCTATAGTTTTGTGATAAATTATCTAAAATACATATAGTTTTGTGAAATTTACTCTTAAAAAAATAATCGAGGAATACCACAATTTTGTGTGTATGTGTTGGGGGAAAGGGACCTGGTGGGATTGTTAGACATTTTATGAATTCTTTTCCTAACTTATATGAAATATACGTGTCTTACAAGGGCTGGATAGGTGAGAGGATCTGGATAAATATGCAAATTCAAGTGCACTCCATCCTGCTGAAATTATGTACCCTGTCACCAAACGCCATGTTGGCCATTTGTGGAATACGAAATGATGTGGTTCCGCATGAATTATCGCAAGCCTTATCGGTTGGCCTAAATAAAGTAGATACATATTTACAACTAAAATAATTTTTTAGGTGTGTTTTTCATGATTTAAAAGAAAATTTTAGAGAAAAATATAATGAAAAATTCCTAAAAAAACAATTTCAAAATTTAAGATTTAAAAATCAAATTTCTCAACGACCCATTAGTAAGGTTTCAAAATAAGTAGATACACACATGTTATCGCGGTCCAGATTTAAAAACTACCAGGTAAACCATGTTGAAAAGTCAAACATGCTAAAAGTTCGATTAACATGTCGAAAACACTCCGGCGACGTAGAGCGGCGCAGCGGCGAGGGGTGACCACCGCGCTGGCGAACTGGAGCGAGCGCAGCGGCAAGGGAGCGACGCGCCGGCTGACTGGAACAGTGCAGCGGTGAGGGGAGCTCCGCGGCGGCGAGGACAAGCTCCGCGCCGGCAAGGGGAGCGGCGAGGATGAGCTCCGTCCCAGCGGGAAAAATGCTAAGCCTACCACATCATTGCGAGTTGGAGTGATGGTCGCATGTCATCGCCCGAACTCCTGTATCCTTTTGTGCCCTTGCGAACTCTTTCACCACCTGCATTGCTCTTGCAGGGGAAAGGGTGGAGGGGACACCTTCGGGAAGAAAGAGGGGATACTGCAATGGTAGCGGTGTTGGGAAGAGAGGAGAATGGGAACGGTGCAGCCGAGAAAAAAAGGATGGGAGGGAAAAGGGGCAACGCCGCCGAGCGAGAGAATGGAAAGGAAGAGTTGAGGTGCCATCAAGAAGTTCGTTATTAGAGGTGCCGTTGGAGCGTGAAAATGTAGGAATGACTCTGTCGAGCGTGCTCGACACGCGGGGATCCAGGGGACCCCTTTTCGGTTCGGCACAGGGGTGCGGAATGCCAAGACCTGAGTTGAGGGGAAGAAGAAGATGGGCAGGAAGGAAAACCCCGCTATGCATACAAGACACAAAGATTTATACAGGTTCGGACTGCCAGGGAAGCGTAATACCCTACTCCTGTTCTTACACTATGTGGTGAAGGATGAATTACAAGGTAGAGTTCTCTCCCTCTTTGTGCTAGAGCTGGTGGTTGAGGTGATATCTGGGTTTTTTCCGTCCCCCCTCTACAATAGACTTGGTCCTCCTTTTATAGTTCAAGGGGACACCACAGTGGTCCTCTACCGTTTTTTCATGTGTGAGGGATGTTCTCCCACTTGGAGAGGGCATGCCTGCCCTGTCTTGTCGCCTGTGCTGCCATGCCTTCCTTCCCTGTTACCAGGTCGCGGTGGTCGGCGAGGAAAACGGGCAGAGGTCACCGAAGGTTTGATGCTTGGGAATGTCATCCTACCCAACCAGTAGCGGGGCCCGCTTGTCAGCGTCCCACTGACTGGCCTAGGCAGGGAGTAGGAGAGTAGAGTACTCATGTCCGACTGCCATGCAGCCGTCCGTCGCATTAAATACGACGGAGACGGGGCGAAGAGGCGTGCTGTCCCGCGACGACAACGCTGTTAGCGCACTGTCACCAAGGGAAGACTTTGGTCGTCCACCCCCTTTCCCTCGAATCGAGGTGAATAGGTGATGATGAGGGGCTGACAACCGCGCCTCACATCGCCATTAACGCGACGGGGCAGGCATCTTCCCCTGCAGTCTTAAACGAGGGTAGTTTGAAGACAGCCCGCACCGCCTCTCCTCCCCTTCAGGTGGATAGAGAGAGAGAAAAAGAGGGGTGCGGGGTGCACAGGGGGCTCGGGATCGACCCGAGCCTCTCGGCGTAAAACATATGGGGCTTTGGGATCTACCCGAAATCCTTGGTGTAAGGGTTCGGCCTCCGGGCAGCACACTGGGTCAACCCCTCCGGGTGGCCACGTGGCTGCCTCGGGGCCTAATCCTTTGCCTCAAGACAATGGCCTCCAAGTCCCGTGCCGGACTTGGTCGTCGCGTGTACTGTAATGCGTCCCCTCCGGGACCTTTGTCATGTCCTCGGGATACCCCTATATCCATATCACCGACAGTCTCCATTGCACCTCTTATTTTATCTAGCCTGCTAGGGGTGCTAAGGTCAAGCCCATCCTAGCGTGTCACCGTTAGCGGGATTAGAAAGGAGAGAGTTGAGGGAAGGATCGAATATGACCCGCGTGCCGCTATATTTTTATGGTGGATTACCACAATAGACTATTTCTGGTATTGTGATCGAAAACTAGCTCTTACTGTTGAGGACGTATATTTGACTTATTTTCTTTTTTTCGCAAACCCAACAAATTTGCACCGTGGGCCTGTGGCTACGTGGGTGCACGTGCGGTCACACGCGTGCGACCTGCGTGAGCGAATAGGTTGCCTCCATAATATGACAATATCGAGCATGTGGGGAGTTTCGTATTTTATGGACGCCAACACGACGTTCGCGACTTCGCGTGTGACTATGAGGTATGACAGGAATTCTAGAGCGTGACCAAGGGAGATTGACTGCAAATAGGGTCCAATAGGCCTGAAGCAAAAAAGAAAGGGTTCTTGGGCCTGAACCCAATAGAACGAAATGGTTCAATGTGTCTGGAGCAGACGCAAAAAAATAAAAAATAAATCTGCAAAAAAATGTTGCTGCCCAGGATCGAACTGGAGACCTTCAGTGTGTAAGACTGACGTGATAACCACTACACCACAGCAACTGAGTTGCTCGTTAAATATTTACAACTTTATAAATCGTTTCGCATTCATCTCTGTTTGTTTAATTTTGCAGCTTCATTAAAAAAAAATATTTCATCTCACCACAATCGATTTGGCTCTGTGGAAAACTAAGTAGATTTTCATGGTGCTTTGTGTTTTGGACAAAGAACGTTAATTAGAACGGTGTCGTATGATGATTTTACCTAATGGAAAAGCAAGCGAAAGTGAAACTTAGATGGAACGATATCTGGAAACCCAAATTTGCACATATAAATAGAAAAGAACTATGATGGAAATATGAAATACATTAAGTATCAAGGGTTACCTAGGATCCGAAGGATAGAGCAGCTCAGGTGCCCCTCACCAGCTCTAGATGCCTACTATGACCATGCCTATATATTCCAATAATACTTCTTGACACCGGAATGACGGTATACATATATAGTGTGATCTCATAGTTACAACAATGTGGGCAATAACGTGTTCATGCTTATTAATTACAGTAATAAATTCTCCCATCTGTGTGTTAAGTCTGAGGAAGTAGTTGCATATGATAGCCCTGAGGGAACATACTTTCCGAATAACACCCCTCCCGCCTCAATCTCCTTCCATCTAAATAGATACAGAGTTTATCCATAAAAAAGAGAAAAATAAAGTTGAAAATGCCTATCAAGGTTAGGTATCAGCGAAGTTAACCTAGTGAGTAGTGCCATGGTTGTCTTAAACTTGTTTGAGTGTGTCATGTGGGTTCTCAAACTTCTAAATTGTGTTTTTAGGTTTTTCAATTTGTTTGAGATGCCAAATAGATTCAAACGGGCTATAACCCGCTTCACGTGCTGATGTGGCACGCCACAGTTACTTCTGTCCCTGGCCAAGCAAGCTACCATGCGAGCACCGTCTGCCCATCATGATCCCTGCTCCATCTACAGGCATGGATGAGTGGCACCAACGTGGCAAGCCCAACGGTGTGCTGTTGCTCGAGGATGACGGCTCTGGAGAGCACATGGCGGTGATCAAGCCGCTCGATGACATGTTGTCGAGGGTGCCAGAAGCCCCCCGTTGTGACAGAAGCACATGGCGGACATCCAGACGCTAGTCACGTCCCTGTATATATGCACGACAATGGGCCTAAGAATTTTCAGGTTCCCACCCACAGGGCCACAGGCCATGGTAAACCGATTAATTAGAGACGGGCCGGTGAGGCCTCCTACCACAAATGGCACCGCGCTCCCGAAACCCTTTGTGCTCTCCGAGTTTTCGTGGTCAGCCCTGGCGTTCCGCAGGGCGAAACCCGCGACGCGCCGCCTCGCTCGCCTGCCGATGGTGGAAAAAACACTCGCGTCGGTTACGTGCTGTTCGCACGGGTGCGACCATGCAAAAACTCGACGGATTGGACTGCAGTGTGTTCGCACAGGTCTGAACATTGAAGATTGAACTGCACTACTGCAGTGCTGCAGGTGCTGAACTGCTGAATGTATCAGTTGGAAGTAAATACGGATAATACGCCAAGGACTCACCGACGAACGGGCACCAAAAGAAAGAGTTGCTGCGGGTGGCCTTTCCTTGCTTGTGCTGGGCACCAAGCCACCAACCGAGGCAGAGCAGAGGGGATTTTCCCAGCTCTCGTACAGCAAGCACGTGGACTCGCAGTGGCTCATCCAAACGTCAGGTTTCTCGGAACAGATCAATGCTCGGATTCTCCTGCCTCCAATCATGTGGCTACCCTGCACGCCTTGCGTAGGGTCGTTGGGGATAGCACTGACTGCGCAGCTGGACGTCCTCAACGCAAAGCTATCCGTAGTACTCCTACCGAAGGTTGTTGCAAAGCTGACGATCTTTTCAGTCCGCACTGAGGTGAAGTGCCTGAATCAGAGTTCAGAAAGAAGTGGCTGAATTCATTTCGCTGTCCATTATTAACAACGTGAATTGCCTGATAAGAGTCAATTTTCATTCAAAGATGCATATCCTCACATCAGGATTATGGGGCCCAACTTAATCTAACAGAGGATATAAACAGTTAAGCACCATAAATATTTATACATCAATCGCCAAATGTAATGGACTAAGCTTGTCCCTTTGTCAAAACCTGCTGCTGCTGTCCCCTGTTAATTTTAGGCATAGTATATATATCACACGTACGCCATATCTTATTTTCTCTGGCATATGGCATTATCACATACTTGCAGCATAGACATCAATTATTTTCCATGTCCGTGACAAAGATTCCAAACCACTACTATTAGCATCCTATATACTCCTACATTGATCTTAGTGTTTCTTATTGCTAGCTCAATCAATAATCAGTAGACAGTAGCCTATTACATGCAGATCTTAGAGAGGCCACTGTTCCGAGCTGTGTTATTGTAGTATTAGGTGAGATTAACACTTTAGCTAGCTGTGTGTTGGGACAAATCACTGTTCTCCCAGAAGATAATGGGGTGTATCTGAGATGAAGCCTTTTGACAGGGGGGCCTCATGTTCTGTCAAATGTCCTCATCATTTCAATACATGCACCGATCGTCCACAAGCGATTTGTTTCTTTTGCTTCTCCTGTCTGGGACCAGTGCGTTTGCGGCAGTTGCATTGCATATCCTTCGTCTGCATACCAATGGAGATGTACTCTTTAATTAGCCATTAAACCATTGCAAGATCTGAAATTAGACAGGTAAGGGTATCTTTTCTATGGTATACGCCCTAAATCCTAATCGTCTACTTATGCTAGATATACTGAGATCTGCTTTTTTGAGGAAGAAAAAAATTCAGAGGCATCCACATAGATTTTTCTGAAAGAAAATTATCGGTACTCATTAATAACTAAGGAGTACTTAGTTTCCCCGCAAAAAAAAAAAAAAACTAAGGAGTACTTAGTAGTACAAGACATTATGGCGTGACAATACCAGTATAGTGTCAAAAACTTGTAATAATGGACCCCAAGTGCTGATTGAAGTGGTTAGGAATTGCGAGACTTTCGGTCCCCTTTTCTCAACTTGGATGACTCTGTGTCAGATTTTTGGGATGTTTTGCGTCGCTTGTCTTCTACTGCCGCTTCCAGCACCGACGATGACGTTCGCAGAAAACAAAGAAGGGATACACACTGAAGTTACCAGTACAACCGTTTTGTCTCATTTTTAGGCATTCTGTCGGTTCTAACCTTTTCTTTCTTAGTGTGCCTAATGTTCAGCTACACTGTAACTAATTTTTTACTTTTGACAATTATTCACCTACTGTGGCCTGAAGTTATTAATGACGCATGATACATTCGGTGTGGGACACCGGATTTTCAACTGAATCCAGAGTCAAGGGCAAAGGTTCAGCGCTCCAGTGGCATTTGAGCAGGCAGTGCAAACAATTTGCGTATAGGCGTACAAGCTAGCCATTTCATGGTTGTTTTAGCGAAAGTAATACTTCCTCTGTTTTTTTATTTGATGTTGATTAGCTCAAAAATAAGCTAACAACTCAAACAAAGATGTACTGAAGGAGTATAAAGGATTAAGGATGATTACAGCACATGAATGAAGTAGTTCAGGATGCGGCCAAATGTAAAGCCCATAGAGGCTTCTTTCAACGAGTAATGTAAGATTACATTAGAATGGGACTATATTTCCCAGTAAAAAAATAACGGCAAAAAACACGCACTGGGGATAAAAATGACGCCATAAATCATCATAGCTTCTATTTACCCACTTGGAACACTCCATCCTTTGATGTCAAAAACTTTTCAGGGTATCTTTGTCATATATGCGCCCTCTTTTACACCTAAACATCGAGGGCTGACCTCCATTATGTGAACTATCCTCCACCCAAAGAATGAAAAGAAAAAGAAACTTCAAATCCACAAGGCAAATGGTAAGCCAATTATGAGATTTGCCCAATATGACACATCATTCTAAAACTTTATTTCACGTTATTGCTATTGCTTTTCTTCCCCGAGTGTCCAGTATGTCTTCACAACAAGAAGTAGCTTCTCCCGGACGAGAGGACCATCTTCGTGATCAACGATTTGGCTATTCCATCTCATCCCGTCAGTAATGCTCTTTATTTTCACCAACATGTCTACATCGTCCCTTATAATCACCGTACCCTCAGGCCTCAGTATTCTGTCCATTTCCAGCAGAATGTTTTCCATCTCGCATCTGCAAGAGACGAAAATAGTCAGTCCAGCAATAGTGGGGACAATGTGTTCAAGTCAACTCCAGTTTTAGTTTTTCCAAAAAAAGAAAAGAACATCCGTCGTGATTGTTATTGATTAAGCACAAAGAATGTACAGTTGTATATTAGTACCAGTACTACTATAGTAATGCTGATGGTATAGTTTTGCTGATAGGCACCAAGACAAGAACAGAGTCACTGTTGATGTTTGTTGCTGTGATGTAGTAGTACTGAATTTTACTGCAGTTTATGATTACCTGTCCTTATATAGCGTGAACACTGAATCGGCATGAATGAGGTCGTAGGTACGAGGGTACGTGGACATGCCCTCACACCTGCAGCAAGCACGGATAGAAGTCACACACCAACAAAAACATGGACGGCCTTCAGACTCAAAAGAGGGACAGTGTTTACAGTACAAAGAACTCACCAGTCTTGGTAGCTTCCGATGAGCCCACGCTCATATATTACCCCAAGAGTTGTTATATTGCCAACAGTTGGGACCATATTCATGACCCACACAGGGTCATCCACCAATGCCGCAGCGAAGCCGCCAAACCGAGCATTCATATCAAGCAAGTTGCGGTACCGTCCTTTCTGGCCAAATTGACTTATCACGGACCTGTAGTGCCCGACTCTCTTCTTCCATAGTTCGGTGTCTTCCAGGAATATTTCATCGGTGACACCCTCAATGCTCCCACTGGCAATTCTGGGTGGCACTGCAGTGAGCCTCTGAGGCCATTTCTTCAACTGGCCACCAGCAATCTCTTTTATGTCACTAACCTCCGGAAGAGGAGTTATACAAGCCTCCATCTTATCGTACCTACAATGTATCACGTGAATATGATTTATCCTGAACCGTAGACATGAGTTAACTTCAAAATGGACAGATAAGATATAATTAGTATTGCAGTTACCATGCAGCATCTGGATTTTTATTTGAGCAAAAGGGAGGGGACTTGATGACTTTGCGGGAGGTCTTGCAGTGAATATGATTAGTAGGTTTCTGCCAAACTGCAATGTCACCAGCCTCCTTCACCGTGATCTTCTTCCAGCAAAGGCTCTTGGCCACTGCCTCGATCGCTTCCTGCTCTGCATTGAGGTCCTCCTTGGTCCTCTGCCATCCCTTCCAATGCTTCTTCCAGTTAATTGGAGGTCCAGATAAAATCCAGTACCCTCCTGGCCGCAGAATGCGATCCACCTCAGCCAAATACAATCCATCTGCATTTCAATTTGCAATGACTTACTAAAAGATCAACAAAGCATTGCTAACACATGTTGTATTTTGAACAAAATGTCGGCATACCATAGAGCTGCCAGGGAATGAGGCAGCGGGAGCAATGTGCCATGTCAAATGCACGAGCCGGATAGGTGAGCCGGTTGGATGAAAGAACGCCGATCATCGCTGGTACACCACGTTCCAATGCAAATTGAACCTGTGCCTCGTGAGAGTCACGCGGCGCGAAGGACATGGCCAGGATGTTGCGTGACAGCAAGTACGCACCCCAGCTCGCCACCTGCACAAACCGGTAGAATGCAACACATTAGGCAACGATTACTCTAGGCATCCAGTTATACATAGGGGTAACTTGCCCCTCTACTCTTGACCAAAAATTCGCAATTTCCATTGTGTATCTCGCAATGCTGGTAGATAAAAAATGCCGAGGTCCAAATGACTACTATTGACACAGTATATGTGAGTACGTGACACACTCAGTGTATGAAAAGGTACTCCATGTTTCAAGTCTTCGACAATATTACTACTGCACAGTACACAGAACAGAACCTCCTATCTGCAGCACACATAGAGAATTTGATCAAAGAATGCGATTGCAGTGTCGATCTCTGACATGTCCAGCTCTAGTCTCTTACGCACGTGAGATGCTTCATAACCACCACGAACGATTGCTTCAGTTCAGACTCAACAAAACGATCTGTCAGATATGTCACGGTACTCCACAGTCTGAGAGTCCTAATCACATAACGAAACGAACAAATGCCACTCCAATGGGGTCGGAGCAGCAGTTCGTTCCAGGTCAGACCCGTTTGACAACGCAGAAAGGCACCCCAGAATTTGGTCGTGTGGGACTGGAAACTTCCGACACGCGCAAAGCAAAATCCCATTCCGGTGTCGCCGAGATCTCCGCTTCCTGTTCTAGCGCATCTAAAACCTCAAAACTAAAAACTTAACCCCCAAATTTTGCCACAAATGACTACTTAAAATCGAGCTAATTGTGCGCGCTTGTGATTTATCGTAAGCAAACAGTGTGTGATTATGGATGATGAAGTGGCCTACCCCACAGCCGGTGTCGAGGGCGGTGCGGATCGATCCGTCATGGAGGGGGATGATCTTGCCGATGTCGTCGATGTAGGCGCTGGCGCCGTGGGGGAACATTGTGCCACCGCCTGGAAACCGGAACTTGTCGCCGTCGACGTGGATCCAGTTCTGCACCGCCTTCTCGACGGTGAGCTCCTTGTGCGGCACGTTGGCGAACCACGCGACGTCGCGGCTCGCCGGCCACGGGAACGGGTTGTGGTACCCCTTGGGCGCCGGCACGAGGCACCGGAGCCGCTCCCCCTCCGACGGGCAGTGCCGCTCCCGGTACACGAGCCTGTCCCGCGGGAACCGCAGCGACCGCTCCACGTCCTCGCACGGCGTGTACTCGGAGTACTTGGACGGGCACGCCTCGTACTCGCGCCGCGCCTCCCCTGACGACCCCACCTCCAGCCCCTCCGCCGTGTGGTGCGCGGCGAAGTCGAGCGGCGGGGACGGTTTCGACGAGGCGGCGGCGGAGACGGTCGGGGTTGGGGAGACGCAGGAGACGGAGGCGGTGGTGGCGATGGAGACGGACGAGGCGACGCCGCCGTTGGCTCCTGGAGGAGCGGAGAAGCCGCCGTGGTGCCAGATGCCGAGGAGGTAGGACACGGAGCAGAGCACCGCGACGGCGGCGAGTTGGAGCAGCGACGGGCGGCGGCCGCCGGCGGAGGATAGCAGGTGCAGCTTCGTGGCGGTCGCGCCCACCGCCATGGCTGCTGCTCGCCTCCTCTCGTGGGGATCGGGGCGTCTCGCCTTTCTGCACCACCGCCGCGGCGCTTGCTGCTTAAAGCGCTGGCCTAGGAGGTGGAGGGATTGGGGTTGGGGGCGTGGGGATGGATTGATTAGGTGGAGGTGGAGACGGGGGGAGGGCCGTGAAGTGAAAGCGAGCCGCGCACATGCATCGGGAGCGTTTATTACACCAGATGGAGCGGCTGGTTTACTCGATCGTCTTGGCTTGATGCAAAAGGGTGGCGCGCTTTGGGAAACTACGCTACACCGCCCTACACTACGCCTGCCTGCCACGGTGAATGCGGCTGCCTGGCTGGCCTGCCCAGCGGGTTGCTGCTATTTGCTGGCGTGTGCTGTGTATATCGCGGCGCGATAGCAGTTTCAGTAAGCATTAACTCGGTGGAGTTACTGTTTATATCTTCTGTTGATACAATCTTGGTTGGCGGTATTTAATCGTGTTGACTGTTTGATGATGGGATTACTATAAATATTTTTCTACTTTTTGAGGTAGTAACTTTTAATCTTCGGCTTCCACTCTTTTCATCTTATTCAAACCTTCACTCATTTCCTATTCCAATAATCCAATCACACCCAAACAATTCGTTGCTCCGGTGAAAAACGAGAGGCGCCATCTGCTGATGACACAGACTTATAATCAACGGAGGTGGAAAAGAGAGAAGATAGACCAGACTTATAATCACACCGTTAATCAATTAATCAGCAAGCTCTATATATCCATCCATAATACATTGAGCATAAAATCAATAAATATATGATTTTTTTGAAGTAATTGTCAAGATTAAT
This sequence comes from Leersia perrieri, assembly GCA_000325765.3. Classification (NCBI taxonomy): domain Eukaryota; kingdom Viridiplantae; phylum Streptophyta; class Magnoliopsida; order Poales; family Poaceae; genus Leersia; species Leersia perrieri. Next base: position 17,569,927 of record CM002482.1, read on the forward strand.
TTATAGAAATGGTCTATATGTTGCTACAATAAATATTTTTAAAATTATTTATTGTTAAAATTTAAAAGTTTGACTTTAGTCTTGTTCAAACGTCAATTAGTATGGAAGGGAGCATGTTGCTTGGAGTTTAATCAATGATTTGTTCATTGGACAAAACGGTGGTAATTGTCGCACATACTTTGTCTCGCAAGCACGGTACAAATATAATGGTACGATATATTTTAGATATATTTTCAATAAAAACATATGAAGCTTATGTTTTTAGTGCTGTGGAAATGTCAGCAAAGTCCTGAAATGACTACATTGATTAAAGTGGTTAGAAAAACTAAAAACAACTAACCGTAGGGAGAAAAAATCCCAATGCTCCAGCCTCCAGGCGCACGCCAGCCGCCCCCCATGCGGTGCACGGTGGACAACCTGCAACCGACCAAACCGGACTCGCACGAGCATGGCGCAACCGATAGATCATATCAACCTCGAACCAGATAGCGCGCGGTAGTATCTCTGACACATGGGCCAGGAAAGAGGCGGAGGAAACCGAGGAAACCTGGACTCTGCTGCACGGGCAAGTACACCGCAACTCCCCTGGTTGTGCTCGTGACCACCATGGCGGACAGTGAAATGGATGTTGCCGCCTTGGATGCATCGGCCCGCAGCCGCAGTAAACACCATGCTGTTTTTTTTTTTTTGAACTCAACACCATGCTGTTTTGGATCACACATGCTGCGCGCTGCGCGGTGCCTACCCCTGTTAATTTTCACTCCGGCCGAGCGCGCGCCACGGTTGATGTTACAATAGATTAGTACAACTACACCGTCTTTTGACTGGACCAGCCGTATTTGTTAGTACTACTGGTAGGGTCTAGTGGTACGAGTTCGATCGCATAGCACTAGCACAAACGGCAGTGGCTATACAGTTCAACAGGCCAACAGGGTAGTGGTGCCGGACCAGCTACAGTAGCATTTCAGCAAGGTTGTATTGTAGAATGCCCCTTCTTGACCGCTTGATGAGTTGAAAACCGAGTACACAAACAGTTCTCGACCGTCAAACAGCCGGCGTTTCTGTGATCTTGTCTCTCACGGAATCATTGCCGCATGGTGGCAGTAAGGTAAGGTTCTTGTCCTTGACGAGTTGACGAAGGCCTAATCTGATCCAATTAAAGTCTGAAATTTAAGTTAGGTGAGTTTCTTAATATTGTAACAACGGGATAAACGCCCAAGTTGGGAGTAATATACGGCACGGCATCTTAACAAATGCTAGTCGGCGAGATCAATGTCAGCTGCTCCTATCATCCGTCCGAAAAAATTGTGGATGATACTAGTAGTACCTTTGTGTGAGGCTGAAGCAACCATCGGGAATGGAGTGCTTGCAACAATCAGGCCCTCTTTGAATCAAAGGAAAAACATAAGAATTCCAGAGGATTTGAATCCTATGGAAAAGAATCCTATAGAACAATCAAATGATTGAATCCTATCAAATCCTACAAAATTCCTATGGAATGAGCTATTGTAGTAAGATTTTGAAGGAAAAGAAGCATGAGCTCTTACCTCATTTTTTACTTCCTATGACTCAATTCCTGTGTCTCAATCAAACGATATTTTTTGAACTTTTCTTTGTTTTCATTTCCTATAGGAATTCTATGTCCGAGGCATTTTATTCCTACGTTTTTCCTATTCCTATGTTTTTACAATCCTGCGTTTCAAAGAGCCCCTCAAAGGGGAAGCTACGAACACGCGCTGTGACGCGCACACGGCACATCTATCGAAGGAACCGAGCTAGTATGAGACTATGGGCCTGTTTGGGAGAGCTTCTGCCAGCTGCAGAGAAACTGTAGCTGGCAGAAGCTCCCCCAAACGGTTCACAGTTTCTAAGAAGTTGTAGTTACAGATTTTGGAAAATAAACTAAGAAGCCAGAAGCTGAAGAAGCTGGGTTTCAGAGCTTTTCTAGATTCTCAGAAGCTGGCTACCAGACAGCTGCTTCTAAAGAATTTAAGCTCCCCAAATAGGCACAGTTTTTCGCGCTATCAACATTAAGCTGATTTATAGACCGGGCAATGGGGCATTGTGCAATTCTATGTGCTAGTGCTGTTCTAGTATATGCTCGGATAAGTATAGTACAAGTAGTATATACTTTTGTAAATAGAAGAGGAAACATAAATTCGGTCATCTGGGCCATTGGGTGCCGTTGTTCATTTCAGAATATACACCAGTCTTAGCCATACTGATCTAGAACGAAAGTCACGAAATAGGCAAATGTGGACATATGCACATGTGTCACGAAATAGGCAAATGGAGTACTGACTTATGCTTTTTTTAACTTGTTGGCTGTTAGCCGTAATGAGATATTAATAGCCGTTCGGTCCATCGCCCAAGTTGATCCAGTTAATCACTTAATTACCATTCTCTGCTCTGATAAGGATGCCATATGTCTCACAGTGGTTTTCTAGTACATGGTACCAGGAAACTCTGTTTGGAGTACTATAATCAGTATGAGTATGGTTTAGGGGCACATGGGTTGGCCAGGTTGGTCTGCGGCACCCACCAGCCAAAATCAGTACCACGGCTCAGTTCTTGGATCTGGAGAATTTCTTTACTCGAAGATGGTAGCAGCACAGTGCACTGAATACTGTAACTTCAGAACTCCGGCATCCAGCGGTACCAGTGTGCCAGTGTCCTGCTACAGTTGGTAAGCTAGCAGCTGCTAGTAGTATGGGGCTACTACTGAGCCAACTGCCGTGACAACTTTCCACTCGAAAAGACGGGGAAACTAACCCACATGCCAAAGCATGTACGTGGTTCATAGAGCCCTGAACAGAGTAATTTCTGGTTTATTTTAGTGCCTCAAAGCGACGCCCTCCGTCATTGCTTTTATCAGTAAATACAACTTGTGCAAAGTGTAGCTACCAGTAGTAGAAGCCCCCTTCACCTCTGTATCTGTGTTTCCGTAATGAAGATATAAAACGGTAGAAATCATTTATGATTTGTGTTATCCGCGATTGATGCCACGACTGAATCAAGTTGTTTCAAATACTGGGGCACATGCCAAATTCAACGGTCTAATCTAAGCAGCGTCAGTTGCCTGGAGAAACGGAAAACTTGGACCAAGACATAGCGAGCCGGGCTGCTCCAAAATACTCCTACAACCAATCATCATACGCTAGGTCGTCGCTGCCTATGGCCTCCGATCGTTGTGCGGTTGCGCCTAACAAGAGTGAAAGTTTCACAGTGATATAGGAAGGTCAAACATTGCACAGCCTGCGAAGTTCAGATGACAACTTGTGAATTGTGATATTCAGTATAGTCAGTACCCCATCGGCTTCGAGACAAGCCATGCGTGGCAGCGTGCATGGACGCCGTGTCCAGCAACGGACTGCGGATAAGGCATGGGTCCGGCGAGAAGACGATCTGGCCGCGCGATCGGCTGTGCAAATCACAGAATGCTTCCCCCGTGCAGGACGGAACGAAGCCTGTGCGTGGCTTCAGTGGCCGGCAAAGAACAGAACATGGGAATCTTTTTATCAATCTTTTATGTCGAGTTCGGTCGGTCATCGGTGGATTCATACGCACACTGCCATACTACGGCTCCGGTGAGTGCAGCAGTAGGTCGGATCGTTGCAGCATTAAGCCGCAGCTGTCGTGCACTCCTGTCCAATGTTATGCCATTCCAACGGGATGCTTATACGGGGCGCTTAGATGAAAAACCCGGTTTATTTTTCCATCTACAATTAGATCGGTGCTAATTTCAGGAGGTCGTTGCTTCGCTTGACGTCGATGCTCTAGAGGTGCTTCACCAAACTAAGTTGTTATTTCTACTGCCGTGGCAAACAAATAACGGCAAGCTCGGTGGTGATTACTGATTTAGCATCTGTATTACATTACATGCATTAGATGCTTAATTTTTTCTCCCTTTTTGCATATTTGCTTAAAAAGGGAGAAAAAATTAAGCATCTTGTTAAGAGCCCCATCTTCCAATGCAAGTAATGTGATACGAGTGCTTGAAATCAATAACTGTCCCTAAATTTGCCGTTATTTGTTTGCCACCGCAATTAAAACAACTTAGTCTGGTGAAGCACCTCTGGAGCATCGACGCCTAGCAAAGCAACGAGCTCCTGGAATTAGCACCGATCTAATTGGAGATGGAAAAATAAACCGGTTTCATCTAAGCATCCCTTATGAGCATCCCGTTGGAGATGGCCGTTTGTTCAGTTTGGTGCCAAACAGAAGCGGTACTACGGTACTACCTGGGAACAGATGGAAACAAAGGAGTGAACGTGAAATTCGGGATTAGGTGAAACTGGCAAGCTGCCTTTCTGGAATGGGCCATCAAATTTATGTAGACCAAAGCCAGATAGCGGGCCTTTAAATTCAAACGGAGGCTGTAGTATACCCAAAACATCAGAGTGGCCTGAGTTTACTAGTATCTGGGTTTGAAAAGGCCCACTTTTGTTTAATGGTCCCAAAACTGGTAAGGTTTGAAAAGGCCCACTTTTGTTTAATGGTCCTAAAACTGAAAAGGTGAAGGTCGGTTGCTAAAATAACACTCACAAGATGTGTCAACTCCAAAATAATATCAATAAAATATGGCTCTACAAAATGCCACTCGCGAATACAACTCTATAGCAAAAATGGCATATGAATCAAAACATGTGACCCTTTTGCCCCTAGGCTAACGTCAAGGGCAAAACGGTCAACAAGTGATATTTCGGCTACAGAGTTGTATTTATGAGTGACATTTTTAAGAAACACCTTTTACTAATGTTTTTTGGAGTTGTGTTGACACCAGATTTTGGACAAGAAGCCGATGAAAAGAAAAAAATGGAAGGACTGGAGGAAGCTTATCGGGTTGAGAGTATAACAGTTGCAAATCGAGTTAAATAAAGCCGATGAAAATCAAGGCCAATAAAAGTTGTCTCAACGCATGAAGGCAGTATGATGATTCGAGTTGGGTTTTATATTTAGAAACTGATTGTATTTAGATTAGGAAGTTTTAAATAGTTTTCTTTCATACTAGATTTAGAGTCCTAGTTTTGTAAAGATAGGGGTCTAGTTTCCTTTTATAAACCAATTACATATGTTAAGTCGTATTCGAGTCGGAGTCGTTTACCTCTGGGTATAAATTGTAAGCCTGGGTACCTGTAGATCTATCTACGATCAATAATACAACTTTTTGACGAATTGCCAACCGAGCGTTTTCGCTGGGTTTTCGACGAATTGAACTCTCGAGTCGTGCTGCATCGATTGGGTTCGAACTACGACAGTTGGTAAGATTTGTCAAACTTCATGCAGATCGGTTATCGCTTTAGATGATTGATTTGTATGTCGCGTATTATATATATATTGTTAGATTATATATTGGCCATGACATATTTGCATCAGATCATCTTGATTAGAACTTTCTTGGTTAGGTCTAATATTCTAATTAAGATGCTAATTAGAAATTTCTCGGTTCAGTCTGATGTTCTAATTAGGTTGCTTATGATAATAATATGCCAAGGTAAAACTTTACACGACACGATATATCTACCACTATGTGTATTGTGCATCGGATTATTTAAACCGATTGATAAAAGCCATTGGGTTAAGCTGTCTTGGTTAAGTCCAATCCTTCAGCCCAAGGTTATTATATATCGGGTTAAATATATCTGAACGCATCATACATGGTTCTATCGGGGTTTCAGCCGATAAGTTATCTTTTACTTGTATCGGCTAAATGTTATATAAATAAATTCAAAGATGTTTAATTTTGTGCTGCATCGGTTGAGTCCAACCTACAAAGCTTATATTTAACAGGGATTAAATATCAATGTGTCGGTGTAATGGGCCAGGGGTATTAGTTCTTCATGAATAAAGGCCCATTAAG
>CM002482.1:17575886-17630189 GCA_000325765.3 Leersia perrieri
CCTTGGGCCGAACAAACCAAGGGACGTCTTTTAGACCCTCCCGCCGAAGGGAATCGCTCCCGGATTCCCCGACACAATGGATCCAAATCTCCAATTAGCCGATCCAAATATATTTGTTGTACAAAGCCAATCCCAAAATCCGTGGTATCGGCTACCTAGTTATCGGCCCAAAGGCCGATAACGATCCTGATCTAATTTAAGTTTTATTCTTGTTGATTGCAGGATCAAATAAACCGGCACGCTCAGAATCCGATTGTAAGGACTTGCACTCTGGAGTAAAGCAAATCTCCTAGGCCTAGCGTAGTACACGTAGAAGTCAAGTTTTACGTCAACAAGTTGCCAGCACTTAGAAGTGTTATTCTAAAAATAATCCCTAGCGGAAGGACTGACCAATTGACAGCTCGTATCAATTCACTGTTGCAGCATTACGGCGTGGCATCATATATATGAGCCTATTTAGGGGAGTTTCTCCACCTGCAGCTTCTCCCAAAAGCTGTAGCTGTTAGAGGCTGTCCCAAACGGTCCACAGCTTCTGAGAATCTGTAGTTACAGATTCTTGAAAATAAACTAAGAAGCCAAAAGCTAGAGAAACTGGATTTTAGAGCTTTTCCAGATTCGTAGAAATTGGCTACCAAACAACTGCATCTCAGAATCTAAAACTCCCCAAACAAGTCCATACAGTCTTTTTGTGGAGTTTCTATCAACTATAACTTCTTTCAAAAACTACAACAACTAAAGCTGTTTCAAACAATTTATAACTTTTGAGAATCTGCAGTTACAGATTTAAAAAATAGAATTTTTTGAGAAATAAAAATATTTTTATGGAAAATTGTAAAAATAGAAGGCTGTGGGGGAAAATTGCAGAAATAGGTGCCTATCGCCACGGGGTTTGGCGTTAGGTGCAGAGACATCTACCTTTCTCAGTCTGCGTTTAGATCCAAAAAATTTAGGTCAAAAATGTCACATCAATGTTTGGACACATATGACATATTAAACGTAGACTAATAACAAAACAAATTATATATTCTGATTGTACACCGTGAGACAAATCTTTTAAGCCTAATTACGTCATTATTAGCCATAAGTGCTACAGTAATCAACATGTGTTAACCATGACGTAATTAGGCTCAAAAGATTCGTCTCGCGGTGTACAGTCGGAATATGTAATTTGTTTTGTTTTTAGTCTACGTTTAATACGTCATATGTGTGTTCAAACATTGATGTGACATTTTTGATCCAAAATTTTTTAGAATCTAAACGTGGGGCAGATGTCTTCGCACCTACCGCCAAACCACATGGCGGTAGGGCACCTACCTCCAAACCCCGTGAAGGTAGGTGCCCTACCTCCAAACCCCATGGCGGTAGGTACCCTACCGCCACGGGGTTTGGCGGTAGGCCCCCTACCGCTATGCCCCGTGACGGTAGGCTTCTATTTCTGCGATATTCCCCATCAACTTCTATTTTTACAATTTTTCATAAAAATAATATTATTTCTCAAAAATTCTTAAAAAATAAACTAAGAAACCAAAAATTGGAGAAACTGGTTTTCTAGCTTTTCCAAATTCTTATCAACCATAAAACAACTAGCTGCGTTTTAAGCATCTAAGGCTCCCCAAACAGTCAAACAGACCCGTGAAATGTACTTCCTCCATCTCATTATATAGTAACCTAAGAGAAGATTTGACCCGACGATAATGTCTATCTAAACACCTTTATTGTATTTTGGATGGAGGTACTTTCTCCGTCTTAAAATATAAACCTCCAGAATCTCTGTCTATATAAATATTAGGATGTTCACATCTAGTTGAGACGAACGGCTTATGTCGATTGAAATTTACTCCTAATGGCGATCTACACCGCCAGTTCCAACTAGAAATTCCAACGTCCAATACGCTGACAAATTGTGGCGCGTGGCGAGCGGCGACGTCAACGAACGGCCGCGCAAGACGCGCCCACGTCACCTCGTCTCCTCCGCTCGTCATGGCCCCAAGCCGTCGTCGCCACTCGCCGGACGGGCATCTTCTATACTCTGACGCGTGGACCCTCCAACTCATGAACGCGGGTCCCACACGACGGCACGCCACCACGCCCCGCGGCCGTCTCGCAGTGCACTCGGTCCACCAAGACCGCAGGCACAGTCGCCGCCGGCGCCCACAACACCGGAGCCCGGATGCCACTCGTTCAGTCGTTTGGGACTTTGGGCAAAAGCGACGCACGCGAAGCTGTGGAGTGTGCACTATTCCTTCACGGCTCCACCTCTCGCAGCTCGAAATTCTCCCAAATCTCCCCCGATCCGACCAGAGATCGTTGATCCCTCGAGCGCCCGAGCCTCCCGAGGTAAGCATCCTATCCGAGTTCCTAAGGCCTCGTAGATTATCCGGTTCAACTTAGCTTACGCGCACGAAATGTTCATCTTCTCCCGATCTTCCAGTTCCAGTTGTTACAGGTTCACCGGTTCGGCTATTCTTGCGCTTGGAATGTTCCTGTTTGGGGAGTAGAATGGGCATGGGGTTCGTGATCTGGGGATCATGTGAAGGGTTTGGATTTTGGGGTGTTAGATCCGTGACACTGTATACTGAATAACCAACCCCGTATTTTGGGGAGTACCTGTTTGTTTGTTTTGTTCTTGTGTGCGTGTGAGAGGGGAGGGGTAGTTTATTGTGGCCGTTGGATAATTATGACCGACTCTGACTTGTTAGGTGCTCATGAGCATGGAGGCGATGCATGATACCACTGGGAAGAAGGAAATGGTTGTCTGTTATATGAACTCCCCTCTACCATACATGATTGAGGAAAATTATGGGGGTTGCTTCTTTGAAGAAGATGATGATCTTGCACAGGTTCTCCAAGACCAGGTTCGACGCGATCACCCTGCTTCCTTCTTGTTTGATTGTCTTATGCTATATCCTTGTTGCTGCTGCGTAGAAATCATAACGTAATATATGTGTTCCACCATGGAAAATTGTGTGTCTGGACAATGCAATGGACAATGCTAAGTATTATGTGTTGAAACAGCAGCCAATCATTTAACAGGTTAGGTTGTTCATTTGTCATTTCTACGTTTTGTTATTCAAAGTAGACCCAAAAGGTAAAACAGTCTTGGCTCTAATAATGCCATCATTGAGAACACTTCAATTGCAGAGCTGCAAGCTCATCTCTTATTGTTATGTGATGCTAATTACCATTATTCACCAAACATAAGTTATTTATGGGGAAAATCCAACTTGCCCCCTACAAGTCACTTGTGTTTCCGCTCTCCCCGCTACAACTTAATCTCGCCCATAAAAAGTCAATTTCTCTTTCGTTTTCCCACATATATATAGTTTTTTGTTGATGTCTTTTTTTATACACATAATTTCTCATGCCCCCCCCCCCCCATGCCACTGCAGACGGCAAAGTTGCCCACGGCCACGGGCCAGTGTACCTACCCATTAGTGTTTTGGCATGCGCTTTTTCTGCCGAGGTGGTAGGGGAGAACTTTGCTGCCTACCTGGAGGCCCTTGGGGCATGAGAAATGGTGGGCACAATAATAAGTACTGAAAAAATCGACCTGAGGTGGGAAACTGAAAGAAAAATTGACTTCTAGGGGGATTTATGTATGGAAGTGAGTTGTAGGGGTGAGGGTAGAAAATTAAGTGACTTGTAGTGGGGGGTATTTGGATTTTCCCTGTTTTTTTTTTTTTTTAAGTTCATGATGTTTCTCCTTTGGAATACAAGTTAGCAAAGGACACATGTGAAAAAAAAAGTTTCTTATTTTCTTGCCTACGCTGTTGCCCTTCTCAGGAAATAGTCTATCAATTGATTCAAGGAAACGGCTGTAGCGGTTCGTCCAGAACTCATTCACATCCTAGTTCTAGTCATAGCCATGGACGGGCATTGGATGAACGAAAACCATTGGGAGTGTCAGGTTATGAAGTACAGCTAGTTGTTGATGAAGCTTTAGCTCGAGAGTTGCAACAGATGGAGGACCAATTAGCAAGTGCATCAATTGATGACCATCGTATAACCGAACATGGTTAGTTGTTTACTGCTACTCTTCCATATTGTGCTCATCAATATCTTTCTTGTAAATTCTAATATGTTGCTTCAGAATTCTGTTCAGGAAGAAAGCCAATAACTTCTTCAATATCTAACGGTGGTAATGTTTCTGCAAGCCGACCTCCTCAGGCAGTGATGGAGGATGGCATCGATCCAGATAATATGACTTACGAGGTGCATTTCCTCAAATCTACTTCTGTCTAATATTTTCTCTACTATTTCATAAGGGCACATGCTATTGTCAGCTAACTTTCTGTTCCATGAACTTTCATTCATCAAAGGACTTGTACAATCTATAATGATGCTATGCAGAATATTATAGTCATTTTTCTTGTAACACTGACAAAAATGGATGTGTCCATTTGTCACACAGTGGTCTAATTATCTTTACTATGTTAAAATGATATAATTGTTCTTTCACGGCTTGTTGACATCAACAAATAGATTTTAGTGGGGTGTTGCAAGCTAATTTTATTTTCTTTTGTTGAATTCCATCTGTATTTCAGGAACTGCAACAGTTAGGGGAAGCTATTGGTACTGAAAGTAAAGGTCTGCCGGAAGATGTGATAGCACTCTTGCCTACTTCAACATACAAAATTAGGATATTCTCAAGAAAGGAAAAGCATGATGAGTATGATCTTGTCCTCATTAGATACATGTATCTGTGCTGAAAAAGTTTGTACATTTCAATGTGGTTAATATTGTATAAGGATATTTGGTTAGTACTTTCTGATCTTAAGTTGCATCCTACAGCATTATGCTTGCAGAGGAAGTCCCGAAGTAGTTTATCATATATGACTACATGTAGGTACAAAGCTAATTTTTAACACCCGCCTCTTTGGTGTTTACCAAAACAGATGTGTTATATGCTGTATGGCTTACAAGAACCGAGATAAGCTGATTAAATTGCCCTGTGAGCATCATTACCATCAAACTTGTGTGACCAAATGGTTGAAGATCAATAAGGTAAACCACTATTTCTTTTCTCTCTTTACAATGTGTGAGTAGTGATAATTACATTTCATGCAAATATAATTGTGATTTCCGTGAATGCGACCTGATTACTTTGCTCACCCTGAAATTGCTCTGCTATTTTAAAACTCTCTTGTTTTGCCTAATCAGGTTAGATATAGAGATTTTTTAAGGAACATGCAAGAGCATCGTATGTCATTCCATTAGAGATAGAAAAAGTACAACACTTAAAGAGAAAGCAAGAGGGTTTGACACCCCTAAACTTGCTCACATGCCGGGATACAGTACAAAAGGTTTACCTCTCACAAAAAGTATTTAAACATCAATGTCCCTGCGTCACACCACATTTTCAATTCTACCATAGCACTTGACAGCACACCATGCATTGTTTTCACATTATCTTCAGAAACTCTTGCATTCAGTTCCTTCCAAACTGACCACATCATTGGGATTAGAATCATGCCGAGTCCCCTCAGTTCCTCTTTTGAAGCCACGGTTTGCAGCCAACGGTCAAGTAGTTCTGTAGTTTGTCTTGGTACTCGACGAATGCCCATATTGTGGAGGACCCCAGAACTGCTGTCTCCAGATTTAGTTTACAGACAAGTGATGTACAGAGTGCATTAGAACATAGCACACAGTTTCCTTGGTTTGGCAGATTCGAAGATTGAAGACGATCTGCCTTCCAGCATCTCCCTTGAAGAAGATGTAGAGAATAATGTTACTAGTAATTTACTAAACAAGAAGATTTAATTAGATTTGCAATTTTTTTCAGACCGTTCTTACGTCTTCTCATCCAGAATGAACTGTTATTGATCAGACTTGTGCCACGTTTGTCAGGTATGCCCTGTTTGCAACAAGGAGGTTTTTGGTTCGTGCAGGTGAGACATTGCAGATTCATTTGACACCTCCAGCAGGCTTAACCGCTTAAGAAGTGCTGCTATTCATTGATTTTGCACTCATTAGCATTCAGCATGGTAGCATAAATAGACAATGTGTTGTATTGCTTAATGATCTGAAGATTTTCAGGAGTTACTGAGTACTTATGTCTCCTCAGCAAAGTGAATGAAATCAATGCTTCTGTTCTGTTTTTAGCTTTATGGAGACTATGAGCAACTAGAGCTTTTAGTTCAGTTTCCAGACCTGGCGCTTTACTTACACATACACCGTATCGTATCAAATTATAGGTTGTACTGTATATTTTGTGAAGATTAATACTAGCATGTTAGCACTTACTGTACTACTTTTTTTTCTCTGTGATTGCATATCAGTATTGCGTGCGATTATTTCTTATGGCTAACAAATTTGAACTGCTGGAATTAGACCTCTATGGTCTTCTAGCTGAATAGTACTAGTAGTCATTGGTCAGATTGCCGGTTCTGACTTCTGACTTTCTGTGCAAACCATCTGGAATTTTGGGACTATTTTTATAGACAGAAGTGTTGGTCATTTTTCGAAGTGATCATTCTATGCTTTGATAATTCTTTGGGTAATCATTGGACTATTCTAGGTTCTTGCGAAGAGTAAAACCTTATAAACAGGATTAGATGCTGTCAGAATAAAAGCTTTGTACGTGCAGGCTGCTCAAAGAGACAAATTTGTGAATTGCAGGAGAGCAAAGCAAAACTTCTGCAATGAACAGAAAAAAAATCAAATTCGCCAGGATGGAGACAAAAGAAATCGTCACCAAACTGCATGCACTAGTCAGAGCGAAAATTCGACGCACGCAACAACCATACGCGATAGGATATCGTTAAATTAGCATCACATGTGGCGTCGAAGTATCCGGTTTGACAAGACAACGGAGCTATAGTTCATCTGGATTTGGTTATCTTGGATTAACCTTAGATTATTGAACCAATCCAGACTCTCTTCTTGCCGAACTGTCACGCCCACTGCTGGCTTCAGATATCATATCCTGATGACGAAGATTGTCATTTTCCACACATCACCCTCGAATCGTAGCATATAAACGCATCAAACTTGGCATGAATCTTTCGTTTAGAACGGATTTGAAAGGATTTTATTAGGGGTTGAAAAGCAATTGTGTCTCAATTGTACGTTTAACTTAACCGACGAAGTGTGTAGTATCTGCAAAGTGGATAGAGCTAAATGGGCTGGGCCCCAAGTTAAGGTGCTGACTCGGATCCACGCCCATGAGCCCCTTTGAAAATGTTTCATATTGCTCGGCTCAAGTTGCACGGGGCCCCAAAGGTTAAGGCTGTCTGGTCCCACAGGACGAGACACGGAGATGTGGGTCCCAGGTAGTTTATCATTGATGTGAGATTTTCTGATTGTTTAGAGGAAAAATCAGGAGAGAAGAGGGGGTCCCCGTCACACACGCTGGCTATGCTCCCATCTCCTACCAGAAAACGTATCCCATTTAATTTCCATTTCTTATTCATTGTGAATGATAGGCAAATAAAATCAATGGCCGAAGAACTTTTCAGTCATAGATAAATACAACTCGTTGTTGCTGGTGTACTACAAGTACAACATGTTGACACAACCAATGAACACACCTGTTTTGTAGCATCAGAAAACAAGGGAGTTTATCAGTGGGAGAAAATTAAAATTAACAAACGGAAGTCTGCACCAAACAAATGGAATTTTGGATGTCAACCTGGCAAACGGTGGGCGATTGGCAAACGGTGGCCTGATACTCTCATGCGTGTACGTTGCTCGGTGCTTCGAGCCTTATCGTCTCATATGGCGAAGAATGCTCGTAGTCTCGTCATACTCCGGCATAGATAAACCTTCTTATCTTAGTTGAATAGTTTTGTGCCATCTGTCGCTGCCAGCCTGGTTGATGAAAGATGACAAAACTTGATACTCCGTACTAATACACACAGTGCTGCTAAGCATCGCATAATATCTCTAACAGTTGCTAGTTGCTACTGCTCTGCTGCATGGATCGAAAAGGGCACCTCCTCTGTACTGATAAGGATACCCGCACGGTAAAAATCTAACTGAAGATATTTAGCTTCTCAACTCCATTGATTTACTTTTCTTTTCCGAGGAAATTTTAGTTGTACGCCCTTTCTGGTTGCAAAAGGGTACTTTAATGCAAGTAGAAACTGCAGTTCATCCAGGTGAAGATCACGACGTGGGTATCTTCTTCTTTCTCGATCGGTTGTTGCTTTCGGAGTTTCACTGGTCCACTGATGTTTCTTTCTTTGCCGGTTTCTCATCCTTCATCAGTCTTCAGCAGATAAACAGATATAGCAGTATCTTCTCCAAAAGGCTGAATACTTGCTCAAATCTACCGGCAAGCTATTGTTATCGTCGGGAAGGAGATGGGATTCAAATTGCGAAGAAAGAAAACAATTTAACGTTCAGAGCATGGCGGCCATCATAGTGTAACCTGAAGATTTTATGCCCCCTAATGCATTGCACATTATCAGCCAAGTGGCAATATTCGATATGAACAACCATCTGCCAGAATCACATAAGGACACAGAATCTACTGCACCACAAAAATGATAGCGTACTACACACCTAACCTGAAGATATGTTCCCCAACTCAAGCCACGTTTGAGACGAGATCCCAAGCTCTTCAACTGTTTAGGCCCCATCTCTGATTCGAATGAAATACAAAAACATTTTAGGCTTCCATTGGAACAAAGGATATGAAGAGGAACAAGTAATCTTCTTATTTGGTCTTTGGTCTTTTCATTTAAACAGAGAAATGGAGATTCCGGGATCATATGAAATTTCTTTGGAATATCTCAAACATGTAAATTTGGTAGAAACAGAGAACTCACTGCAAATCTAATCAGACAATCCATTTCGGATGACAGATTAGGAGCACCTAAGCCGCAATACCACTACAGAACAATATCCGCTCTAGTTTTTCTTTATTTGTTCTAAACTAGACTATGCTACAGAATTATATCGACACAAAAAAAAAGCGTTTATAGGAGTACCTTTTTATACCGCCAATCACCAGGTAAGCAAACGACACCTAGCCCTTCCGTTCCGTTATAAGTCGAGAAGAACCCCCCATGAGCCTTCTCTTTTCTCGACCAGTTCGATAAATTTGGCGCTATCCCGCATGCTGCTCTCTCCCTTCCATTTCCCCCATTCGAGGCGTTTCATGTGAAGTTCTGAGAGAATTTCGTTGCGGGTTTGGGATAAGATTAGGTCGTTGAGCCTGTTTTGATGCCAAAAATGGCCAACAATCCGGTCCTTGCAGATGATTCGGAGGCGAGTTTTTGATAAATTCGGATTGGCCGCTCCGGATAAGGCGAAGTATTCCTCGCCGCAAGTCGGTTGAATTGGGGGAGCGGAATTAGCGGCTGTCCAACCGCTAACTCCCGGACATTGAAGGCTAATCCAGAAGCAATCCGCGGCAATCCGTCGTCGTCGAATTCGCATTCTTCGGCGAGGAATGGGGGCGGGGGCGTCGAGCATGATGGGGCCGGAGGTGTACGGCCGCGGATGGGGGCAGACGCCGTCGCTGGGCGACATGCCGGAGGGCTGCGCGGCGGCGGTGCTGCTCTGCCTCGACCCACCGGAGATCTGCCAGGTCGCGCGCCTCAACCGGGCGTTCCGGGACGCCGCATCCGCGGACTGCGTCTGGGCGGCCAAGCTCCCCGCCAACTACCGGTACCTCGCCGCCCTCGCCGCCGCGGCCGACGACGATAGCGGCGACGGCGACGGCGGGATGGAGGGGAATGGCGGTAGATGCTCCTCCGCTGCTGTGATCAAGAAGGAGATATACGCACGCCTGTGCCGGCCGACCCCATTCGATGGGGGCACTAAGGTGAGGATGATTCTCGTGAAAACTGAGTTTAATTAGCACTTGCTAAGTAATCCTAGATGGAAACGAATCCTATCTTCTATAACAAGCGAATCCTCTTGAATCATATGGCAATACATTTGGGTTCTTGTCAGTGGGAACTGGATTTGATCGTAACCTAACAATTAGTGACATTGATTGAGATTTCTTACTTAGTCTCTTTTAGAGTGAGGATTACTTGGTTGTCGAGTATCTTGAGCAGCTCGAATTTTTACAGATCAAAGCATCAGTAGTAAAATAACAAATCAAGCATATGGAAATTGAGGAAATATTTTTTCTTCATGTGTATTTGGTTTATCTTACTTGTCTGTCTATTTTGGAAATGTTGGCCGGATGATGCTTGTTCTTGCCTTTTGTATTTCGTGTTGCAATGATCTAACTAAAAATCATTTTTGAATAGGAATTTTGGGTGGAGAAGAACAAGGGTGGTCTTTGCATTTCCATCTCCTCAAAGGCTATGGCAATCACAGGCATAGATGATAGGAGGTACTGGAGCCACCTCTCTACAGAGGAGTCGAGGTACTTCACTCATGGCTTTAAATCTGGGGTTGAAGTTTCTTTTGTACTTAAGATTGAATTTCTTAAAAAAGTTAGTTTGGAGACCAATTCAGGTTTTGGTTTCCATATGATATTTGAGTATGAAAGAGTGGAGATAATACTGAATACATCTGAGAACATGGTTTATTTTTTAAATATCCTACTGTATGTCTATATGGAGGGCAGAAAATTCATTCATTTAACTCTAGATACATGACCACTGGTGTATAATTATTGATTGTCATTTCCCTTTATTTAATTAACTATGTGTCAACTGACCTTTATCCTTGTGTGAGGTGGCCATCTATTTGTTTGCCCTTTGTTGGAAAATCTTTCTTATGCGTGATAAATCCTTTCATCTCACACCTGACCAGAAAGAGAACTTTTCATTTCCTCATTTACTCCCACCATTGAGAAATATAAAAAATATTAGTTTTGACAGAGTATTCAATATTGAACTTTGGCCATTACTTTTTCAGTAACTTATCACCAACAGTTACAAATTAAACAACATATAAAAGTATTTCAAATATGAATCTACTAATACCACATGCATTGCACTAAGCATACATATTGGCTTAAGTGTTAGTGAAAAGTTATAGATGTTCCCATTCTCAATTCATACATGCCTGATGTTTTCCAACGGAGAGTCTCCGAACTTATCGGTTTTTCATAAGGTCCATCAGAGTAATCACAAACAAATTGATAAGGTTAATCTCTTTCCAAACTCTTTTTCTGAACTTTTAGTAACAAGATATATCTTTGGTAGCTATTGAAATCCTTGAGATATATGTTGGCATTTGACTAATGTGCTAGGGTCTGATAGCTGAAATTGGAGCCTGATTTTCTGGGCTGTGTACTCCATCAAATATTACAGAGCTCATATGCTGAAGTACGTGGGCCGAATGGCACACAGTTCATTTTGGTTTATCAATTGTGCTCATGTATGCCACCCTTTGGGGTCATTTCTGATGCAGAATATAATCATGTCATGTGCACAAAACTAAAGTCAATCATGTAAGTTTCATGGAAAAACATTTAACCGCATCCTACTACTCTTCTCTCCAGTCATTGTAACTCCCGATGCAAACTATACCATCAAAATTTAGGTTCTGATTTGGTTTCATTCTTCACCTACACGGGTTGATGCCAGATGATTGCTTTGATAATTTTGCACATGTGTAGACCTTTCAGATACCTCCATTGGGTTATCATTTAGTCTTCTCGGCAGCTGCCAAATAACTGATCATTAAACTGCTATATTTTTTCACCATACAGATTCCACAATGTCGTGTATCTTCAGCAAATATGGTGGCTTGAGGTAGTTGGGGAAATTGATTTTTGCTTCCCTTCTGGTTCATACAGCCTTTTCTTTCGGCTCCACTTGGGCCGACCACTCAAGCGCATGGGCCGTCGAGTCTATGCCTCTGAACTAGTCCACGGTTGGGACATTAAACCGACAAAATTTCAGCTTTCAACCTCAGATGATCAGCAAGCTACATCCCAATATTATCTGGACGGAGAAGGATACTGGATCCTTTACCATGTTGGGGATTTTGTCATATCAAGGTCAGATCAGTTAACCAACCTCAAGTTCTCCATGATGCAGATTGATTGCACCCATACAAAAGGCGGTCTATGCGTTGATTCTGTATTTATATATCCTAAGAACCATCGACATGAGGACTACAGAATCTGCAAGTAAATTTAGCAAAACCACTGCATCCTTTTCTCCTTTTTCCGGCCATTCCTGTCCAAAAGCGCAATGTGCATATCCTTTTTTCCAAAGAAAAGTTTTGTATGGGCGTGAAATCTTGTTCAATATTCTTTGTAGTATTAGCTAAACCAGTAGGAAGATTATAGGTTCAGGTAGAGATTAGGGATGAGTGTTTGGCGTCTTGTCTGTAGAAAGAGCAGTTCCGTTTGTTCATCATTTGTGTAGTGATGTTTAGGTGATTAAGCCTTTTTCCGATGTCGGTGAGATTTATAAACTTCTCCCCCTGTACAGGTTATGTCGTGTTCTTTACTTGTAAATAATTTGGCAAATTAATAAATGTTTATAGTTTGCTCTACTTATTCTACTTAGCCGTGTCTTGGTAGTTTGAGGATTTGAGCTGAACATGCTGAATACTGACTGCCGATGCAGTGATGCATATACTCTCGCCCATGATTGCCATAGCAAAGCAGTGGTGCATCGGGAGAACGTATGGAATATTTTTTTTCCGGGAAAAATAAAGAAGAAAAAAAAATTAAAAGCGTTTTTTAACAGAAAAATCGGGCAATTTATTCATAAGAGACAAGTTTACATTTCTATTCAGATTACAAGGAGGATTCAGTGTTTGCTAGCATGTGAGCATCAGTGTTACAAGCCCGATTTCCATGATGAAACTTTACTTTCGCAAAATGCTCGTCTTCCCTCGATATCATTAAGAACTGATAAACATGTGCACCTTGGTTTCTCTTAAATGCTTATGATGACTTCCAAGGCAATCTGATGCTACACAGATATTTGACATGTTACAATCCATAGCAATTGCCAAGCCTTCCTTGCATCCAAGTGTTTCTAAACGTTACCGAGTCAGAAAGCCCTTCCTAAACCATGGCATTAGCCACCAAAAAGTCTTCAGACCAGATGGAGTACGACACACTGCTCCCACAGCCCCCTTGTTGTTCGATCTTGATATTGCCGCATCCACATTTGTCTTTACACAATCTTTTGGAGGTGGCATCCATGCGGCCACTTTAGGAGATATATGTTTCATATCATTTTGGCATGAAGGAATGTCAACTAAATTCATATCAGCTACTCCCTCCATTCCAAAATAAAAGGGTTTCTTGCTGTACAATTTTTATAGCTAAATCCCTTTATAGAGAAGAAAGGGGTAAATATGATTGAATAGACTGTATTGGCTAAAGGGCTTTCATTAAATTTATTGGAAGGCAGAGCAGTTGGCACCGATCGGTAGGGACACCCTTGTTCGAGCCCCCCCCACCCCACACACACATACACACATCTTGGTTGATCAAGGGCATTGACCGCATTAGACACAACTTTTTTTGGAAAGGTAGCGCTGAGGCTCGTAGGGGGCACTGCCGGCTTGCTTGGTCGAAGGTTTGCGCCCCCATTGAGTACGGTGGTTTGGGAATTTCCAATCTTCATTTGATGGGGATTGTGCTTCGCGTTCGGTGGATTTGGGCGAGCAGGACGGCTAAGCATCGCCCCTGGCAAGGGCTTGTCATCCCCTCCACCGACGACGAGCGAGAGGTGGTGGCGGCGGCTATGCGTTGTCACCTAGGCAATGGCAACTCTCTACTTTTTTGGGACGATCGTTGGCTTGACGGCGACTCCATCAAAGCTATAGCGCCGAACCTCTGTCTTCTTCTGCCTTCACAGACTCGCAACAATCGGACTGTAGTGCAAGCGCTCGCTGTTAGACTCTGAATCAGACTTGAAGGGCGCCCTGGGTGCCAGAGCAATGCTTCAATACCTTCGCTTATGGCCCGACTTCGCGACGTCCAACTCACGGCCTAAGATAATTCCTTCTCTTGGCGCTAGGAGAGCTCAGGCCTCTACTCTGCCCGTTCCACCTATCACCATCTGTTTGTGGGTCGTGAGTTCTTCCCTTCCGAGCCAACATGGAAGAATTTCACGCCACAATGGAGTAGACTACTTCTCTTGGCTGGCGGCTCATAACAAATGTTGGACTTTAGATTGCTTGCGTAAATGCAATCTTCTATATTGACCGCTACATTCTTTGTGATCAGGTGGAGTCCCTAAATCACCTACTGGTTGGTTGCGTGGAGTCGCACCAACTTTGGTAGCTGGTCCTGTTCTCCATTGGCCTTGTTGGTTGCTTCCATGCCAATGCAACTAATTTCATGTCTTGGTGGGATGAATCCAGGAAGATGGTGCCTCT
The DNA here is from genome assembly GCA_000325765.3 of Leersia perrieri. NCBI lineage: Eukaryota > Viridiplantae > Streptophyta > Magnoliopsida > Poales > Poaceae > Leersia > Leersia perrieri. Next base: position 17,590,149 of record CM002482.1, read on the forward strand.
TCTCACCGTGGCTATGACACTGTGGTCATCCTAATTGCTTCATCAATTTAGAAGGAGAGGTACCACCGTGTCTTTGATGGCATCTCCAAATCCATGCGTGAAGTTTGCCGCTGCTGCGGCGGAGGAGGCCGCCCTCTGGCGGCAAGCTGGCACGCGTTTCTAATCACGCCCCTCCCGTGCTCTCCTTGGTCGCAAATGGATGTCGCTAGTAGTCGGCTTAGTTAATCTGTGTTTTTTCTTTTCTGTTTTATATAGTGACTTTGTGACTTTACAGGATGGTCTTAATACAAAAATGCACACCTGCGTATTTGAGAAAAAAAAAAAAAGGACCCTCGAGGTCTTGTGTGCTGGGCTATGGTTATTGGGCTCTATCGGGCCAAATCTTGCGTACTAGCAATGTGTAGTCCAACACAAACGTTGTGTGTCTGTGCTTCTTTTTTCTTTACTTTTATTTATTTTTTAAAAAAATTGAAAATGCACTCTGAATTGTCTGATACCTTTCCCTCTTGGACGTAGTCACGTACTAGTATAGCGCATCAATCAACATGCAAACTTAACCGACCAGAATTCCAGAGCGCATGTTATGCATGCTTTAATGCATGATAATGCTAAACGAAAGCATGACTCATCCGGTAGTACCTCAGCACAGCAAAAGACAAATGTCTGAAAAACGATCATCAGTGGCCACAGCAGCCGTAGACGCATTAATTTTCAGGCAAGCTTAGGACATGTTCAATGATTAAGATAAAATTGTATGTAATTTTCTTTCCCCTCATTTAAAGACAGCATATGAGACATCATTTAAAGACAGCATATGAGACACTATGTACAATAGGTTGTCAATTGTATTATATGTATATACTTAAAAATAGGATTAAGTGGGCCAATAAAAACCATTCACCAAGAAATCGCTAGGCTACAATGGTGAAAATTATGTATATAACATACAGCTGTTGTCTTTTATACCGTAAGCAAATTAACATATAACCTCTTTCTCTCTTCCTTTTCTTTTTTCCACATATAAAAAATTTTATATGATACTTCTTACTTACGATACTAATTTATCATTGGGCATGTCTCACTGACGCGGGCTTTACGCGGTTGCTTGCGGCCACCACTCGTACGTGTAGTCGTGGGGAAACGAGGAACTTGCCGAGATTACCGGGCCGTCAGAACGTGCGGCAATAATCATAGTCGGTTTTAATTTTTCCGCCTGATAGCGTAGGACTCGTTTGTCCGGGAGCGACGGGCGCGCCTTTTTCTCTTTTGCCAAGTGCTGCCTCCTCTTCTGCAATGGCTTTTTACACCGGGTGCCAGATGGGAACGTACGTGACCATGGGGCACGACTGGAGGTAGTTAAGCTAGAGAGGCACCTAGTCCATAGAAAAAACATTATGATTCGTAGTAGAATAGAAAAAACATAAGTATAGAAAAAACATAGTAATTGAAATAATATGCCCCTTCAATCCTATAGGATTGAAAAACACGAGAAAAGATAATAGTAGCCCTTTGGTAGAGTTTTATGAAAAATGAAGAAAAGTTACAAAAAGCAAACACCTCTTGCTGAATTTTCTATGGAATTGTAGCACAGGAATGCAATTCTCTGCAAATTTTTTCATCCTCTTCCTACGAATCAAAGGTATACCGCATACGTAGGAAAAAATCTAAAGAAATTCGAATCTATAAAATTCTTTTGACAATCCTCTGAATCAGAGAGCCGTAGTATTATTGGTTGGTTGTTACCCACCGAGCTAGTTGTAGTAGTAGCTAGCTAGGCGAAGCTGCTTTCACTGAGTGCTGAGCTCAATCAGCAACCGTGTTTTGACTGAACTGGTATACACCTTGAATGCATTTTTGGCGGCAATGATGACAGGTGATGATGGCTTGCTGTGTTGAGGTCGTTGGAACACTATGATGGGGTGCCCTGGCACAGGGCATGCCATGCCATTGCCATTGCCAGGGCAGGGGCTGAGATACTGGGCTGGCTGGCTGACCTCTGATGAGTCTGAGTCTGACGGCCCCGGCGCCTCCCTGTCTCTCTGGCCGGCCCTCACGAGCGGTGGACGTTGAATCGCCTGCCCCTCTACTGGGTGGTCCAATCTCATCCATTGTGCGCGCTGTGCTTGTGTTCAGTGCAGGTTGGTTGCTTCATGTTTGGTCTTCCTGTACTCTGGGCCACAGTGGCTAAGTACCTCGCGCCCGTCGACGTGTCGACCTGGGAGAGCATTTGCATGCTTCAGTGCACCAGCGATTGCACTCCACGCCGAACAGTGGTATATACGCAGTGGTGGAGAGAACAACAACAACAACATAAAAAAAAGGTCTCAGTGATGCGATGCGACGTAGCCTGGCGTCCACCGATCTCGTCGCTCGCGCGCGCGAGAGAGCGCAGACATGGCCGGCCCTGGCGCCGCAATAGTGAACCCCGTCTGATCGGTGCAGGGGCCGTGCCCCAAGTTAGTGTGTGGGCATGCAGCAGAGACGGGCACTGTGCCGTCCATCCACCCAGTGTGTGTAGTAATCGATCTCACGCGCGACTAACGCTCCCATCTATCGCGTTTCCTTCTCCCTGATAATCATGGGTTGCACTTGCGCAGATCGAGCGAGTTTAATTTCCGTTTACTTGCAGCCTTTCGCTGCCTGCCGCGCCGCGGTCAAGGTTTGAAAGTCTAGAGTCTAGACGCATTGCGGTGCATTGACCGATCGCCATAAATTTTTTAAAAACGATGCCATGCACGTCAAAGCGAGTCGCTGTCGTCGCGCTCGATTCGCGCGGCAAGTTGCACCGGCGTTGGCCACACGTCGCGCGCGCGTATCACGTACGTACGCACGCACGCAGGCGCCGTGCACCGGGGGCTCGCGGTCGACGACGAACCGGGATATCCGTGGTGCGTCGCTCGCTGGATCGATGGATGGTAGCGTGCCGACATGGCGAGCACGGCGCCCATGTCGTCGGCACGTCGTTGCGCAGGCAGCACGGTCGTCGCTAGCTAATTAAGCTGATCAGTTCAGTCGTCGATCGACCGATGGATAGATCTTCTGGAGCGGGTCGAGAGGGTTCCTTGGGTTATTGAGCGCGGTAGGGCAGGAGGCCAGCAGCATATGTACATGCATGGCATATGGATAGGGAGGCAGGCAGACAGCAACAGGCCGGTACAATTATAATTTGGGTAGCGAGCTGTAAAGCCGATGGTTTGGTTGGGAAAGCATATGCATTGGACTATTGGAGAAGGCAGACTGTTACGGATTACAGGGCACAGTTACGCACATATAACAGGCGGGCGGGCGGGCGGGCAGAGAGGGTAGCTATAGTTGTTGATAGATGTGACGGAGAAACGGGCTGATCGATCACCTGTCGTTTTGGCGGCAACTTGCGCGTCTAATCCAACTCCAGACAAGGGGTCCCGGACGGAGCAGTAGCCAGCAGAAGCGAGCAGGATAAGCACGACGGCAGGGGGGTTAATTATGATATGATTCCAGCTCGGGAGCAGGCGTCTGATTTAGGCCGGGTTGGTGCTGCAGAGAATCCCTGCCTCTCCCCCTGTGTATCGCTGCATGGGCGAATGGGTGCGAGAGTGCGTGAGAGAGAGCGGGACGGGATCTGTTGCCCAACTGCCAGCAGCTGCTCCCCTGCGCCAGGTCCGTGCGTGGCACCGCCGATTGCTCCCCACAGACGCAGCAACGAGGGAGGAACACCTGACGGCTTTGCTTGGAGCCTTTGGATACGTGGGGTTGTCATTGTCTAATCCCTTCAGAATCCAAGATATAATATAAGTAAAAAATTCTTGATATTTGTACAATAAAATATGATATACTTTTCTGTTTCCAGACACAAAATTATATTTTACATAGGAATACAACTATTCTTCTGTTTCCTAAATATCATGCACAACTTATACGTATCATATTATAATCTGCTCCACCCTGATTAATTAAAGAAGAAAAAGTTGTCCATCTTATTCTCTTATTCTCTTAAAGTATTTAATTGAACCAGTTAACCCATAAACTATTATCGGGTCATTTTAACCCTTAATCTATTAAGAATGGATTGCTTTTGTGCTTAACAACATTTCTTTTCTTTGTTCCTCTTTATTACGAGTCATAATAACCTGAATATTTTAGAGCTATGGATGACACCATTATCGATGTTCCAAAATATTATATATTTTCATGAAAGTTTGCTTGAATTTTAAAATGTCGGTGTTTAATCAATCTTAGTTGCTTCCAACTAATATAAATAGCGATAAAAAACTATAAATATATTGAGAGATATGTTATAAAGCATCCATTGACCCTACCGAATCTCGGTGCATAAACATTGTTAGCCAGTAAGATGAGCCATTTATAATAGTTTAGGGTGTAAATTTAGTCAAAAAATAATTTAGAAGGTGGAGTGCCCTGACAAAATAGTCCAGATGAGTAAATTGAGTTTTCCTCGTAAGAGCAAAATCAATAGTAGCATCCGTCCTAGCTCTAATTTTATTTCATATCATGTACAAGCAATTTTTTTTAGCCAACACATACAACAAGGCTCTAATATTTTAGCTCGTTCTTTCATAGCAATAATATTGCATTCTTTATAAATCCTATCAACTCTCTTTCTTTATATTTTAAGTGGCTCTTTTTTCTTGGTTTGTGAGTAACCTAGCTGCAAATTAAACATCCACACACCTTCTCTCCCCTACATCCTTTATACCAACTCAGTAATGTAGCTTAGATAGATTTTTTTAGCTGGCTTAGCACTACTTGCTCTTAAATAGTGTATAACATTTTCTTTCACTCCAAAATGATCATGGTTCTCCAAATGAACCATCATGTTGTCTCTAAAAACCTAGAAATTACAGAATGTACCATTTGGCAATGTTGTGTTCCTAGATAACAATGGTAGAAACGAATCAATATATTCCGTTTCATAAATTTAGTGTTTTTGTACACAGTCACATAGATACAATTATATTTAGGGAAACACATAATTAACAATATAGTTTATAACAAAAGATATAATTGTATCTATAGAAGAGCCAAGAGTTATATATAAAATTGAACTATACTTTAATTTTCCATAATATATAAAATATAATTTATAAAAATCCAATTATATTTTTATATTCTAAACAAAGAACTGCTTGAAAAATGTGGAGATTTAACTTATGCGCAAACAAAGACAAAATTAATAAAATCAATAGTGTAGTTAAGTAAACTAACTTTAGTAGCAAGGGGATTGGAGCGAACTTTGCAGAAGTAGTTGACTTATATAGCGTAAAAATATCTCCAAGAGTCTTGCTATCAGACTCTCCAAATGAAAATTTGGCCAATATTTAAGAAAATCTTACCAGCAGCTTGGCCAACCGACTAACCAAATATGTCTCCACACTGGGTAGACTTGGCCAATATTTAAGAAAATCTTACCAGCAGTCGGAGCACAGAGTAGTTCCATTGTGCCGTTCGCTTTAACCCAAGGTTGGGGCAATCGTGTTGTGTCATGCTGATTGCCTTAGCTCTAATGCTCTATGTCACTGTCGGGCCAATGTCGCATAGCTCCCCTACTACCTACCATTGCCGAACTAAGGCCGCCATTGGTCGAGATACGCTATCGATCACACCCATGTTGATGGTATGTCAAGCCTGCTCGTTGAGGAGAAAGAAGAAACAAAGGTGTGATTGACACGTAGGTCTAACTCCATATTGGAGAGTGTAAAGTGTAGAGTCTATTGAGGAGAAAATAAAATATGGTGAGGGGCTTTTTGCTGGCTAGTAATCATATATTTTAGAATTGATTTGGAGAGCCAAAAATAGCCACATCTTTTAAAGATGGTGCAATAAAAAGGGTTAAAAATATTAGTATTATATTTTATATAATTATTCTCTAGTTTTGGGCATGTCCATCTAAGCTGGGGTTTGATTCACAGGTGACACAAAGCGATGTAAGGTGATCGTGTCATGATCGAGCACCTTAGTGGTATATATAAGAGGATATTCCAGCCCAACAAAAATGTCTTTGAGGGGATGCTGGAGCAAGGACCCTGTCGGCAGCCCAAATCTGCAACATAACCCGACTATTTTGACGGTTCTAAATTGACATGTGTTTGAATACCGAGAAAAGATATCATGAGTCGTCCCGAAGGTAGACGAATGGTGTGAGAGTGAAGCTAACACTAAGTAATAATGAGGCAAACCAACCAAGAGTAGACAAAGAGAGGACCATAACAAGTGTAGTTTTAACCGCTCATCTAGTAATAACCTATATACACTCCATTTCCAAAAAAAAAATCCACCAACCACTGCAATAGATTTATTAGATTTGTTGCTAAAATATCGGTATTAAGCCCGAAACTCCCAGCGGATGGCCAGCAAGCTAAAAAAACTAAAGTATGGGTTATATTTTTCATATGCTCTCCTCTTATAGATAGGACGAACAAAGAACAAAGTTTTTTCGTTCAAAACTTCACTCGTCCTTTTTAATCGGTTTTTTAATGCAATTTTTTTAATAGAAATAGATTCAATCTTTGATTCAAGTGTCTAGCTTGTACCTAAGGAATTGTCCTTTGCACCCATAGCTATGGATACAACCATCTATATAATTGTATATTTTTTTGGCCTATCAGGCCTATAAATAAGAATCCCCTCCCCCAGTGGACGAAGAATTGAACCCTCATCATAAATATTGACCAACACATTTTTCTGGGTCATCAACTTTCGAACATCGTCGTTTGCCGGAATCCCAACGTTCCGACAGGGGGTTCGGTGTTCAGTAATATTACGATGCTTAAGGTGCTACTCCTGTAGAGGCATTTAGAAAAGCATTGATTGACAAATGGCAAATGTTTTACCAACGAGGGACATATGTGATGGTCAAAAGTGAACAACACCGCCAGTCGGTGCTGCGCAATGTAAACAGCATAACATGACAGCAAAGCCTGGCTCATCAACTAATTCATACTAGTTGAGGGTTTGTTTAGTTCCAAAAACATCAATCGAATTTTTGACACATGCATGGAGCATTAAATATAGATAAAAAACTAATTACACAATTCGTCTGGAAATCGCGAGACGAATCTTTTGAGCCTAATTAGTCTATGATTAGCCATAAGTGCTATAGTAATTCACTTATGCCAATGACAGATTAATTAGACTTAATAAATTTGTTTCACGGTTTTCTAACACCCTATGTAATTAATTTTTTAATTAGTCACCAAATAGCCTTTCGACATCTGATCAAATATCCATGTGACAACCAAATCCAAAATTTTTTGAAACTAAACAAGCCCTAAGTAGGTAGGTGGAGGGACAACGAACTAGCGAGCATGGCCAATAGATCACCGGAGGAATATCTAGTAAAAACCATTAAATAGATGAAAACCCATAAAAACAGGATATATAAGTTTGTAAATTTATGAAAAATTGTTGTAGATAATATAGACATGAACTACATCCCCAATAAATATCAACTCCAAAATCAACTTTGATGGGTAGAAACAAAAACAACAACCTATGTTCTTATTTACATTGAATTGCTCTATTCCAACCATGTCGGCTCAATCAGTGAAAAAAGTCAAGCGAATGCTGTCAACCTAACAGGTGAAATACAAAAATAAAACTGTACTTAGATTGAGTCTAAGTTTATTTTTGACCGGCCGTGCGTTAGCTTTATTTGACATGCCATGCCTCAGTTCACATAACGAAAGCGACTAATTAAGATAAGGAAGTATTCATGTTTCTACAGTGGTCAAAAGGTATTAGTCACTAGTATGCGCACCTAAACTTTAATTTCAACCGGGGAAACATTAGATATGTATCGGTACAAGGCAGGTGAGTATTCTGCTCATCACCAGGATTTAAATCCAACTTTATGTGCACGCTTGTATGTTAGAGGTGTACGCACGATTATATGCGTAGTTGGTGTGTATGCGTTTGCGACTCTTTATTAAAACAAACTAATATTTCCATGGTGTCAGAGCCAAGATTAGAGCCACAGTGACAACACCAAAATTAATTTTGTAGCCCTCCATACTTTCAAATAATATTTATTAATTCATTTGATAGCACTACATTTCTATTTCACGTTCATGACCATGTCCAGATAGCCACATGGATAGCTAGGCGGTAGATCCAGCATTGGTTTTTCCGTGTAATTTTGGACAGTGCTAGTTTAGAAAAAGGATTTGATATACAATTTTTTAAAAAATATAGTTGTATTTTGAACACAAAATATTTTAAAATAGAATTGTATTCGATATATATATACCTATCAGCTACTGTACGCACATATATTAGATTTGTATTTTGTATGCTATAGATTTCAATACTAGAATTGGATTTGGTATACAACTATTATCTTTTATTTCTACATATACAATTATATATTTACAACTTTTTCTACCCCATTAAAGACTAACATCATCCAAGAATCAATACTTTTTCCTTTTTAATGATTAATTATTGTGAGAATTTTGAACCTCCAGTTAACATGGTGAACCTCCAGTCAAATTCCTATGTTTTTTTCGGTCCAAACAAGCACTTATTTCTGTATTTTTTTCTAATCCTTTATTTTACAATTGCATTCCTGTAAAATCATGTGTTTATTCTATTTCTTCGTTTTTACAATCCTTGTGTTTAAAAATGAGCCTTGAATGGAAGGTGGTATGCGTGGTATCGATACATTCAGTGCTAAAGCGTGCTACTCAAGCGTGGTATGCATCTCACATACAGTATACTCACTCCGGAAGAATTGCAAATCCAGAAGGACTTCCCTGACTTCCACCCCGTACGTCAAACAAAGAGGAAAGAATATCTTCGCCCATACACTACATCGCTATGCTATCGTACGTACGGCCTGTCGTCATACACGCGGATTGTAATTAAACCTTGCCTTGTCGGCAGCAGGCGCGAGTCGCGGCGAAAGTGCGAGCGGGCGGCTGTAGCGCGGCGTGGCTCTCCCTCCGCTCACCCGCGAGACTTTGAAACGGTATGCACCGCCCGCACAGCCCGCATGCGGCCGCGGCTGTGGCCGCGAGCGATCGGGGCGCGGGCGCCGTCAACCGGACACGACACGCCGACGTCGATCGATAGCCACTTGCGGACGGGGGTTCGGGGCTTGGAACGGTTCAAGGCGGGCGGTCGCTCGGCGCGAAGCGGCGTATGTGTGGGGGACAGCGAGATGTCGGGCGGTGGATGGATGGATCGATCGCTTCGAGGTGACGTCGCGGCGTTGGTGGGCCGGCGGATCGATCGATCGCTTGCCCCGCGGCGACCGGAACCGCGTGCGCTGCACGTACGCCACACGGCCACAGCTAGCCTCCCCCGGCCGTAGTGCGCTGCAGACTATAACTGCTTAACCTAATCGTGCTTTTTGTTCCTGAAAAACCTGCTTTACCTCCCTCTTTCACTATTTAGCTGCTTGATAAAAGGCAACGAATCGCGTGGCTGTCTGGTTGACATTACATGCCAACTGCCAAAGCTCGGTATTAAAATCTCCGTATTTTGGCAAGTCTCCGAGGATGTTGACACGTCGAAACATGCATGCCCCTATTTCAGTAAGTGTCAAGCGTCCCCTAAAAACAGTGTATAGGCGGTACGTGAAACTGAGGAACAGAGCATATCGGAAAGAGCTTGGGATACCTACGGCTATTTTTTATACACCTCACGTTCTATAATTATTGACGTTTTAAATAATAGTAAGGTCTTCGAATAATAAGTTTGACCACTGAATCTATGAGAATATAAATGAGTATTCTAATATATTTTATTTTCATCTAAGCAATTTATTAGACAAATCTATTCATATAATCTTCAAATTATTAAAAAATATTTTTAAAGTTTTTGCAATCAACATTTTGAAAATTTGACTTAAACCTTTGTCCAAAACGTCAATAATCATGAAATCGGAGGGAGTAATGTTTATCTCATCAAACAGTTTAGACCTTTTATATAGATAATGAGATTCATAGTTACAAAATCTTAAAAATAAACTAAAACCCAGAAAATACGGATTTCCAATTTATATAGAAAGTAGAAACTAAAGCTCTTTTGTGAGGTATAGCTCGACTAATTAGGTTTCACAAATTATAGTGAGTAATTAGACTTAACACGAATGCTCACAGTTAACAACTAATATTATTTTGGTGGCAGATGATGTATGTTAACACATCTATGTGTCTACGGTGGTGGGTTTGTCAATCTCAAGATATATAGGTCTAATATTTAGATGGACTTGTAAGAATAGGGGTATGTGTACTGTGTTTTAAGGGGAAAAAAAAGAATGCAGAGCTGTTTCGATATACCTTAATGCCACATATACACCTTGGCAACGTGTCGCTGTGTATTCTACATGAATTGTATGAACACTAAATCAAGCAATGACTATGCTTCGATAGAGCATCCGGACAGAGACAACCCAGTGCAACTGTTCCCGTGATGTATCTCTTGATTCTTGATATGGCGTAGACCTCTTGTTGAGCTCTGGATGTCCTCTCCTTTGAGTTTTGACTTCAAACAAATGAACGACGGGTTCCAGAATATCCTGTTATCTTACCAAAAGATCTCGGTGTTGACTTAGGATATTAAATTTGTCGCTTTGTTTTTAACTGTTCAAAAGATATACAGTCAATTTGAAAGCCATTCAATCTTTCGATAACATCAAGATGATCTTCAATGACTAACAAACTATGCGATGAGAAAATTTAGTCTAAAGTTGATCTATTTTTCTAAGCGCATGAAGCATGAAACTGTAAATATATTTGTCCAAGTATAATTACGACTTAGCATGTGTACATACTTTTTTTCTGAAACAAAATACAAATACTTTTCTCTGAAACAAAATACACACGTATGTTTTAAGAGCAATGTTACAATCCTGTCTATACCAAGAGGTACCAAAATTTTAGTGTAAAATTTGATAGCAATTATACTTGAGGTACCAAGAGGTACTAAATTTATACTACGAAAATGATACATCTCAGTACCTTCTAAAGGATTGTAAAATTGCTCATGTTTAAGTACATATGCACGTCATAACTCTATAATCATATTTAAATACTAATCCGGTATATCTTAGAATTGACGAAGTCGTCGCAATCGTCTTATCAAGACGGGCATGTTACCACGAAGCATAACAGGAGGCAACAATGATATGGTAGGGTAGTTGTGGATATATTATTCCCACAATGCCACCTATAAGCGTTTAAATTTTAGAGTCCACAAATATTACGATACACATTGATTTCAATAAAATCTCATTGACAGTGGTTTTTATGTTTAGTTTTTCATACAAACTCGAGCAATATCAAATTACAGGAGAAGATTATTAGATAAATAGCATCCACAAATGGAATAAAAATTCATAGTTACTCAACAATTTGAGAATATCTTTTCCACTTAAGGCTTGCCGGTTGCGGCTGTTATATGCTGTCTACTGGCTTCCTAAGCACTACGTTTTCAGTGGTTGCCTTCTGCCGGAATTTTTCGTGCAGCATCTCACCATCCTAGTTCGGTTCCTTGCTTAGACCGAACGCACGTAATTAACTAGGTGTGAGCACTGGATTCCATTTATTGGTAAACCATCCATTTGTCAAAAAGCCTTAAATTATCACCAGGATAAGAAGTCTAAAGAATCAGCTTGTGTGGCTTTCCTTTACTCTGCATCCACATTTGAAGACATGCATGTCTAGTTTCTGTTATTCCCAGGCAGCACTAGCATTTGTTGTCAACCAATCCTTCGTCGTTGTTTAAGGTAACACGGTGTCTAGAAGGATACAAGGACAACGGCACATGCTGACAAGCATACTGCAGCGCCAAATCTTCTGGTCATCTTTTTCGGCAAATCATTCACTCCGTACCTGAAAAGAGATTCTTTTCCGGGGAAAACTTTGATTCAGATCTGAAAAGGCTAAAGAGCACTGGTTTTGCCACAAATATCAAATTATATTCGTTTAAAGTTTCAACTGTGATTTTTTTGTCTTGACAATCAGTTAGATAAAACAATAATTAGGATAACTGGACTAATATTTGTGTCGTGCCAGCAATACCGCTACCATATCATTATCTGCATGGTAAATCCAACTATAAAACCATTGTAGGGGTTATTTGAGTCGATTTTTATATTTAAAGACATAAAATACCCGGTTTAATACTTTAGGGTTAAGTAGACCAACACCAATAATTCTAGGATAAAGAAGGCTTGCTCCTTAAAACATAAATTAAATTAACTTTGTTGTTTACATGTTGGAGTCTCAGATTAAGTAATTTTATAATTTTGATATGTGAAATTAATAAAATAGTGAATTGCACTAAGTTGTTGAAGTAAAAAACTGAACGACCTACAAAATTTCCGGTGTCAACTTTTATTTATTGCCCAATGAGCTAGATGTGCTTTAAAAGTGACCCGTTATTACAATTGGCATAATACATGTAAATGCGCTTTAAAAGTGGCATATGGAGTTAAAGACATATGTATGATGATGTGATGTACTTCCTTCATTTCAAATTATATGGACTGTTCTGTCAGAACAAGAATTTGGTCAATATAAAATCCGTTAAATAATAAATTCTATGATATGAAACTGATTGTTGGATTCGTAGTGATCTCTTACAATTATGTTTTCTCATTACACAAATAATATCTTCATGGATAAATTATCGGTCAAACACTTATCTTAACAACATAAAATAGGCCTAAATTAATGAAGGGCATTCTAATCAATGAATGTATTTTTATTAACTTGACAGCCCTCTTAAACTGTCGTCGCGCTACCAAAAGATCATGGAAGGTCTTTTCATAACAGGGTTCGGTTATACAGATGACATAGATAGACTTGTCAAGTGAAGCAAGAACTAATCCATCTACGTGTCCTTGATTACTAAAAAGAAGTCATACTTGGTGCGCCAGGACAACCGGTTTGGGGCAATGCATCCTGCATGTCTCAGGCATGTTATCTTGTACTCCCTTGTTCCAGAATATATCAATTTAGAAGGGGATAGCAAAATCTTTATTTGATTAGTAAAACAAACCTCGTTTAAATTATGGATTACCCAATTTGATACTAGCCGGCGCCGCTGCGAAGTACATATTCGGCTAAAAAAAGGTCGTAGTCCAAGGTCTGATAACACAGGTGGGACCTGGTGGTCAGCACCTCGACCAGAATTTCCTCGGTGAAGCACTGAATACAAAGATCTGGGCAGGCACGTACGCCCAGGACGAACTCGGAAAGGCAAAACCTGAGAACCACCCAGCCCATCCGCCCAGCCAGCGACACACACATCTTCGCGGGTCGCGGGTCGTTACATGGCGACAACGAGTGGTGTCTGGCTGGCTCGGAGGCGGCAGACGCGCTAAAAAGTGGCGTTATTTTTGCGCGCGGTACACGACGCCCCTCTGCGTCCCCCTCGCACCAGGCTAAAGACAGCTGCTTTGCTCTGCCGCGTGGGCGTCGACAGAACATATGCGAAAATAACACATCGCGCCTGCATCCGCTTCACGCGCGAGCAAAGCGCCACGGGTTTCGCCTCGCGCGCTTATTACGAGATTAGAAACCGAGGCGGCCGAGCTGAATAGCGGTTAACAGAAGTGGTACGAGTGTACTCCAGTAGTAAAGTAAGGTAAAAGCAAAGCGTCGTTTTGCTCCGGAAAAGCGCACTGGTGGCCTCAACTGCGTTGCTCTCCATGGACATTGGCCTCGGCCAGGAGCAAGGCAACAAGGAAAAAAGTACAGCGTCTCGCGACAAAACGGGGCGTGGAGGGAGACGGAGGTTATTGCGTCCACTAAACTTGTTTTTATTCACGCCGAACCAGTGGGCCAATAACAGCTTCCCGCCGGCCGGCTGGCTGGCTACAAATACAACAAGGGCCGCGGGGCATAGGCATTGGCCCATCTCGACGCACATGCATGCAACAAAAAAACCGCAACCACCACCACCGCATCACCGAGGTAACAATGCCAATGCCAAAGCTTAATTTGGATGGATGCCTCCACATACCACATATCTAGCTTGTCCAACCTTCCAGCACTAAGCACCACCCCAAAATCGACGTGCATTGCTGCCTTCGACCAATCTCCGCCGTTGGCCAGGCCGCATTGCTCTCCATGCCCGTTGGTCACCGGTGAAGACAAAGACACTGTTACTTGCTGCCTTGTTGCCACTGCTACTCATGCATGGCCCCCCTCCCAGAATAGAGAAAAGAAACACTCGATTATGTAGGATCGAATACAATAAGAAAACCTACTAGAGGAGGGTGAATAGTAGGTATTGACAGCGGAAGTTTAATTTTCGAATCCAAAAAACAGATTAATAGAGTATCAGTAAAAAGTAGATTGCGTAAAAACCAACCGTTGGATCTGTCCCAAATTTGGTAATAATAAACTAGAAGATATAAGGAACAACTCCACCGAACGGATTTACAAAATAATGTACGGTTAAAAAGTTATAACCCTCGAAATCTAGCTATCTCAGAATTTCAGCAAAACGAACAAAATCAATTCAAGCAACTTACGTGATTGGAAACGCCTTGATGATTGAATATGATATTTATTGCTGAAATATATTGTCACAAGGTGCAGCCAAAGCACCCCTAAAAAACCCTAAAACAAAGAGCACTCAAATCTCTCAATTGTGGCTTACCCTCTAGGCTAAGCCTCCCTTTCTATTTATACCAAATATCTCCTATTCCTAGTAGGACTTAATTCCTAATAGGAATAGGACTCTATTACAATTTCCTAAAAAGAAAAATTTCTTTTCTTTTTATTCAAAACCGCAGTCGCAGCGGAACCAAAACTGTATCGGACTCTGCATATACTGTCGTACACCGAATCCCCATCCATCAGTCTTACGTACACGTATATACATATCAACCAAGCCAACCAATCAGACAGCTCCGTACATCATCCATCTCTCTATGAGCCAAGTCACCGACTTATACTCCACGATCGATCCATCCATACACACGTATGCACAAACCATCACCATGTACGCTGCCTTGCACGTAGACCACCACCGAGCCAAGCATCAATACCATGCATGCACATACACATGCATACATCCGTGTACAGTACCCCAAATACTGTAGCACCTCAATTCTTTTCGTAATTCTTCGATGCTCGCACACACAATTTTGCGAAGCCCGTCACAAACAACACCCACACAGTGTCCCTCCACCGTGTGTCATCTTTCGTCAACCTCATCATCCGGCATCCTCGATCGCTCCGGACCTCTACTCCTCCCTGAGTATAGTCCCGATCCCACCGTTGACCTAAGTTAACCCCAAGACATCTGACTCTAGTCCAATCTTGTCACATGACCTCCCGACTGCTCCAGACCTCGGTTCCTCCCTGAACGTAGTCCTAGTCCTCGTCATTGAGTAAGCCTTGACCTCAAATCACCTACACACAGTAGACAAAACAGCCGTTTCTGGGCACAGATATCGCAACCTGACCCACATCAGTCACACGCACTCACACCACATCCACGAATATTCCAAATCAATTTTATTTAATTTATTATTTATAAATCCAATTTATTCATCATAAAATATTAATCAAAACCTTGATCTTACAGATTATATAATATACTCCCACTTGTTCCGCAAGGTGCATTTTCCATGTACGCCTATATAGCTAGCCGATGCATGCGCACATACTGCGTACTATGCATTTTGGATACTGAACCCAACTTGCAAGGGAAAAAGGCCTAGATTTCCTCACTCCGAACATGGCGTGTCGCTTGCACGGTTGCACCTATATTCCGGGTAATAAAGCCATCCATATACGCAGATCCATTGCTATTGATAGTGTGTGTCTGACCCAAAAGCAGCTAATAGGTTGGGCAAGGCTACTTGATATGGAGAGCATCCCAGCAGAAATGATTAGATCGTTGCCTCATTGAGGAAGTGAAACCAGGCAATTGCATCTAGTGACCGGCAATGGAGTCCCCAGTTTCCCGAACACCTGGTTTTAAAGCGTACTCTGGAGTCTGGACATTTCTTCCACTTGATCACAATTGTTTGACAATTTTAACTAGCCTGCATTTAGCCAGGGAGGCAGATGCAGAGTATAAACCAGCTGGAAGAGTTTACCTTCCTTATTTTGTAAAGATCCCAAGAAGTATTATAATTTTATTACTAGCTAGGCGTGTCTAAATAGCTTTTTAAAGTGGGCAAAACGAATATGACTAATGGCCTTTGCCGACCAAAACTTAACCTTCAGTACGTGTATTGTTTGACATATCGTTTTGCACAGTATTTCAAAGTTCACTATGTTTGTTTATTTGACAGATCTTACTTTCACATAAACAAAGGTTCAAGCAGATCCTTGTATTTATCAGTCGAGTCAGCAAGTTCATCCGTTTCATTTCGCAAGATGAAAATGTTCATCAAAAAGTACAGATGACATCACAATAAATTAAGGATGAGAGTATAAAGGAAATGAAGACCATGACATTGTTAATTTGTCATAATTATATTTGATGTTTTTCCCCTGTTTATTACTGCCAGGGACGAATCTAGAAGAGAAACTAACCTGTGTCCCATACATAATTATTCATACTCATTACTCTAATTATATAAAGCAAATGAAGAATTTGCAATGGAAAAAGGATTTTGGACCGTGGGTCCTGTGCACCATGCAAACTCTACGTGGCTACGCCTCTGATTACTGCCTCCATTTTAAAATATAAGACACAATCATACTAGATACAATGATCATGAGACATTTAATCATACATTTACTTAGTACAAACTGCCTAATGTATGATATTTATCTTTCTTTAGTATATTATTTTGCCAATGCATATAGCAGTATAATTAATGTGCGTCTTATATTTTAAAACATAAGAAAAAATGGTTGCACCTTATATTTTAAAACGGAGGGTGTAGTTGCAAAACAATGAGATGCGTAATGCTGGTATTGAAATCAGTTGACTTTCCACTATGCTTTGGTGTACAAATTTGTTATGTAGAAAGCCTGCAGTGAACTTAATTTGTTAGTAATAGGCGTTGTCAACCCATAAAAAACTTAAGTACGAGTTGACCAGAGGGCCCAGAAATGTTTGTTTTTGATATATTTAAGGTGTTCTGCAGCTCAATGTTCAAATCAGAGAAAAATCAAGAACTATTGATGGATTAAAACCGTAGATCTATTTTATTTCAAAGGGTTGGATTGATTTCTACTGTCAACCAAGTAATAAAAGTAGAAATATAGAGAAATATTTTAATATGGACGGTTAATATTATTTCTACTCGTAGTATAATACTGACAGACCATTTAAGCGAGCCTCTGTATATAAAGTTCATATAAAGGACTCTTCTCTGGCAAATTTTTATTTTTAAGCATAAAGAATAAGGGTCAAACAAATACTAAATGAGCTACTGACAAAATCTATATAATCGCCAGGCCGGCACTATGAAGCTGGATAAGAAACGAGAAAACCTATATAATCTGTAGTTCTGTACGCCCTTGTGAAGTTGTGATTCTATTTTTTTTTTTATCACGGCATATCTTGATTTGGAGTTTTTTCGTGGACATGAAAAAAGTGCTTATCAGTCCAGAAACTTGACACGTTCTTGTAAAACTGAAATTAATACTTGTAGCAACAAGACTTACTACTAACTCTGACCAGTGGTACTAAATATGATATCAATGCTACTTACTGGAGCTATAAAGGAGAAAGTATGTAACTGAAACCAAAAGGTATTGGTAGCAACATTACAACCAACATGTTTGTATTGGATAAATTAAAAATATGTCCTGCTAAAAGAATAAAGTAAAATAAAGATCGAGAGGGGCAGAAGATTAATGGTACAAGTACATCGTGTAAGTTTTATAGTATATCTAAATACGTAGTAAGTGCTGTTGCTGAACGCGCAGGTGGAAGAATTAGTGAAAGAAATTGGAGGATAATACGCAGGGACGGCTATACCAGATAGATACAGCAGCAAGGACAAAAAAATAACAATTCAAGAAATTTCAAAAGCAAAGCAAATAGCGACTCCTGCCGTGAGCTCTCCCCTGCCGTGTCTTCGGCGCGGCCTATATAAAGCGGCTTCAAGCTTCCCATCCCCTCGCGCGGCAGAGCAGAGGAGCACCAACCTCACACACACGGCCTCAGCTCAGCCCCCAAAGAGGAGACAGGAAGAGAGAACGCAAAACGCCTCCTCTCTCTCTCTCTCCGTAAATTGCCTGTCTCTGTGTGTGGGAGTTACCACCAACACCCGGCGCCGTAAAAGCTTTCGATCGAAACTGCACGTACGCAGGCAAGGCACGCACACGCTCGCGCGCTCGCGCAGGGGGAGAAAAAGCAGAGCATTTCCTTCCTCTGTTTCAGCTATGACGACGACCTGCGCTGCGTGCCTGGATGACCCGACGACGGGCTGCGCCTTCTTCGCCCCCTTGCTCTCCAAGGGGGAGCAGTTCGTCATCATGGTGGCCGGCGATGACGCCGAGGGGGAGGAGCAGCCGGCGCCGGTGCTCACGAGCAAGCCGCCCGGTCGCCTCGCCAAGGCGGTGAAGGAAGCCTGGTCCGTTTCTCTCGGCGTCGCGTTCCCGACGACGCCGTCGATGTCCACCTGCGCCGCGCGCGTCGAGGCGCGCTCCATTCTCGCCCTCGCATTCCCGATGATACTGACGGGATTGCTGCTCTATCTCCGGTCGATGATCTCGATGCTCTTCCTTGGCCGCCTCGGCGGGCTAGCGCTCGCCGGCGGGTCCCTCGCCATCGGCTTCGCGAATATCACCGGCTACTCTGTCCTCTCCGGCCTCGCCATGGGCATGGAGCCGATATGCGGGCAGGCGTTCGGCGCGGGCAATTACGCGCTCCTCGGCGTCACCATGCAGCGGACGGTGTTCCTCCTACTCGCGGCCGCAATCCCCATCGGTGGACTCTGGGTGCAGATGCGACCTCTCCTCCTGTTCTGCGGCCAGGACGCCGGCATCGCCGCCGTCGCCGAGATCTACATTTTCGCGTCCCTCCCTGACCTAGTGCTCCAGGCATTCCTCCACCCCATGAGGATATACCTCAGGACGCAATCCATCAACCTGCCGCTCACCGTGTGCGCCGGCCTGGCCATTGCCATCCACCTCCCCATCAATTACGTGCTCGTCGTTGTACTTGGCCTCGGCGTGAAGGGAGTGGCATTGGCGTCCGTGCTGGCTAACTTGAACCTCGTGCTCTTCCTCCTCGCGTACATCTTCTTCAAAGGCGTCCACAAGCGCACCGGCGGTTTCGGTCTCTCCGCCGAGTGTTTCCGTGGATGGGGCGAGCTCGTCAGCCTCGCGCTGCCGAGCTGCGTCAGCGTCTGCCTCGAGTGGTGGTGGTACGAGATTATGATCCTTCTGTGCGGCCTGCTGCTGAACCCGCAGGCCACGGTGGCGTCGATGGGGATACTGATCCAGACCACGTCGCTGATATACATCTTCCCGTCGTCGCTCAGCTTCGGCGTGTCCACACGCGTGAGCAACGAGCTGGGCGCGGGGCAGCCCGAGGAGGCGAGCCGCGCCGCCACGGTGGGGATCGTGCTGGGCTTCGCGTTCGGCGGCTTCGCCTCCGCGTTCGCGTTCCTCGTGCGCGACGCGTGGGCGACCATGTTCACGGCCGACCCGGCAATCGTGGCGCTCACCGCCGCCGTGCTGCCAATCCTGGGCATGTGCGAGCTCGGCAACTGCCCGCAGACGACGGGCTGCGGCGTGCTGCGCGGCAGCGCGAGGCCCAAGGACGCCGCGAGCATCAACCTCCGCTCCTTCTACCTCGTCGGGACGCCCGTGGCGCTCGTCATGGCGTTCTGGTTCCACTTCGACTTCAGGGGGCTCTGGTTCGGCCTGCTCGCCGCGCAGGCCACCTGCATGATGCGGATGCTGCTGGTCATCGGCCGGACGGACTGGGCCGCCGAGGCCAAGCGGTCCAAGCAGCTCACCGGAGCCGGCGTCGCCAACATGGAGAGCAGCGACGACGATGACGACAAGGTTGGCGCGGACGAGAAGTCGCGCTTACTCGTCGACACGGACATGGTGGATCAACCGAGTGATCAGTCCGATCGGTGCTGATAGCTACAGCGCGAGCCGCATGTGTATTGTAATCTAGCCTCTTTTTTTTTCTTTGCCATTTTTATTTCCTCCTCTTTCCAAATTTCGGCGGGGGAGGAATCAGATGCTGACAGAGTGACAATTTTGTTCCCGGTTGCTAATTAGCAATGTAAAGATTATGCTGATTGCTATGAGTAGTAGCACATAGTTGGAGAATATGAGATACTATCAAGGAATTCCTTCTCTCCTTTTACAGAGTAGTGGAGCAAAAACCGTTCACGGTTTCGCTTTCTCTTGCTCCGGGTCGGTGTCTGGTCCAGGGAGGCCGGCCGCGTGACGACTCGGTCACCGGCACGACCAACCAGTGGAAGCACCGGGTCTCAACTCTCAAGTCGCGTGGACAAACCATGGGGACCCGCCATTTTTTAGCCTCGTAGCCGTCGGGCCGTCACGTTGACCCTCACGGCTTTAACTTCTGGTAACCGAGGCACCGAGCTATGCTATGGAATCCAACTATCGCACGTGTTAGGCTGACTTGTAAAACACACCTAATGCTAACGATTAGTACTCAATTATAGACCATGATAGCTCTTTTTCTGGGGCTAGCTAGGACACTCACGTGCATATATATACTCGATGAAATTCTTTAGGATTAGCGTGGAATAATCCCCCCTATAAACTACAACCTGCAAACCCATGTGTCGACGAGACACCGTCAAATTTTGCTCTAAAAACTGATTATGTGCCATTTTAGCTTTATCCAGTTTTCCAAATACACTAGGGCCTCCTTTAGCACGTTGTGTTTTTCACCCTCTTTTGTTGAGTGCTCCTTGTGCTGAAGCTCAGCACAGCCCGCACGCATTAAAAAAAATTACCCGCTCCAGTCACTCGCTCAGTCCCCCGCTCGGACACTCCTTGACGCTCCCAGAAGATGGCACTGTTTTGGATACACCAAAAGCCATCGTCAAGCGGCCAAGCCTGCTTATATATGCAATGCTAGTACCATAGACTACCAAGCATAGAATAAAATACCGCTCATCTTCACAAAGATGTTGGAGTTCATATATCTGCACACAATGCGCTGCGTATATCGGAGACTGATGATGATTTGATGAGTGCCTGTTGTGTGCAACCAGTAACCAACGTATAGCATGGTTAGTTGTATGATGTGCTCGCGCCCAATCACGCCCGTCGCTGCCGTGGGAGGGAATCATACTTGTTCGAAGTAAACCCCTTGTTTTATGTCCGTCTATCGAAGAATCTGATATGGAGTGGCAGCCTGGCTAGTTGATCGGCTAATAGACGGTGCGCACGATTGGCCCATTGAGTCAACGATTTTTCCCGGTCGCTTGGATTGGTCATTCCGATTTAAACAAAGTTCTGTCCCCTGTTTCTTGGGCGAGCTCGAGAGGTGTCTCCACTGAAATAGAAATGCGTTCGCCTTCTTATGCGATCGTGGCTCTTCAGTGATCGCAATGCACGCATGATGCACGCGCCTCATTGGGCTGAGATCTCATTTTAGTGAAGCTCCAATGATTGATTGATCTTCAACTTGTACTGTCTGTCAGCTTAAAGTACACACTACCTTCTTTTTTAATAGTCTATCATCTATAAATATATAAATACAAGCATTTAGAAAAGGATATGACACATCGTACTACCAGACTAAACCTCTCTGTCGGTTCTAGAATATAAATTACTAAATTACTCAGTTGTAAAGTGAAAAGAGTTATTGTTATATCAAAAGTGCTTTACTCCCTCCAGGTCAAAATTTCTTGACGTTTTGGAGGAGCTCACACATACCAAGGGATGATTTATTGGAGTAAGCATTTCCATTATGTTTGTCGATTTGCATATTGGTCAAAACAACGAATTTAACTTTTTCACATCCTTATGGATGGAATGGCATGCGAAACGTAGACTTAGTTGGGCTCACTTGTCCGTAACATTGCATTAAGCGTCATTCCTTAGAGTGACATAAAGTAAAATGCCCCAAAAACAGTTTAAAAAATTTAAAGTCAACTATGTTAGTATATATTAAAAAGACAGTGGTAGTGGTATTACAGGGTGCTTCTAAGTTGCACTTGTTTCTTTGAGTTTACATTGTCGTTGTGGCTATCGTCGTATTGCCCTTTTGTTCGGTCACACACATGATATTTTTAACGTTATTATGGTGGTATTTAAATGAACACCAGTTTTTACTATTTGCTCCTGCTCTACGGCCTTTTCTAAAAATAGTTTTTAATACAACTAGCCAAATTTTTTATGCAACAATACACAAATGTCTTGGCTTCTTTTTATGCTTTATTTGTAAAACTAAATAGAACTACAGTATTGGAAAATAATTTCAAGTTGACTATATACATATTACTAGTCATTATCATGTATCTGATCTAAACACTGGAAAATGTATTATGTTGCCACTCAAATTTTGAAAACATCTAACGGGAGTGTGAGCAAATAAAGTAATACTTCCACGTCTAAATTAAGAGAAATGTCATGTGTGCGTGTGTGTCCGAGAGATTACTTATCATATTTAAAAAACGCTACTAAAATATTTGTTGTAAGCATAAAATTGTTAGAAAAATAATCAAAATCGATCATCAACGGTGAGGCTCCTGTCGCTTACACTTAGCCTTATCAACATAAGTCACAATATAAATTTTGATATTTTTATTTTATTTTGTTTTTTCTCATCGTGTTTCTTTTCCGCCTTGGATTTAAACTGGGAGTCTGCAAATAATTTGGATGTATAAGTTTTACAAATAAATTAATTTTTATTACTTCATTCACGTGATACAGCTTATTAGGAGAAGTGAAACAATCATAACTTGATTTTTTTTCTTGTTGGTGGAGAGCCGATGAGAAACATTTTATTAAAAACAATAGACGTACTATCTTTGTCCTAAAATATAACAACCTCCTATGTCCTTGTCCTAGTAGTGGTCAAATCTTCTTCTACTTTGCTATATTATGAGAAGAGGGATTACTGTTTATAAATGCAAGTAAAAATGTAATAGTAGCATCAGCACATTAAGCTTATGCAACCACAACTGTATTTCCACCAAATATGTGGTTTCGACTAATACATATTTTCCACGATTGGACACTGCACGTAGGGATTAGCAAGGAATGAATTAATTTATATATCAACAGACGACAGTACAATGCAATAGATTATATTATAATTCTCTCCTTTCCTTTTTTTTTTTTTTATGGAAGCGACACATGAACCTTTTATTTGTGAAACTGAGATGACATATGTTGTGCTCTTCATTGTCTTGTTATTAATTCTCTTCTCCATATAATGTATCACGTCTTGAGCCAATCTAGCTAAATATATATAATTAGCTTATGAACCTTCTTTCATAACAATAATGTAGTCCTGGTTTAGAGATTTTTTGTGAGCCACTTGCAGACATTGATGAAGATCGCTGCTCTTCCACGTCTCTCTTAAGAAATTAGTTTTGCTTCTAGTTCACCGCTGCCTCCGACGAGTTGCTGCGTCCATGTATATCCATCCATTTACAGGCGGAGGCATGCAGGTCGACGTCTCTTTCGAATCATTTCAAAGGGAAAAGAAATAGAAAGCACATGCCTTATTGCCTTAATCATATAGGAGTTGAGGACTATCCGATTATATATATGCCGATAACTTAGCATAATTCATGAGTCATGACGGAATGGTAGGTCCGATTCTTTCCATCATCAAACGCAGGTCAGCCGTGTGATATGGCACTGTGAACCTATACGATATTTCGACCCCCACCCATCTACTGCCGCCGGGTTACGTCCTCATTGCAATTTTAATTATTTCTCTCGTACTTGGATTGCGTGGCTTTCCGTCATATAATATATGAATCGGAAGTCCGGCGCCACGACCGGCCTTGCAATTTTCTGTCAAGATCATGGAGCCCGGCAATCCACCGACTTGTAAAGCGACGCCGATCGCAATTGACCATCTTCCATCTATCCCGTGTGTGCATGCATCATGCATGTAGGCCGGCAGACACCAAATATTTAGCAGTCGTAAACTAGTAACTAACTGCAGGCTGCTCGTCTCACGTGATTTCAACCGAGAACACTTGAAGAAACAGCTTCCTTGTGGAATGGCAAGCAAGACGACGTGACTACGTGAGCGACCCCCGGCCAGTAAGATCACTCGCTTCCGGCGACCGGCTTCAGCTTCCGGGACGTATCCTCCGAATACGACGCTGCGAGCGTCGGAAGTTGAGGCACGCATGCATGCCATGTGCGTGGCGGAGTGAAACATGCTAGCGAAAGGGTGCGACCCGTCCAAGCAAGGCAGATTCACTGATTCACTGATATGCCTAAAACACGAACTGTTATTTATTGTGGTCAATTCCATCACGGCAATCCGGCTGGTGATTTGAGCGAACCCCCCGGTTCCAGTCACGTACGTGCCTACCTTGCCGCGGCCGTCATCGCCCGCCGTGTTGGTTTCCCCTTTGAACAGGGCAAAGCCGCAGATAGAGAGAGAGGAAAATCACGCACGTCGCCTCCAGGCTGAGCGTGACGTCCCTTGTGGTCTTTTGCGCTCTGGAGGGAGCGTGTCTAGTGGCGGGGGAGCACGGGGGAATCCAGTCCAGCCCAATCCCATCGCGTCCATCCCGGGCACACGCGGGTGACACGTCTAGCTACGCGCCGCAGGTCCACCGGTTGCTGCCCGCCAGTGGTGGTGGAGCCGATCGGATCGGACGGCTGGCTTTGCGCTGGCTGTGCCGCCCGCGCACGCGCCCGTCGCATCGGTGTGGGAAAAGAAGTCGTGACGGCGACCGCACGCGCGCGCGACCGAGGGAGACGCAGCAGCAGCAGCAGCGCGTGGTTGGGTTGGTGCGCCGTGGGAAAAACACGGCCGCGCGCGGGCGGCGGGGGGAAGGCAAGTGCGCGGTCATCAGCGGGCGAGCCGCGGGCGGGCGCCGCCGCGCGTGGCGGTCGTATTCCGCGGCAAAGCTGGACCGGTAAATTGGTCCCTTCCGAGGAAACATTCAGCGCGCCGCCTCGCGCGTAGCTTCGGTTTCGATCGAGCTGAGTTTGGAACAGCTGGATCGGTACAACCATCTCCTCCTTCCAAAATGGCCCACCCAACAGCTGGAAGAAGCGTCTCCTCCTTCCGAATTGCCGAACCACATGACGATCTCAAATTACGAACCAGTCAGTGCTTGAATCTCGCAGATATCTGAGTACGGGGCTTGAACCTGATCCTAACGTAAGACTTGTCATGTTACCTTCTGTTTATCTATGACAAGTTCTCGTATGTACCTTTTGTCTCGGCTGTCTACCGTCAACACTCAATAGTATCTTTCTGATTGGTATACCACATGATGTGTTTATTCTTTTCCTTCCTAATTGTCTAGGCATTGTACGTACGTCGCTGACTTTTTTGTAGCACAGTATATCAAAAGAATTGCTGGAGTTGCAAAGCCGGATTTATGCCATAATTTAGATCCTGATTGGTAGAGCTCCAAATTTTAAAAATAACTTTAGGAGTGGAGGATGGAGTGGAGTCGTGGAGCTGACTAAACACAACTCCTCTTTTCTGTTCATTTTTTCAGATCACTCCACCTGCTTCGCTCATATAGAATCCAGGTTTTGTTTACCTCGTTAGCCACGCGCCCACGCCTCGTCAACTAGCGACGGGTACAGCTCGAAAGGAGAGGTGGGGAGATAGCGTTTTCTGCTCCCTGATTCCTCATCCATCTCCATGGCGCACGTTTGCCGGACTGCAGAATATCAATCCCTACGACAAAAAAGTACAACAAAGTTAGACTTTCAAAGATAAGATATTGTATGCATATAACAATTGTATGTAGCTATTCTACTGTACGCCAATCGGCCGCCTAAATTTGTAATGTATTACGACGGATAAGCTTTTCTTTGTGAGGAATTATGTCGGATAATGATTGTTTAGTACAGTAGTTCGGATTAGCTAGTAAAACTACTACATGATCGCCTTCATCCTAGTAGTAGGATAGAACTGAGGCCTCCATTACTGCAGTCGCGGAATCAGAATCTCGATGAGAGAGTAAAGCAACAAAAAGCCAGGCTCAAGAAGATGATAGGTGGTTGACTATTGCTTATGCGCTTCAACAGTTTATTAGTGCAGAATTTAGATGATTGGAGCTCGCACCAATTTACATCCGGATTGGTCATCTTCACTGACAGTTCACATTTATAGTGGCGAGTGCTATGTGGTGTTGTTAATATACTACAGCGATAGTTTACTATGCGGCATTCTACTGTTATCCGTCGAATACTCTGTTTCAAAGAGTAGGAACTGCTAACAGAATAGACAAAGGTAAAGAGCTATTATCTAACAATACTCCCAATATTCAGAGCCTCGAACCAAAGTACCACAGATACGCTTGCAGAATATTGAAGCATAATTCTGTAAAGGACTCTTTTCCAAAGACGGCCGATCAATATCTGCAAAAACAGAGATATGAAGACAAAAAAAACCATTTCTTATAAACCGTACATGAGTTACAGAAGTGGAAACAGAACAACAGCAAGAGAGAAACTTTACGGTCCTTGAGGTACCAAAGTTTTTAGTATATCCCTACCTCCTAATACCAGATATACCAAACTTTACCCTAGAAATTTGGTACATCTCAGTATCTACTTAAGGACGGTAAAATCACACAAAACAAGAAGATATTACTCAATGTTACCAAAAGAAAATGACATGTCTTACTAGTAATACAATATACATCTAGACTAGTAGTAATTCAAATTGTAGCATGCATAGATTCAAACCAAGCAAGCACAAATCGGTGGACAAAGAAATACGAAGAGTTGCTTTTTTTCTTCAAACTTATGACATTTGCAGTAGGCTGCAACAGATAATGGAAGTAATTTCCATTTGGACAGCAGGAAAAAAAAACACGTTTAGAAAAAGAGAGAGAGGAGATTTCATGTTAGAAATTTCAATACTCCACAACTGAACGCCAGCACAAAGGTAAAACAGTCAGGTATAATAAACTGTCCAAAATGAGCAGCATTGTCCCCTACTCTTTTCTCGTTGCCTGCCTAGATCCAACGATGTTGTATAGGCAAACCAGTGAAATAGAGCCACCTGATGTATGGCTGAGTTCATTTCTGAATTCTTTAGAGGCTGACTTCGCTATATGGTACTTTATTATGATCTGTTTTATAAGTTTTCCTTTAATATTAAGGGTTGACAGTGTCTATTAACCAATAATAAAGACCTCTGAGCAGTTAGTGTACACCGATATTTCTTAAAAAAAGTCAATGTACCACCATCTTGTTATAGGAAATCCAGCGTGTACTTCACGCCGCTGACCGATACATGCTGTTCAATAAGAAGCACCAAATATATAAACTATAAGAAGTCAAATAGGCAATTAGAATAGTTACTCATGGCCTGAAAGTTGACATCTCCAATTTATTATCTAGTTAATTCTGGTTGACTAATTATATGAGTATATATTATACTATAATGTAGCATTATGGTAAATGGTACGGTTGGTTGCTTCTTCAGCTAAAGCCAATAAGTGTTCCGCCACTACTTCAAAGACTGTCATTCCTGTAAATGTCTGCAGGTCTTTTTATTTATTGTTTGAAAAGAGGGGGTTGCACTCCCATTTCTATTAAAGAAACGACACCATTCTACAAAGACAGCATCCATATGAGTTACAACTTTAATAAGTGAAAATAAAGGCTTGCTAACTGCTGGGTAGGTTGCCAGCCTCCACAAACAGCCGCTGAAAAAGTATGTTTGCAGGTCTTTTAGAAACCCAAAGTTTGTATTCATATGAGTACAGCTATTCTTTTATGTATTTTTAGTGTTGTAATGGATAGATTCCTGCAGTCAGAGAAATATGTCTATATTAAAAAAAAAAGTGGTCAAACCTCCAAAGTAGCCCACTATGGCACTATGACATTCTCAACCCACATATGTATTCAAACTTGAGAGTATACGGCCCATCCCAGGCCCTAGCCCATCCAATTTAGAGTTCCTCAAAGTACACTCCAGATTTGTATGCACATGGGAGCCCAGGCCGTTTCACTCCTTGTCGTTTTACGACCTGGTAAGCTACTGAAAACTGGAAGACATGGCAATTCTTGGGGTTGTTCGGCGACAAAGCCTGCAGCAATGCAGCGGCTGCACTGCTGCAGCCGGCAAGCAGCAGCTACAATCAATCAAGCATAAATCAACAGCATTAGCAACAAGCAGCAGTTTCAGCTTCAGTATAGAGACTTGCAGCCGAACGGCTTTTGCTGTACCGCACAGCCTGAATGCTGCCAAGTAGCGCTCCCGAACTGTCAAGTGCGTCGGTACCCAGCAACACCGGACCGCGACTACGTAGCTCGTAGTCGCGCTCCAGTCCTCACCGCGAGGTTTTGCCCTTCCGCTGGTGGCTTCGGTTGAGAAAGAGGAGAAATTAAAGATAATAATCTTTTTCCCCTCCACAAAGGGGCTGATTACAGGATTATATGGCCATTGGCCCAATCGAATATAGAAGGCTATCCTTAATTTTGGGATCACACAAAAGATAGAGACTAAATCGCTTCCTTCCATCTTAGCCACTTGAGGACGCCGTTGCGCGCTCAGCCGCCCGGCGTATGTCACGTCTGCGCCTGTATGTACGTCCGTACATGACACGAACACCCCCCTTGTTCTTAGATTTAGAAAAATACTAGTGATGTGACAACTAAGTATACACATGCCTATTCTGTGTAAAGCGGCAACTCAGTATACATGTGTTGATCTAAAAAAAATGTATACACGTGTTAAATTCAGTTTCACCCAGGTAGAACGTAGACATCACTAAATTAAGTACTAGCGTACGAACATGATTGTTTCTTCAGATTCACTTTGTTTCGGAGGGAAACATAGGAATTTTATAGGATTTAAATCCTATATGATTTTTTTCATATCTTTTTCTTTGATTTGTAGGAAAAGTAAAGGAAGCATTCCATAGGATTAGATTCCCATAGTTCAATTCCAAAGAAAAGTTAAAATGAGTGATTGAGTTCCCACCTTTTTTAAAAGATTCTTTTGTTTTTCCTATGGTTGTATCAAAGGGTACATATTATATTTTTCTGTGTTTTGAATTCCTACAGGATTAGAGTTGCATACCACTTTAATTCCTGTGTTTTTCCTATCGGTGGCCTAATACTACATAAAATTGGAGGGTGTGAACATTTTTACCTTTGTATCAATTGCGTAGCAAGCACCAAATCTGAACAATAAAATAATTCCAGTTCGGGTGGCTTATGTCTGGATGCAGAAGCAAAAATTCAGTTCAGATGGCTTCAGTCTGGATGCTGAAACAAAAACACAACTACTAGTGTGTAGTACTACTATAACCCGTAGCCCCTTTAGTTCTGAAAGTGGAACCAACGGGCTTTCAGACTTACGATTGCATGGTAAAGTAAAGAACATAAATTCACGCCAATGAGATTTGTAAAGCGAACTGATTTCATACAGATCGAAACAGGGAGCACGAACCTCTGAACACCAGGCTTAGGGGACAACAATTGAACTGCTTTGATTCAGATCAGAAGAGGTAAATGAAGCTCAGAACTTCGTGCTCGCCTCTGCGCCCATCGTCCGCTAAGCCGTTCGTGTTCACAGGAGTTCACGGGAGGGTTTTGTTGCCGAGATCTGAGGGACTGCGGATGCGGATCCGCTTCCGTGGCGCCGCCGGAACGCTGCGGAAGGGCGGAACGCGCTCGTTGGCGACAACACCTCGCCGAATCTAGTTGGGCCGTAAGCATTGAGAGGAGTCTAGGTGGATAACGAGTTGGGCCGGATTAGCCAGCCGTGGCCGAATCGAATTGGGTTGTAGGCATTGTGGAGGCGAATTTTTTTTATTTTTAATTAAATATTTACATAAGTATATTTTGGATTTAAAATTTACATAACTATACCCTGCCTTCTATTAGAGGGCGGCAGGCTAACATGGCAAACATCCTTCGAGAGGCATGGGACGTGGGCGAAACGGCGTTGCGCATTTTACAAGTAGATCCTTTACCGCCCAAAAAGAGGGCGGCAAGTGTTCAAATGCAAAATACGTAACTTAGAAATGGTCGTACGCGGGGCCATGCCATTTTGCAAGTGTCACCCTTACCGACCTCCGTAAGGGCAGTAAAGGACTAAATTGCAAATGGTACGTCCGCGCGCGCTGCAATTTAGTCCCTTGCAGCCCTCTATAAAGGCTCCAAGGGACTAAACTGCATATTTGTCTTACCGGTGCTATCGGCCACGTCAGCTTGCTGACATACCAATGGACGGCCGAGGTATATTTCCGTAAATTTCAAATCCAAAGATATATTTTGTAAATATTTAGTATAAAAATAAAAAAAATTCTGGCGGGGTTCTGATCAACGCTTGCCAGGTGGACTGATGGATGCCGCACGTTCACGGGCATGAGGCAACCACTTGAGCGTCGCTCGCTAGGCCCGATGTGCGCAATGTGCTCCCACTCCGGCTGACCGCAGCCATTGGCAAAAAGTCACCGTTGCCACTGGTAGCGTTTTGAGTAAGAGAGGGAACCAGGGTCTAGGGATGGAGCTACGATGAAATGGATGGGGTGCCATTTTGTTGCTTTTCACTGTTTTTTTAATCAAATTTAGAATGATGCGGATCTCTAAACCTTATATTGAGAGGGTGCATAGATGACAATGATGAATTATAGCTAAAATTTTGGTTGGACCGGGTTCTTACGCACCCATACCACTATGTGGCTCCGTCCCTAGAGAAGTAGAGAGGACTAGTGTTAATGGTGAAAATGGCATATACAGTTAGTCAAGGCTGGTCAAAGAGAATAAATTAGCGTCGTAAAAAGAACAACCTAGAATCATAAAACTTGGCAAATTAAGTCTATTTCTAGAGTTATTTTTGTTCTCTTAGTCTTAACGAGGAAAGCTTAATAGATACTTTTTCTTAAGATAATAGTTTTGAGCTGATTGTGTTTGAATTAGACAAGTTCAAGCCCAATGTATAAATATGCATGGGTCTTTGTAGTATCAACGGATCAATATATAACTTTTGGAGCATGGCCAACCTAGTTTAACTTCCGACGAGTTCTTGCGTTCAAGTTTGGGCTACAACGGTTTTGATCTCTAACAAGAAAGAAAACTCCATCAACTTTGTTTGTATCAGTGGGATTAGTACTTCCTTGGTTAAATTATGTATACTAATCAAGTTTCTACTTGCGTCACCTATCATATATATATCGACTTTAACCTGATTTGTATTACTGTTTAGAACATATGTCTAGTTAGGACTTTCTTGGTTATTATCAACTCTACCGTCTGTTTGGCTTTATAATGTAATCTTTTTCGTCTTGTTAGTTGTAGAGTCAAACTAATCGCACGCTCAGAACCTGGCTTTTAGGACCTACACTGGAGGCAAGCATGCCTCTCGGGCCTTCGTGTGTGAGGCGCGCATTTTGCATCAACACTAAGTGAAATCAAAGGATTGCAAGGTTTCTCATTTTCATAAAGTAACAATGAATTTCTTATTGAGGAATAATGGAATTCATTCGAGTCTTTGGTTGCTTCATGTAAGACTGCAATTGCCTGTATACTAGAAATAAAGTTTTAGTTAACTTTATTAGTCATGGAATGAACTCAAAGATTTGTGTGCCCGTTATTCTCCTTTAGCGTTGGTGTTTCCCTGGGGTTGGTTTTGCATGGTGTGGCACATTGGATTGATGAGCAGTTAACTAGAGATAGAGATAGAAGAGGGGATTCTTCGTGTTATATTTAAACTCCGTACCACGAGATTGGAGGAGTGGATGATTGAGTCCGACAATGCATAAGAAACATGGACGATATTTTTGATGCTCAAGCAGCAAGAGATGGAAAAAGAAACACATAACAGGGGCACTCATCACCGCTTGACATAGAAAAGAGGGCACAAGCGGTTTTGAAAGGAGAGGGATAGAGGCGGACAAGAGGCCATGCATTTTTTTAGGGAGAGCGGATGCATGCTTGAGCGTAAGGGGGGCATGGGACATCGAGGAAAGTAGTGGAAGAGATAATTAGGCTTAGGTCCGAACATGAAATAAGCTCAGCCCATTCGAATCTTGGGTTGTGATGTTTGTAAGTTAGCTACAGTTATATGCATCGTTAGTCCACGGCGGTTTTGAAGACATGAAGGATAAAATAAGTCAGATATAGGGCCATTTTGGTTTGCTACCAATACGTGCCCACCGATATTTTGGTAGTTTAAATAGTATCTTTGTTGATTTGGTTTGAAGCCAATTTTTTAAACAATACCCACACTAAATTTGATATATAATAACAATTTGGCATAATATTGGAATCAAATCAAACACTACCAATACAATCTTAACTTAACAAAAATTTGGTAGTACCAAAACTTGCCTATGTTTTGGCACTACCAAAATATTGGTAAGGTAATGATCTAAACAGGCCCATAACTTTTTTATAACATCATGATATAAAAATTTTATATTTTAGTGTATTAGTTGTCTCTGTTGTCATAACTATAAGATTTGAGTAATGTAGCATTACACTTCTAGATAATTTATGTGAAAAGTGAAAACATATCCAGTTTAAGTCGGAGCGTAGAGGTCAAACTCCCAGGACTGAAGCGAGGAAAGAAAAATACGTACGCCTACCAACTAAAGTGCACGGCCGCCGCTCCCCCTTCTGCCCACTCCCGGCCGCTACCTCCGCTTTCCGCCACGCCGGCCGATCCGCCTCCCCAACCCTATCGCCGCAGGCTGCAAGGTCAGGATCTGGGCCCGCGACCCAGCTGCCCCCCTCCGCGGGCCCGACCACCCGATGGGCACCCCGGGGCCGGAGCTCGCCGCTCTCGCGATTCGCCGCAGCGGCGGCCGCCTGTTCGAGCGGTAGCCGGTAGGTGCTCGTCTCCCCGTGGGATCGTGGTAGTTGGGGTGGGAGCCAGAGATTCGAGGCTGCGAGGGTGGCGGGGCAAAGGGAGGATGCTGGGGTCGGGACTGAACCTCGTCAGCGCGGCGCTCGGCTTCGGCATGACGGCAGCCTTCGTCGCGTTCGTCTGCGCGCGGTTCGTCTGCTGCCGCGCCCGCCGCGCGGATGCTCGCGAGCCGCCGCAGCACCCCTCGCCGCTGGACCTCGAGACGGACTTTCCCTTTGATTTCGATCGCCCGGTATGTGCCACATCTGGCTCATCGTTCTCCCTCAATAAAAGTCTACTGCTGAGATTGTAGTCAACCGACTGGAGTGGCACTTTTTTCTCGTGTTAATTACTACATGTTGTAGTGGCATGGCTATTATACATAAAATGAGTTGGGGGGAATATCATTATTCATTTTGTGTTTACCGCAGCGCACAAGTATACTCTTATTTATTTTCTGTGTTCACGGGCAATAGTTTAATTTCTCTTTGCAAGCCAGAAATACTTGGCATGTGCCATACTCAATTTATCATGGCTTTAGTTCGTGGTAAATCAGCTAGGGGAATAAGTTCGGACACTAGTACAGACGTTCATTAACCTGCTTTACCCTGCGTGCAATGTAGTTAAAGTGGCTTTGGATTGCTTACTGGGGTTCCATTTTGATATTGTTGCCTTCTAATCTTTTGTAATCATTTTGATATTGTGTATGGTTCATGTTCCCTTGATTGTGTCAAAATAACGATTCGAAGAGAGCAAAGGAGGGAGGCACATCAACACATGTATGCTAGACTCGCTTCTGAGTTTCTGTCCTCTGTTGGTTAAAATTGAATTATCTTTAGTCTTTTGGGCCATTTGAAAAAAATATGAAAATGTCAATTCAATAATAGTATAATGTATTTTCAGTGAAGTTCATGTAGTGTCAACTGGACAAAGCATTGCCCTTTCCGTTTTACGGTCTTGTTCATCTTAGCTACAACACATAAAACAGCACATTGAATCTGTAGTACACATGTAGTACTCCCAACATTGTTTTTTAAATGATGTTGTTTAGCTCTATTTTGAACTAACAGACACCAATTAAAAAAACTGAGTGATACTATGTTATGCTCGTTAGAAAACTATTAGTAATTAGATCAACTGAATCAATGGTCAATGCCTTATAAGTTCATCTTGGACTTGAAAGTTAATGCAGGATTTTTACATTGTTCAGATAGAGGATTCCCACAGCGGGTTGGAACCATTGGCTGTTGCTGCAATTCCTACCTTAAAGTATAACTGTGAAACTTTCCATTCAGAAGATGACGCCCAGTAAGTGCAATCATCTCTACTTGAGTTAAAAAATATTATTGAGTTTCTTTGTAGTGTGGTTCAGTGCATATAATCTGCTTCTAACATCACTGAAATTGTTAGGAAAACTATTGTTAGTGAAATATGTTCATCTATGAAAAATATTACACAAGGTATTAAGCAGTTTGTTCGACTTCATGGATTTCATAGCCTTGCAGAAATGTGGAAATATAGATGTGCTTAATTGAAGCATATTGAATCAATATGGACAGTGAATAGGCATATTAGCTTATCAACGCTTTTTTTTTTTATGAGATAACATAGGACAAGACAGCTGTACCTTTTATCAGCCCTTGGCCACCAGTTCAGATATAATAGGAAACAATTTGGTGGACTTGAGTCTGTCTTGTTTTGTGGTCAATGTGGGTTCAGCTTGGTCGTACTTCAAGCAAACTTTTATCATCATCCGTCCCTGCTTGCAGCCATATACCTATTAGATTTATGATACATCTTTTTGTATAATGGAGGTTTTGCTGTTACAGGTGCTCCATATGTTTAAGTGAATACAAGGAGAAGGACATTCTAAGAATAGTACCTATTTGTCATCACAACTTTCACCTTTACTGCTTAGATGCATGGTTGCTGAAGCAGACTACTTGCCCAATATGCCGGATCTCGTTGAAAGAACTGCCTGATGGAAAAACTGCCGTATCCTCTGCAGGTAGCATCTTCCAACCCCGCACTCTACCTGAGAGTTCTGTTAATCCAACGCCTCAGTTCCTCCCGGTTCTTCAAGATCACAGAGGCCATCAGGATGGCCCAGATATGCCAGAATCCGTAGAGGTGGGTATTGAAATCCGACGGTGAATACGGCAAGACATGGCAATGGAATAGTCCCAGGACAAAATTTTGAAATTAATATTTTTTACGCCCTTCAATGCATTTTACCAGTTTCAGGGTGCTTGGAGCCAAACTTTCACGTCCCTTTGCATGTAAACTAGAGAAGTCATTCATAGAATCCACATTGTACATTTGCAAGTTGTATAATGGTACATCGTATGTTCGCCTTTTTAAATAAACCGTAGCGATGTAAACAAAACAGTAAAAATAGTTAATAGGTAAAACTTTTACATCCGTATTATTCGTGGTTTGATATCCAAAGTTGAAAAAAAAAGATTATGGTGAAAAAGCCTCAAAATCAATTTCAAAATTAAGTTTGAAAATTTAAATTTCATCGTGGTTTATAAGCCAACGGCAAACGATGGGAGCCTATATGTTGTGTATGCTCCAAGCTAAGTAAAAAGTACCGATAAGATATGCAGGTTATCTAAGTGAAAAGTACTGATATAATCCATGTTTTTCTTTATGATTGAATTTTAATTGAGCCCCCCATCTTACTAAAGTTTCACTTTTGACCATTTGCACTCTTGTTTTCAAGGGACTCATTGTGCCACTGTGACCTGCACCCTGGTTACGCTCCTCTTGTCTCCAGCAATCATCTATGTTCTCTGTTTACCCCAGAGATAACAACGGTGTTGATAAAAGGGGTCTAAAAAACTGAAAAAGAAAGGGGGTAATAAAGGGTGTCCAAAGTGAACATATGTGCTGTCCTTGATAAAGAAAAATGAGTAACGTGAAATTTACTCAAGCACTTTCGAAAGATAACTGGCATTCTTAGGGCTCCTTTAGAAGGAAGGATTTTCAAACGATTTAAATTCTGTGGAATTATTTTCTATGTGATTCGCTCTTTTCCTTCGATTTCAAGCGTGAGCCCAAACCTTTATATTCCAAGGCAACATCTCTCCATCTCTTTCCATAAAAAAAACATCTCTCCATCTCTTAACTCTAAACTAATGACTCTAAAATTTGTCCTGTTTTTTCTCATCAAAACGATCAACTCAACAAGTTCTACTGTTCTAGTGTTTTCGATTAACGTAGAATTTCATATAGCATGGCAGTCCACTCATGTATTTTTTTTATATCAATGTCTTTTTCATTTCCCAAAGCCCTAAACCGTCTTCAACATACAACCGTTGTGTTTCAAAATTTGTAGAAATATTACGGTAGTTCCTTTCTTTGAAAAGAAAAACAAGTAAAGCAAATCCAATCTTCCAACTTGTGTGTAGATTTCCTTTCTTTTCTCGCTGCGGAACAAAACAAAGGTTGCCACACATGCAGCAGATACCACCCACATCGGCAATCAATCCACGAATCCACGATCAGTCACCCGTCTTGTTCCTTTCCTCGCACTGTGCACATTTCACGCAGCCTCACATCACATCGCTAATCCGCCCGGCTTACACTCGGCGACGACTCAAAGCCAGTTGTAAACCGTGTTTATGTGTAACAGGCTAACCGCCACACCGCTGACAAGCTCTATGCGATCGAGTCACGCCAAGACGGACATCGCAGAGGGAGGACGTCACGACGATGATGGCGACGACGGCGGCTGTTGCTGCTGGGAGATGAACCCGACAACGCGGGCCGTCGCTTTCGCCGCTTTATCAGAACAATATCACCGAGGCATAATAGATATCGCGCATTCGCGCTGCTGCTGTGGAGCGACCCCGCCCTGAGGTAAGGGTGGGCGCTTCACATGGCAGATTCGGGAGGCCACCTGATCCTCACGCGGTCGTCCCTCTCGAAGCACCTATCGGATTTGACACGCATCAAAGGCGAGGGTGCTGGTGCGTCCATTTTGCGGCAGATTCCGGCGAGCACACGCGGGTGGATTGTGAGAATGTCTGGTTTGCCTGCATGGCGATGAGCTGCTGAAACGGGACAAGGACGACAAAAAGAATATGTAGTGAAAAGGTTTCTACAACTCAGTTTTGTTCCATTCCCTCCTCAAATATCAATTGAATAGTTATAAACAATTTAAAAGAAATTATTGCTAACACTGATAAATAGGAAAACTACCATCTTGTGGAATTCTATATCCTATATCCAAAGTTGATTTACAAAGAAAAAAAGGACCATAGATGACAAAATTAGTTCTAGAGCATCGAAAGTTCACATCGCCAAAATTTGTGTGCTTTTTTAGATGCGTAGATTAAATTTAGCATTGCGCATGGAGTAACATATACCATTATGATCTTAACAATTTTGTAAACCCTTCACAGTTACAGTTATTTAGATGGAATGTAACAGGCGATCTACGTACTGCAGGTGCTTCCCAGGGTACTTATATCAACACAAGGAGGCACCTACTATATTGCAGGTGCTTCCAGGGGTACTTATATCAACACAACGGATTAAAAAACAAATAAGTCATATTCAACCATCCCAACTCACATTAGTATCAACACAATATATATAACGCATATGAGAAAATCACTCCAAAGCATACTCTTTTGGGGAGTCTCTGGTCCAGCTAGACCCATGTCGTC
Organism: Leersia perrieri; assembly: GCA_000325765.3. Lineage (NCBI taxonomy): Eukaryota > Viridiplantae > Streptophyta > Magnoliopsida > Poales > Poaceae > Leersia > Leersia perrieri. The sequence goes on from CM002482.1 coordinate 17,627,726, forward strand.
GGTTAGTCAACCGCACCAATGCGGGTCAAATAACCGGTCCTCAAGCCCATCATCAAAATACCTGACTTGTCGCCCATATATAGGCATACTTGGTTTGATCGCAAAAGACCATTGATCTGACCCGAAACGGCTAACAAGCGATGTGTCGCACGTGTTGGATCTGTGTGATGCGTTTCCGTTATCATCAAGTGCCACGTGTGGCCTTATTATTGTACGAGTGATGACGGCGCCGCTAGATCTTAACGGCGCCAGCCCCGCTCGTCTCCGGCGACAACAACAATGGTGACGGCGATTGCAGTGGCAACAACGGCAAACCTCGGTGGCGGCAGCGTGTCAACGTAAAATTCTACCACCAGCCGCTGATCGTTGTTGACAAGTGCGTTGGCTGATGGAGTTCTTCGCGCTTGGACACACGAAGGCCTAGGAGATCTGCTTAGCTCCAGTGCAAGTCCTAAATTGAGGTTACGGGCGTGCCAATTAGTTTGATCCTGCAGCTGACAAGATATTGTAAGTTGATCACCAAGGAGCCTATCGGCTATTTAGCCGATGAGTTGTAGCGCCTCCAGTTGATGATTAATGTTTATGATGAAGGAGCCGATCGGCTGAAGAGTCGATCCGATATGCTGCAAGCCGATATCAATAAAATATTGAAGATCGATCGACTGTATGTTAGACATAGATCCAAGTAATCAGATAGACAAATAAGATCAATAGTAGTATCGGCTCTAAATAGGATATAATATGAAAAACGGATACACAAAGGATAGACCATCGGCTGAAACCCCGATGGAATCATACACGTTGTCAGCCGATGTATCTAGATCAATTAGCTCTAATTTTAGCCCAAAGGATCGAACCCAATCAAGACAGCCTACGCCAAAATTATTGCTAATTAATCTAGATAAACTAACTTGTCAAGGTTATGGATAGTACATACCCAATAGTAGCTCGGCTAGGCCCACCATCTATCATGTCTTATACGGAATCATACCTCGTATATGGAAGGTGTTCCGATAAGAAAAGACGAGAAGAGTTCTATATGGAGACTACAAGGACTATTTGGATAGTATTCATATTGGTCTCCCTGGTGCTACTTGGACCAGGAGACTTCTATGGGTATAAATACAAGACCCTCAGGGAAGAGAAAGGAGGACAAGCCAGCATAGAATCTATAATTGAAGACTACCCGGTTGTCGACTACGTGATGGTACTCCACCAAGTCGACAACTATTAGATATGTTACCTCATATTTGTACCTGTATAATGATGATGATGATGATGAATATAGATAAAGACCGGTTTTGGCCAATAGGAGTAGGGTTATTACCTGTCAGATGGGGCCCGGACCTGTATAAAAATCTTTCTCTCTATGATTGTCTTTTACCTCGTTCTCGCACTAACCCTGGCATCGATGTTCCCCTATACTATATAAAAACCATATCGCGAATATCAGACGCTGACACAACTGACAGTACATATGATGGTAGATATATCATGTCATATTAGCCTAGCCTTGATACATCAGATAGATAGCAACCTAGTTAGAATATCGGACCGAACCAAGAAAGTCCTAACCAACACCTAAACTAGAATATTGGACCGAACCGAGAAAGTCCTAGCTAAGATGAACCGATCTTGAGGTAGCAAGCTGATCTATAAATTGGACGGTATATATGATACATGACATGCACATCAATAACTGGGTATATCGGACTTAACCGAGAAAGTACCAGCCATCAATATGCATGAAGTTTGACGAGACATACCGCCTGTCGTAGTTCGGACTTAACCGATGCAGCACGACTGGACTGCACAGTCTCGACGAAACCTAACAGAGAGCCAGGGTGGCGATACACCGAAAGTTGTATTGATCGTTGGATAAAAATTATAGGGACCCTAGCATGCAATTTATATCCTTGGATCAACTGAGTCCTAATAGGACACGACTCAATCGGCTTGCTATATGCAGTCGTTATAAGAAAGAAAACTAAGACTCCTAAACTTACAAAATTAGGAAACCGATTGGCTTTCCTTAGACTCCTTCCTAATTACATAAGAAAAATAACTAAAACATGACTAATTAATAGATAGAATTAGACTGCCATGACGTGGTCTTCACTACTCCTTCCTGATTCGGCCTCTTCCATATAAACTTCCATCGACTGCTTCCTTGACCGAATCCAATACAAAATCGTTCAAATTTTGGCATTAGCAAATACTTATACTTTCTAAATTCTGGTGTCAATACAACTGCAAAGGACAATGAACCCGGTCATGATTATTTATGGTATCGGGGGTGGGGTGGGGGAGAAGGAAGAGAAGAGGGGGTTCGTCGGCCGGCTTAGAGGGATGGTCAGGCAACAACCGGATCAATGGTGGGCGGCGAGCATGTACAATTCAGTTTCAATTTTTATTTTAAATTATTTTAAATTTTATTTTTTATGGACAGAATCTTATATATATA
>CM002482.1:17639338-17660615 GCA_000325765.3 Leersia perrieri
TCCGACGATGCTGCGACGACGACGACAAACCGCTGCCGGCGGCCGCCACCCATCCCCTCCTACGCCGTCGCCGCCGGGGGCCGCCGCCCATCCCCATCCCTCGCCAGATCCGGCGGTGGGGAGGTCGAGGCCTGCCGAATCTGGCCTATGTCGCCTCCGATGCCGCTCCGACGATGATGACGAACCGACGACGCCGCCCATCTCCATCTTGTCTGTTCATGTGTTGTTTTGTATGAAAATATATTTTTTGGGAGAAATTTGTGCTATGTTTCTGTGTGTTCATGTTCTATGGTTCTGTGTTGTTGTGGTTGAAATTTAATTGTGGATCTAAGGAATATTTTTAGGGTAATTTTGGCTCGATAAATTGGCTCGATTCAAGCCGATTGAGAGCCGGCCTTTTTTTTGTCTTCTGAAATTAGTATAGGTGACGGTTCTAAAACCGCCACCAATACCGCTCTCACATAGGTGTCGCTAGATAGGTGACGGTTCCAAAAACCGCCACCTATGGGCTGTTTGGAACCGTCACCTATTACATGTTCTGTAGTAGTGCTGTTCAGTCCTTGTTAGCTTAATCCGGCGTGATACTTATAATTTTCAGTCTATGTGTTGAGAGATATTCGTGTATTCTACCCTGTTCGATTAGCAGTTGAATATCTGAGCCCCACTGTGCCTGTGTGTTTGACTAAATCTAGACTGTACTATTGTGGTATTTGGTGTTGTGAGTACGCTGTGACGGTGAAGACAGCAGCAGCATCAAATCATCAACAGCATTACGTTAACAACTCGTCCTCGGTCCTTTGATCTTGATTGATAACTCGGGAACATCACGTCATCAACAAAAGTTGGCTAATACATGCATGGAATCATATCTTTCCACACCCCAGTACCATATGAAAAAGGCAAAACACACAAATCATCATCAGGATTTAGCTCAGCATAAGTACTCCCCTCATTCACGAATACTTATCGGTTTTTACCGGAATTAAATAAGCTTTGACCGATATTTTTTAAAACTATAAAATGAATGAGAACAAATATAAGCATCCTTAGGTCATTTATCAAGTACTATCTCCGTAAAAAATTATAAACATTTAGAAAAGAATGTGATGCTCCATGGTACAAGGAAAATATAAGCATCCTAAGGATCTATCTATATTCCTTGTACCATAAAATATCACATCTCACCCTAAATGTTTATATTGTTTGACGGATTGAGTACTATGAGTGAGAACAAAAGACTATAATACTCCTCGTTAAATGAATGCTCGTGGTTGGGTGAATTGCATAGTTGGGGTTAAGATAATAATAAATTAGAAGGAAAGTTATTGATGTTATGAATGGTACCCTTTCAAATGTTTATTTATAGATAAAATTTTAAATGCTCCAAATAGTTATGGCCTTAGTCAGTAAAGATTGTTGTCGCTCCAGAGCAGCCGGGGCACCAACAAACTAGCATCGATCAGTACTATCAGGCAAGTACAGGCAGCGGTACTGATCAAGTTCTATATTTGTGGATATATAGAGATCATATCATATGTTTTTAGACATACGGAGTAAGTTTAAGTGTGAGTACATTCAATTGCAAATACGATGGAACAATAACCGGATGGCTTAAGTATTTTGGTCAAAGCTAGCTAAAAAGTGTTTTCTTTTTCAATGGAAAGAGTAATTTATTGGCTGAAAACCAAGGTGCAAGAGGAGTGCAGGAGTAGAGAGTTACTCCAACTGATGATCATGGAGTACTACTCCTACAACGAACGGAGAGGGGCTTGCACAGCGCCTTGTCTCAAAAGGCGACACGTGTCCGTTATATCCGTACACAACCTGAGGCAAAAACGTAAAAACACGAGTACACGAGTACAAAGCTGACCAGAGGACAAAGCGCACCCCGGCCTTTTGCAGCGCGGTTCCCCTCATATGGGGTTCGGCGGGTACGCAAAGCGTACAGCCGCTGCCTGGGCGTCTGGGGCAGCCAGGGGAGTGGTCCACGGCACCCTCTCCCCGACCGACCTGAGCGCCTGCTCGCGCAGCGCTGCGAAGCAGCAAGCGACGGGGCGACGTGGGGCCTATGGGGCTACGGAGCCTGTGGCGCGGTCGGTCAGGGGGAGCGGACCTCACCTGCAATGCACCGCCGCAACGCGACGCGGATGAGGCACGGCGGCGCTGGTGGGGGCCGTACGTTTGGCTGAGGGCGGGTGTGGAATCACGCCGGCATGGACGTATGGGCTCCCGTACGGTTCGTGCCCCGCCGCGCGTTTGTCCCTACGCGACCACGAATCTGTGGATCTCTATGTTAGCTCGCCGGGTTTAAGGCCGGCCTGCTTGATCATCTCCACGGTTGTAGGGAGTTCCAGGTGGTTTGTCAATTTAACTATCAGCGTCTCCACAGGGCATGGGGATGGTAGGCGCTAGTAGAGGCGACTTAGGGAATGGCGAATTAGGTTTGGTTTCCATTAGTTGTGTATATATATTTTATTCCTGATTAATGGACCAATGGAGAAAGGCTGAAAGTGGCTTGAGAATTAAGAGATGGCCCATAGTTAGCTAATACATATGTATCGGATCAAGCATGTGTTATTTGTGGGAAAAACATAAAACCCGGTTATTGCCCACTATATTATCGCGTCTTGGATAGGCATGCCACATGCCCACATGCAAAATAGTATACCTATACCCATACCCATCGGACTAGATATCCGTGGATACCCGGACCCTTGCCCGTCATCGTCAATGGCATCAGCGCCCTCTGACAGTTCATATAGTCCGATCCAACCACCATCAACATCGCAATGGACTAGCTTGTAGCACTTGCCATTATTATCAGACGGGTTGCGATGCCAAAATGTTGTCCCACGAGGACTTCCCGTCATCGATTGCTTCCACACCACCAGTAATGGTAAGAGTATGACAACGGAGGCCAACAATATATATGTACAATCTTATGGTTGGATGGCCGTAGTATAGTGGAAGGATGATGGAGCTGAATGTGAGGAGGGAGGAGATGACGACATGAGGTCAACTGGTGAGGGAGATCATTTAGGTATGCGTGCAATAGCTCACGAAGAAGAGGCGATTGCGTCCAAAACGACGAGAGTGGCAACAGGCGACGAGTTGAACCTGTTTCCATGAAATCTAACCTAACCCAGTCCAAACAATATGGTTTGGCTTCGGTTGGTTACGTGGGTTGAGTGTGTTTGAACTAAACCACGACATGTCTAGGTTTAAGATTTAAGATCAGCTATTTGTTATGCGTGCTAACCCATCAATCATTCTAGTAGCAACACACTCTCGCTCATGGCTCTCCCTTGACTTCCTGAGTGTCAAAGATATGTGTAATGGTACAGTTAAAGCTAGTTAGAGCGTTTATTTTAGCTCGATATCTGTATCCATGGTACTAGCAACTTTTCTTACGAAACCGTCACCTATTAGGGGTTCTACAGTAGTACCTCTAATTATCAACACATGCAGACCTGAGAATAAAAGCCCATAAAAAGCTACTGTATATATTATTACCAAGCTATTTGAAATGAGGCCAACCATATGATGGGCCAACATTGTGTCGAGCGCGCAAGGTTTGTTGTCATATGTATAATCAAAAGTTATGTAAGAATTAAAAAAAAGGGAAAAGTCAACTTTACTCCGTCGAACGATTTTATTGGTTCACTTGACCCCCCCCAAACTCTGTTTGGGCTCATTTTACACCCTAAATTATTAAAAATGGCACATTTTACACCTCTAGCAACATTTATCTTTTTTCTCTCTGTACAAGTCATATTTTTAAGTGAAATTTTATAAGATGGATAGATACATCACAACTTACCTGTCAATTTTTATATATATAATTTTTATAAACTATTTGCGCTGATTTGAAGCATCTAAGACCAATTTAAACATCAGAATTTTAAAATTCAAGCAAAATAATCATGAAAAAATTTGAAAATATTTTGAAACGTTGGTAATGGTGCAATCTATGGTTTCACAAAATTTCATCTCAAAATATGTCTTGTATAAATAGAACAAAAAAATTTGTAAGGTGTAAAGTGAACTCTTTTTAATAGTTTGGGTGTACAATGTGCCAAAAATTAGATTAGGGGGTTAAGTGATTCAATGAAATAGTTTGGCGGAGTAAATTAGATTTTTTTTTTCCTAAAAATTGGTTTCTTTCAGAGGAAAGTGCAGCCATTTTCACTAATTCAGTCAATCTCCCCCACCTTTTCTTTTATTTGTATTCTCAATTTTGTGCAGCACCAAAATATATACCAGCAAACTTCATCATTTCAAAAAAATTGTTTGTGCCATACATTTTTTACAAATCGTGTACTACTGCTGCTACTGCTACTGTTGATTTAAAAAATCAAAAAAATCATTATTTTTTAAGTTTGAATTCATCAAATTTCACTTGAAAATACCACGGCTTCCCCTTCCCACACCCTAGCGGCATGGTGCAGTCACCACGGGGATCTATCTCAACATACGATGCCGAACAACCGGCTACTTCAATGGACCACAAAACGTACCGAGTATAATTTTTGTTGAAGACGCTCATTGTTCTAGCTAGATGACTCTGTTGAAATAGTTGCAGAGTCAAAATGACACCTTTAGATGATGAGAGCTTCACACTTGGTTAATTTTTTACTATGTCAATCATCTAGAAGGTAGTAGAAGCTTAGAATTCTACGAAGGGCGTCTAGAATTTCAAGACACGGGTAGTTCTTTTTTTTTTTTTGTCCAAATTGAAGTAGTAGAAGTATTCTTCAGTTCTTGTGGAGAAAATCCTCTTGGACTCAACATAAAAAACAAACTATCCAAATCGAAATCATGCCATACGGGGTTCATCCATTTGGCAGCCCATCCAGAATACTGCGAGCAACCAGCTTGCCAGATGCGACGTAGTAACTGCCAAACCAACGGTCTATTCTCCTGAGCAGCAAAAAGGACTGGCTGCTAAAGTATGCAGCCGTATCCAGTCGGTATCCGTCGATTGGCAGGTGGCGAATCGGACCGAGTCCACAGTTTAAGTGGGGCCCGTTGCTACACGGCTCTAGCAACAATTCAACAAAGCGCATGCTGCCCATAAGCGGATAAGCCCATTGTACTGTATCTTTTCTGTATCTGCCCATAAGCGTCCTTGAGAACCAAAGGCTTGAACCACTGAACTATCGATTAAGCATTACATCAAAATTTGACCGATTAGTATACGCACGTTCGTTACTACACTCTCCGTTTTATAAAAGTGCAATCCTGTACTACACGATTGCAGTTACGCCTACATGGGGTCCAACTGCGGTACGACGAATTTGTGAGCGCAAATAAACGACCTTACCATGTTGAGAATCTTGATATGCATCTGTTCATGACGGAAAGCATCACTGTCGTCATCAACTTCAAAACCAACCCCATCCATTCATTACCACGGCTCCGACAACAAATCACGCGCTCTCCTAAGTCACACGCGTCCGCATCAACAGAAGCAATTAATCGCGATCCCTCTCGATCCGGCCTCTTTCAGCCTACGGCTGCGTTTAGTTCCATAAAAAATTTTGACAAAAATATCACAACAATTTTTGGACACACATTTGAAGTATTAAACATCGATTAATAACAAAACAAATTACATATTCGGGTTGTAAATGACGAGACGAATCTTTTGAGCATAATTACGTCATGATTAGCCATAAGTGCTACAGTAACCAACATGTGCTAATGACAGATTAATTAGGCTTAAAATATTCGTCTCGTAGCGTACAGTCCGAATATGTAATTTATTTTTCTATTAGTCTACGTTTAATACTTCAAATATATGTTCAAACATTGATATGATATTGATTTGATCTTTTTGAAGTCCTAATTGTGGGAACTAAACGCGGCCTACGTCCCCGTCAGAAACAATCCCCAACAGGCCAAAACCAAAAGTAAACTCCGCAGAGGAGAAAGACAAGCCCAGCCCACCCCACCGTGCAGAGTCCGCCCCCCGCAAGAGCCCCATGCCTGCGCGTCGCGTGCGTCACTATCGCATCCGAGCGGCCTCCAGCTGGTCCGACAGCCAACGAGCGATCCACTCAACCAACCGCAGAGGGGAGCGCGAGCCCAAACCCTCTCTCCTGCGCGGACCCGGCTCGCACATCGCCCTTTCACCTGGCTGGCACCCTTGTGTCACCCCGCGTTGCACCTGTGCCACGCGCACGCGCTCGCAGCAAATCCCCCACACCCCATCAAGTGCATAACTATATAAACCCGCCGCCCCGGCCGTTCCCTCCCAAATCAAGACCAAGTCCGATAATTCAAAATTCTATCAGCAGATGGAGTGGGCGTACTACGGCAGTGGGTACTCCTCGTCGGGGACACTGCCGCTGGTGGGCGGCGACGGGGACGAGGACTCGTCGTACATGACGGTGTCATCGGCGCCACCCAAGCGGCGGGCGGGGAGGACCAAGTTCAAGGAGACGAGGCACCCGGTGTACAAGGGCGTGCGGAGCAGGAACCCCGGGAGGTGGGTGTGCGAGGTGCGCGAACCGCACGGCAAGCAGAGGATCTGGCTCGGCACCTTCGAGACCGCCGAGATGGCCGCGCGCGCGCACGACGTCGCCGCGATGGCGCTGCGCGGCCGCGCCGCCTGCCTCAACTTCGCCGACTCGCCGCGCAGGCTCCGCGTGCCGCCGCTCGGGTCCGGGCACGAGGAGATACGCCGCGCCGCGGTGGAGGCCGCCGAGATGTTCCGTCCGGCGCCCGGGCAGCACAATGCGGATCCCGACGCGGCGGCCGTCGCTGCGCAGGGAGCCGCGGGGAGCGCGGAGCTCTTTGCGGACTTCCCTTGCTACCCGATGGACGGACTGGAATTCGAAATGCAGGGCTATCTCGACATGGCACAGGGAATGCTCATCGAGCCGCCGCCAATGGCCGGACCGTCGGCTTGGGCCGAGGAGGACTACGACTGCGAGGTTAATCTGTGGAGCTATTAGTGATCGCGCGCGAACAGGACCGGCTCTGACGCGCAGGAAGGACTCAATGTACAGCTCGTTATGGTAATCTAAGTACGAACCGTACTAATGGTGTGTGCTGTGCTGTTTCCCTGCCATTCTGACGTAAATGGGATGCGATCAGAAGGAGCAGAGGAGTGTGATTATGGAGTACTAGGTTTTTAGAGGGCTCCTACTCGTGCGACACTGGCAATGAGGGCCAAGAGTTTTATTGGCGCCAGAAATAGCACTTGCTGCGAGCCTGCGGGTGATCCCCTTAGTTTTGGTAGTCACAAGCCTCGCCTCCCAGGCTTGTATAATAAGCAGAGTCTGCTGCATGTCTGACCTTGTGGTTATGACTCTCGGGGGAGCTAATGAAGTTGCTGTGTGATTGTTCGGTGAAATCAAGCCCGATTGTCACAGTACAAACTACTGTACAAAAGGTACACTTCCAAGGAAACGCGGAAGGGGACTGGAAAATGTCACTGTTCGACCATTTGGCTGTGAATCTGTGATATCGATCTCTGCTATCTCAAGTTCTGAACTGTCAAAGGACCTTTACTACGATACGAGTTCGGTGGATTTGTACAATGGTACTGGAGTTTATTTGCAGCTAACTAGCTAATGAAACTTTTAGTGAACCAATTTCTGCTCCTTTCAAAACAAAATTGAACAATTTCTACCATGCCTGCATACATAATACAGTAATATACAGTCGAATTAGTAAAATATTTGCTGAATTTGTAATTGGTTGATCAGAGAGACGAGACGAATAGTTGCACCGTCGAGGAAATTTCCTACTACACTTTCTAGACGGTATTCCAGTCTCAATTTCATAGACCAGATGCAGAGCAACCAGCAGCAAAAAACTTCACCTGTCGACTCTCCATGTCACTTCAAACTTGAGAAAACAGTCCTGGAGTAAAATTGATGTAATGGTTCAATGCATTTGCACATTCCTGATCTTTCCATCCACCTGATCCGCTGGGTATGGTTTGATTTTGTTTTTGTTTTTCTTTATTTTTTTGTTTTTTTATTATCAAAGAGGTCATCCTCCCATTTCTGATAATATAAACACATGCTGGGTCTGATTTGCCGAGAGAGGATGAACATGTCATTCTTCCCTGAGGGCATGTTTTCTTTTCTCAATAACCGAATGACTAAATAGTAGAACTAAATTAAATTCATTTTTAAAATTTGGTCCTCCGGTAGCCTGCTGGCTTTCCGTCTTCTCCTTTGACATGCTACCATTTGGACAACCTTTTTTGGTCAATCTTTGGTTATGATTGCGAACATGTGTTGTTTCTCCAGTCTGCTGGCTTTTCGTCCTCTCCTTTGACATGCTAACACGTGTCCCCGGGTAACCCATAAAGATGGAGTAGATTACTTGTCTTTCTAGTAGCAATAAAATTCTTTATAGTTTTTTCTTAGTCTATCCATATAGTTGTTAGCTATTTACTATTGATACATGCCCACGTATCTATCTCATAAAGTTTTTTAAGTTCTTGTGTCTAAACGGACTGTAAGTTTACAGCCTGCTTCTCCCTTCTCTTCCACCTAAGCATTTAGCCAGCTATTAAAACTCTAAGAGCATCTTTAAGAGAGGTGCCAAAACATGAATAGTCAAATGTCTATTTAGCTATCATTTCTTTAATTTGGTATTTTATTTTCTTTGTGAGCTCTAAAGGACTCTCCATTTGCATGAGATGAGGCTAGCTAATTTGTGAGTAGAATCTGAGTTGTTGCTGTATGGGCCCGCGGATAACTATCTGCTACTATGGGAGATGAGAAGCCAAATTTGGCTATTAAAAGGAAAAGTTTAGCTATTGAAATAGCATGTTAAGGTATATGGCTAGTCTATTGAAGGACGTTTTATTTACCTATTAGCTAAATTTTGGCATAGAGAGTCATATAGTTATGCTCTTGGAGATGCTCTAGATACGGTAAGTGGGTTTAGGGACCCTCCTACCCATGGCAACGACGCCTAGATAGTAAGATGGCAGTAAAAAGAATAGAAAAGCACAAGTTTTTAGAAATTTTAGTACTAGAAATAGCATAGGTATAGATTTCTTGCGACCTTGCTAAATATTTGAAAATACAAATGTATCTGTCCAGGGACAAATTTAGTGCTAAAAAAAGACCAAACTGCCCTATCATTACTAGCAAACTATAATTGGTGAGTGGTACATATGTAATAAAACTTCTCGATTTGCAAGCAAGACTATATAACAATATACTCTCTTTGTCCAAACATATAATAAGTTTGTGATATATTTGATACATCATAATGTAACAGATCTAGACATCTCTATCTATATTTATTGCATTATGATATATGACATCCACTCCAAAATATTTATATTTATGGACAGTGCGAGTATAAGTTAGTTATTTGGGACATGAGTATTTGCTCCTCCTCCGGTTCATCTCTACTCTCTAGAGCACTTCAATGCTTGCCGAGCTGCCGCAGAAAAGAACAACAGTTACAGAACACGTCACCCTCGCTCCTGTATCTTTATTTTTCTGACAGAAAATAGGCTACGCCTTTTGTCTTCTGAAACCAACTAATACAGAAGGGCAACCAATCGATCAAAAGATAACGTAACCTAATACTGTACATCACCTGCTACTAAATCTTCGCGACCCACTTCGTCGCCGTCCCGTATTTGGTACGTAGAATAATTTTTAATAGTAGCTTGTACATTGCAAAAGCTCGAGCACGCTAACCGCAGCGCAACCACCAAGGATAAGCCTTGGTTGCCCCCAGGAATCCGCGCTACGCACTACCGCCGCGCGCTCGCGATTCAGCAGCGGACCGAGCCGAGCCTGTAAAGGGCGACTCGTCGCCGTGTGGCCTGGCCTACCCCACGGCGTGCGCGGTGATGCACACCCGCACGCCCGCAAACCCCGGCCTTGGCTGGACACCACCACACGCTGCACTCACGCACGCACGCACCACCTCTTCGTCTCGTACGTTTCGCTACGGTCCCCTCCTTGGAGAGATCGCGGATCTCCACGCCCCGGCTTCATCCGCACGCGACGCGAGCGACCACCCCGTGCGCGAGCGGTGCGCCCAAGCGTAGGCGGCCACGTATGCGTAGAAGGAGCGGTCGCGGCGCGGGGGTGAGTCGACCACTTTTGAACCGGGCGAACGGTGCCCGGATGGACGCAACGCGCGCTAAAACTATTCGGCCGGCAGTGCACATGAACCGGGCTCTGGCCCCGGCACGCACGGTGCCTTTGCGTCCGATACGGGGATCTGAGAGGTTGAGGTTTGCCAGTTGCCACCGTGATTTCAAATCCGGCTCCAACGGCACCGAAAATTGGTTACTCACTTCACTTGAGCAGATTGATGATCCTTCCTTCATATGATAAATTGAACCAGAGGAGGGCGGGCGTAAGATTTCGAGGATGGGCATTCAAAAATCACGATGCAGTGGTCATCTAACTCAGCACTCATAAAATGGGTGAATCATTTCTTGCTTTGTAAAAATACAAGTATTTGGTTCTATGTCATCGTACATTGCTAGATTTGGTGTACCAGTGAAACGGTATATCATCATGATAGCATGACTTAATACCATTAAGGTTATGTTAGACTCGATCCACACCTTCGGAATCCTCACGCTCATCTTTCCCCCTCCTTTACATGTACACTCGCACAATCTCATCTCCCTCCCACCGTGTGGTTTGCAGTGAATTGTTGCGTGACGAGCTAGAGCAGCACAGGATAGATGCTTTAGTGAGCTCATCGGAAAATGTGCTCCTCAAAATATTTATGTATCCATGTTACCTGTCCTAAAATATAAATCGCTTTGTTTTTTAATAAAGTTAATATTTGAAAGTTTTTATTAGTAGTTAAATTGACAATGTGGATGTTATTTTGACATCATTAGATTTGTGTTTTAATGTTTTTTATATGATGTAAATTTTATAACTTCTGATAATATATCATTGAAGAGATTAATGGTTAAAGTAAAATATTAAAGACCGTATACAATCGTAATACACTTTATAAATTAGGACGTGTGGAGTAGATAATAGGCGTAAATAATTTATTTTAAATAAGTAATATAGCAAATAACAAGACTGTAGCTCTGTTTGGCAGTTGGCCAGTTGCATATGTTGCTATCTTTTCACCCAAGCTGATGCATTGCTCTTACATTTGTTTACTCTAGCCACCATTGCGATTGTTCAAAACAAACTTACACTACTACCGACAATAAAAAATGGCAGCATTATACCGTAACCGACAGTCCAATGTACGCAGGCACCCCTACCTGCATAATTTGGACGATCATTGTCATCCACTACATATATGAGCTCATAAACCCAGTCACACACGACAAATTGGACGTGAAAACGATACAAAGCATCCGATGTGGGTGCACTGTTTGCCCTGCGAACCCTCCCAAATCTTCGCCTTTTCCCATGCTTAATTAACCACGGCCTGCAATGTCCAGACTCCGGACATCCCTCTGCGCATCTGAGTTCTGATTCGGCCGGCTCAGTTCCAGCTTCCAGACTAAAACGCACGTACTCCCACCCAACCAAAGCAAAGGCAAACAAAAAGTCGCGTCTCCTCTGCTTCCGGAGGTTCGATCGGTTAATTCGGTCATGGTTGAGAGCGCAGCTCCATCCATGGAGAAGGACGTGGGGAGGCCGAGGCCGCCGCTGCTGATGCTCAAGGAGTGGCTGGAGCTAGAGTCCATCGCAGAGCTCTCCCGCGATGGCTTCGGTTGCTACCCACGGCGGCAACTCGCCGCGGATCAGCTCCGGGGATCAGGAAGCGGCAGGGGGTGGAACGGCGCCGTGATCGAGAGGGTGTCGGCCGCGGTGAGGGCCGCTCTGTTCCCGCCGTCGGCAAGGCAAGGAGGAGGCGCCGCTCTGTCCAAGAGCTTGTCGAGGAAGCTGATCAGGCGCGGGTTCTGGAAGAAGCGGAAGGGAGAAGGGGAGGAGGAGGTGAATATTAGGGTGGAAAGCTGCTCTGCGGCTGCCGTTAGTGGAAGGGAGGACGAATCGTCGCCGGCGATGTCGCTGTCGCCTAGGAGGAGGAGTTGGGACGGTGGGCACGCTGGCGGTGGTGGGCGCCGGAGCCATGAAATTCAGGTCGCTCATAGTTGCTTCATCGGAGATCATGTTTTTCTTTTGCTGGATGCTCTTGATCTTTACCGGTTTTAGTTATTATTTTGTGGTTTATCATAAACTCCATTCTTGTGACTGATAATAACAGGTTGTTAGATTGGAATGCGAGACGACGTGCCACCTACGCGAGGAGCTCGAACAGGGGGAGCGGCTGAGCCCGGTATCTGTCATGGATTTCCTGAGCCAGGATGAAGATGACTGCGGGGTCGAAGACTGCAACGGCGAGAGTGAGTTCGACGACGGAGACGACTTGATTGTGTCACCAACGTTCCAGCAAAGTCTAGCCAACATTCGAAGTAAGCCCTTTTCTGCTAGTACTTCCATTGGGCTTCATTCTGAAGTGATTTCCGTTGACTGAATTTTAGAGTAACACAGTTAACGCTTACACCTTCCTCTTTTTCACAAAAAGAGGGAAAAAAACGCAGTTACTCTTGCTTCACCCCAAACGGGTGTCTGACTGTCTTGTGCAATACGGAGTACTACAACCTTTTTTTACACAGTACATCGTATCCATTTATAAGTATGTGCACACTCACTGTTATAAATGCCCACACACAATTTACCCTTTTGAGTATCTCCAACGAGCAGGTCAATGTTAAGATTTATGAAGTCACCATAAACAACTCGTTGTCGACAAGTAGAATGACAAATTTTGAGATCGATGGAGGTGCATTAATGTTTTGCTATCGACGAGTACGTATATAAGATTTAAACTCGAATTGTCCCACTGAGTATCTAACTAGTTGAGTTATATTTATTTTGCGAAGTACTGTTGCTTTTGATCGAATGGTTTATATAAAGCTACTCCCTCCGTTTCATAATGTACGATATTTTGACTTTTTGTTTGCAATGTCTGATTGTTTGTCTTATTCAAAAAATTATGTCATTTGTTTTGTTTGTGACTTACTTTATTATCAAAAAAAAGTTTTAAGCATGCCTTATTATTTGACTTACTTTATTAAAAAAAATTTAACCATGACTTATTATTTTTTTATGTTTACACTAAATTTTTGAATAAGATAAATGGTTAAACGTTGTAATAAAAAAAATTCAAACAGGAACTGAGGAAGTAGTAGAGTAGACACGTACGTATAGCGTGATCAACCTTGTTAGGTGTAGACGACGCCTTCGCGTATTAGCCACACAGTGAAAATGTTGGTGGCATATTGCTATCAAATTTCTACATCTACGCATTGGAATTGCGCATGAGCTAACCCTTTGGATGGTAGTAGTGTATTAGTAGCGTACGAAAAGAACGAGGGAAACGCGACTTCGATACCCAAACGGTATGTATAATGTACAAAGGGGCCAAATAATATACATGGTTGCGTGAGAGAATTGTAAAACTAGCGCATTAAACAAGTATAATATCTTGAGCAAGTTGACTCTTAACAGTTTCTTAACTCTGGAGTGCCTAGTATACACCAGAAGCACAAAGTACACAGCATGTCGTATTCTAGTGCAATTTGCAAAAGCGCAAACGAGGACCGAATAATGTTGTTAACAATTAAACAACACCTGTGTGGCTAGTAGATGCATGTAAGGTGTACCATCCATTCGGTGCTGGTATTTCTGCCTTTTGCTTTAGCAAATAAAAATATTGTTTAAACTGAAAAGGTAGATTAAATGCATATTTAAAAGAAGTAGAATAATCTTGACTGGTGTATTATAAAGTTAAATTAAAATCTTTCATGATTGCCTACTCTTTGGAATAAAAGGGTAACTATAGTCATCATGTCACATTGTCACTAATGTGTAGATAAACGTAAATTTGGCTCGTTTCGGTATCAGTTCGTTGCGTTCATAGCAGGAGTTAGGTTTCAGACTTTCAGTTAAGACCTAAACTAGCTTGTTTTGATTGACTGGAATTCGTTCAAGACCTTCGTATCAATAGAGAATCTAAACTAAAATGTCACTTGAGTCAATCTGTTTTGTCATTTAGAAAACATCAGAGTTCAACCTTTTGTCCCCTTTCAGGATGTTTGAGTTACAGCTGGTAAGCCGTGAAAGAAATATATAAAGGAAGCAAATAAAAAATATTTTAAGTTAACACATGACAACAAATTAAGCTGACCGCAAGTAGTAGTGGTTAGTGAGTGATGGGCCACAGCCACAACCAATATACTGGGCCACTGGGCTGTGTTATGAGTTTGATGGTTCGCCATGTTGACATGCCAATGATGCGAGAAAGGATTCTAATTCCTTGTGGGGTGTTTTCGAGTATATCTTTATCAATTAAATTCAACACAAACGATTGTAATAAGAAATTATTCAGAAACTTTGTACAGTGACAGCTATCACTACACTAAAAATCAATTTCAAGATCAACCTGCACACTGAGAAGATAATAGACAAATCCGAGCATGAATAATACTCTATTTCTAGGATGGATTATCTTTTCTATGTCGACGTGTGAGTTGAATGTTGACTTAAGATTTTGTGGGCTGGTATATGAATGCCAGATCTTTTTAGAATGTATCATAACCATTTGAAAAAACAAGGGTACATCCCTTCGTGGGATCAAAATGCTTTCCCCAATGATGCCATGTTGGGTACTTTCGGATCCCACTGAGAATGCTTACCGTATAAAAAAACTGAGCTGATTATTCATTGGAATCTAAAGGAACTATTGGAACAGTCAATATTCAACAACATGCACACTTCTTTAACACTCATTTGAATTTGATCCCATATTACTTCCTTTTATTTTGAATAGCTCGATTAATTTACCTTTTCATCTCATATATAATTGGCTCAACATTGCATCGTCTAATATATAATTAGTTGACGGTTAAAAACTTTGCTGTACAGGAGCAAGTCAACAGCTACTGCAGAAAATTCGACAATTCGAGCAACTAGCTGAGCTTGACGCATCCGACGTGGATGAATCCACCATGGCTAAGGAGGATGGTGTCTGCTACATGACAAATTCGGACTCTATGGAGGATGACGTTGACGTCGAAGAGGCGTTTGTGCAGGATTTGCTCGATCTGCTGGAAGCAAGCTCTCCTGGGTCCACCCGATGCTTCAAGAAGCTTCTAGTAGATTTCTTCTTCGATGGGTTGCTACCTTGGAAAGGAGAAAGGTTGGACGATCCAGATAGAGCGAAGTTGCTACTGGAGACTGCTAAGGCATGGTTGGATGACCAAGATTTCTCATCGAGATTGGATGCAAAGGCAGAGATTGAAGAGATTGAGCGGCTCGTGAGGTGGAGATGCTTCAAGGATTATGAACAGGAGCTAGTGGCCGTTGATTTGGAGGGTGAAATTTTTTGGTCTTTGATTGCAGAACTGGTTGGAGACTTGGGCTGAAGCACTGCTGTCAATGAGAAGAGCGAACTTCTTTGGAACACGGGTTGAAACTATTTCAAGCAGCACGAGCAAACGAGCTGGACCGAAAATCTTTGGCCTGCAACTCTGGTATAGCTGGTGATGTCAAGGCAGAAGATCATGGTGATGGGCATCAATCAACTAGGGCATTTGTAAATTTGCCACTACTTTTTTAAATTTGCAAGGATGTCACTTGAACGACGAATTTGATGTTATTTTTGTAATTTTCTAGTGGCAGTTTTGCAATAATGATTCAAACCAATGGTAAATTTACAATTATCCCTAATTAATTTAGAACCGTTAGATGATCATGGAGCAAGTTAATTTGGCCTATAGGGCAATGTTGGCATGCTGCAATACAGACATACAATAGAATCTTTGTAAGCTAAGCTATCTTTGGAACAATATATGTGTATAAATTTCATTTGTACGTTGGAAAACAAAGGCATACACACATCCTGTTGTTGGAAGTCATGCAAAAATCTACTAAAAAATTATGAGTAAATAATTTGGGTAAAAACAATGCTTTGTGACGACTATATAAATTTATCTTCTAAAAAATTAATAGTCAAACTAAAACATTGAAGATCATGTAAAAATGCAAAAATCTAAGGGTTTGTTCGGTTCATGTGGTTTCCAAAGGAAATTTGTAGGAATTAAAACCTTAGGATTTTCACCTATAAATACCATTCGTTTTATAGGAATGGACCATGACCACTTCCTTATGATCATGTCATGATGAGCTAATTCCAAAGTATTTTTAGCATGCGTTGAGACCTCATGGAAAAATTCCTATGGATCGGAGTTGTAATGACACTCTAGTTCTTCATTTTTCCTATTACTATAATTTTGCAACCCTACGAACCGAATAAGCCCTAATAGGAATATACAATTGGGTGGAGGAAGTAACAACTACTCCTCCAACTTTTTCATCTTAACCAATCACGAACTTCTCACTGAATTCATTTATCTACATACTCAATCACAAACACCCTCTATTTGATTTTATTTAGTTTCTAAATACATGTGCAAACCTTCGGAAATCTTTACATTTCATACTATGTTGTTCAATGTTTTATTTTGACAATATTTGTTGTTCTTTTCCTATGAAAACTGGCACAATTATGTACTAACTAGCTAACTTGTCTTGAGCAAGGATCATACAACCATATTTTGAAATTGATCGAGGCTTCTTGTTTCATCAACCACCAAAAGAAATAATCATACATCATGTTCAATCCAGACGCAAGACAGATTTTTCATTTCAAAACATTCCCTAATCCAAACTATGTGCTTTCATATATAGGAAATTGTGTAGTATAGAGGGAGTACTAGCATTATTCCCAGTCACAGCCTAATTATAATATCTCTTATAATCTTCCAAGGTTAGTTGCTAAGCAGACAAACTCTCTCTACACCCATGTAATGTGTCTATGATCTAAGAGTAATAAATACCTTTTGCCTAGAAAATAAAAAGAATATGCCTTGGGGTACCATTGCGCTTTGTGCACTCCAAGCACTCATGGTAGGAGATCGAATCTAAAACCACCTGAAATAGATGGATATACGACATAACGGAACACAATTATGACTTGACAGATTGAGATTCACAGGTTGATAGATTCGTATTCGCAACCTTGCTTTGGGTGGACATTTGACTATGAAAGAAAGGATGTTGCATTGATGTGACATCTTGGTGGCAACACTATCACACATAGGATGTTGTACGCTGTGCTCTTTGCAGTTGCAGGTAAAATCATGGTGCACTGAGACCATGTCGGGCTGCTTGAGCAGTCACCACGCCATGCGGTGTGTAGTGGAATGGCGGAGATGCACAATGGATGAGGCGTTGTGGGTGCCTTTTCACGTGGTTGCATACTTGCATGCTCGTTAGCGTGGTTCCTTGATACTCCTTCTCCAAGAAGATAAAGAAGGCCGGAGCTTATGAAAAACAAAAATATTTCTTTGGTTCCAAATATGCCAAGCTGCTACTAGAAAAACCTTCATGAAACAACTCGAACCAAAGATAGGTTTTTTGTTGGGTCATCTCGTGAAACTCTAAAGTTATGTCCTAGTGAAAGGCAATAGATTGCACCAAGATATGCTAAAATGACACTAAAATAACAAATGTCTAGCTCTCTTTGGCAATGAGGGCACAAAGGACAAGACAATGGGAGATAAGGACGCTTGCATTTTTTTCCTTTCCAATAGATCTCTTGTGTTAACTCTATCCATTAAAAGAAGCCAAGCAAAAACTCCGATCTTCATGTTCCAATGCTTTTCATTAGTTGTGCTCGTGTAGGTTTTGCTTTATAATAAGTGGCTCCATTTTTCAATGCTTTTCATGTGGAATTTGAAGCATACGTGCAAACACACCCTTATACTCTCATATCTTTTTGGTTGGTAAAACCGGGGGTGTGATATGTGCGGCCATGTTTGTGCCGTGATATTAAAAGAAAGAGAGCAGTACTAAGGCTAGGGAAAAAAACACAACGAATGATGCTTTATTTTTTCTATCATTCCTTAAGTGGGGTAAGAAATTTTTTTTTTACTATGAACAATATTTTACATGGATCTGAGAGCACAATCTTTCTATTGCCATCGTCCAAAGGTCTTGTTATTTGCTCTTGTAACAATGTGCAAGTGGTAGATATGGGCCATAGAGTAGAAGGAATAGGTGTAAGTTACATATGGCCCAAGTATAGGAAGTGGATCATTAAGTGGGCCGACCAATGAATTCCTATAAACTAATTGAAACTGGCAAAGCCCTCTTGCGATGGTATATATATTTCCTTCCGCATACTAAACCCTAGATCAATCCCTGATGTCCCCATGGCGCCGCCTCTCCTACCTTCTAGATCCATAAGCCAACCATATGAGCCTTATTTTCTCCCATCCCGCTATAGCAGGCATAGGCTCATCTCCTATTTTCTCTTTGCCACCACATCATCGTCGTATTCATCACTTCATCCTAACATGGTCGCCTCGTATTTGTTCCAATCGTTGCTCTCTATTGGCCTATGTTGTTGCATGCAAAGTATTTCTCAGTGCAATCCTTGTTGGCCTACACACACATTAGGTTTGGTATGTTCTTCAGTATTTTTGTTATTATTTTTTCGAAACTTTTATGTTATTATTGATGTGTAAAGTTGGTGGCCTCATCTGTGTTCTAACCGTTGCTTTCGCTTGGTATTTTGTTGTTGCATGCTAGGTGTTTCTCCTTGCAATCATCGTAAGCATACAAACTTCTTGTTGTTGGTATCTCTTTTTATTACTATTTCATTTGGTGTTTTTTTTGTTATTGATGTGTAATCTGTGTGAAGGCTCGCCATAGATGCAGATTTCCTACTTAAATTATTGTTTAAGGAGTGGAGGTGGTGAAAAAAAAATACTTGAATGGATTATCATTAAAGATTGTATAAAAATGTAGGTATTTGCATCCACTACGAGAAATTGTGAGGTATGTCTATTTTTTCTATCCTCCCTTATGGTTAGTTTTAGCACAAAAAATTAAGTAGTCAAATTTTATTTTCTTTTTTGTATAAGCAATTAAGAACCATGCCTTTGAGTTAAGGTAGATAATTTTATTCACACCCAAGGCATGTTCATTACATACATTGCTTCTATCTCGTGCATATGTACTTCTGAAAGTTCTAATTTTGGATAAAAGGTATTCCCTCTGTAAAAGAATAGACAATTACCCTTATCCAAAAAGAAGGTATTTATGGCTATACCCCTGGACAATGCATAGCCAAAAAGACTTGCCTTTTGGGACAGAGTTAATAACTTTTAGCTATAAACATAGCTATAACCAGACTTTCTACGAATTTAGATATAGCATATGTCTAGATTGGTAACAAGGTGTTCTTTTAACAAAGGGTGTGAGATGTTACAATTATGTATGTGTTGTCCATGTACCATTGGTTGACATGATCTGACATAAAAATTAATATTGCCACATGTCACACCTCTAGATAGAAAACCACCATATTTAACATGCTTTATAATATGGCAGGGAGTGAGTATAAAGTGTGATTTCACGGGTAAAAACATAGCCAAAGCTGTCAATGAAATGAGCCCAGCTGTGCACAGTACAATATTTTCTACCCCATATCCTTCTAAGATGGCAGGGATGCATAATTGTCATGTGTTGTTGTTAGAGATATATATGTTCATTTGTTATTATTCTTCCTTGCACCTACCCCTTATAATCGAATTAAATGCAGGTGAGTTGGACTTTGGACCTGCCTTCCTGAGATTGTGTACAGCTGTACCGTATTATACGCCCAAATGCATCACACTTTCCATACTAGTTCTCCAGGCTACGTCATTGACGATTCTCAGCCGTCGGATGTGCTGCCTCTGCCTCGACTTTTCCGTAGATCCGGAGATGCGTGGGTGCGACAAAGTTCCGAAGCCCGTCCTAGGCGCGCCTCGGTTCCGTTCTGCACTCCTGCCAGACGCCAGCGGGGGAAGAAATAGAAACGGAGGGGAGCACCTTGCCACCTCCGTTCCCCCACCACCGCCGAGACGGCACACGGCTCTGGGTCCCCTCGCCGCCGTGCTGGCCTCCACCCCCACCGCCGACGGCCGACGCCGACGCCGAGATTCTCTTCCTCTCCCAAACGGCGCCGCCAATCTCCAGCCGCAACTCCAGGCATTGGAGGACCGCAGGTATACTGCCCCTGTTTGTTTTTAGGCGCTAGGCCGCTGGTTAAAGTAGAATCGTAGACTCGTAGTGTAGGCAAGGCGAGCAGCCATGGCTGGTGGTGTGGGAGGGAGAAGAGAAGACGCCACGCGACGCGAGCGATCTTGGACTTGGGGGGATAGGGTGATCATAGGCAGGGCGGCGGCGCATGAGGAGGCGCGTGGCCGCGCGCCGTATAGGCAAGGGTTCACCCCCGCGTGTTGGGCGGCCGGCGGGCTGGGTTTTGGCCGGCTGGGGGCGCTGCTCTATTTACTGGCTAGGATGGACAGTTGAGTTATTCAATACCCATGCTGTATCTCTATTCATCAGTCTGCTCTATCTGGTTTGTCGCAGGCTGAACGTTTCGTGGGCAGGAGCAGCAGCTTTTGCGTGCCACACTGCCACTGATTTGCTTCATCCTGTATATCCGAAGGTATGATCTATTACCATTTTTTCATGTACTGCTATCATTGGACCTGCATTTTTTTTGTGGTACATTGTTATCATAAATTTCCAATGCATGCTTGTTGAAAATTTGAGTTGAGTGTGAGGCTGCAACGGGTCACTTCTATTCATATTAACATTTTCCATGTGTTGATTTTTCAGTATGGAGGAGCTAAGTCTTGACGTGAATATGCCTGTGGCTGAGCTGGAGGCCATCAAATTCAGCCATATGACGAGTTCAGATATGGTTATATTCAAACTGGCTGTAAA
Organism: Leersia perrieri; assembly: GCA_000325765.3. NCBI lineage: Eukaryota > Viridiplantae > Streptophyta > Magnoliopsida > Poales > Poaceae > Leersia > Leersia perrieri. The sequence continues at coordinate 17,660,170 of CM002482.1, forward strand.
TTTAACTTACTGTCACTGGATATAATAATCCAATTTTTTGCTGTCATTTCAGGAAAAGTTGAGTAGTGCGAGTATTATTGAATTGTGTGATGCGACTAATGCCAAGTTGGGATTACCAAACGGTGAACCACAGTGTGCAACCTGTGGATCACGAAGTGTACGTGACTGTGATGGTAAGTAATATTAACCATGCAGAATCATATAATATGGCTTCTTTTCTCCACTTAATGCGGAAGGAACTATCTGTTAAATTTTTAGGTAATTTTGGTGTTATTAAGCTGGCAGCAACTGTCCACAATCCATATTTGATCGAGGAAGCTGTCCAGTTGCTGAATCAGATATGTCCTGGCTGTCTCACTCTCAAGCAAAACGGGGATGCAAAGGTTTGTACCTGATTGACTTACAAGTTATTTCACACAAGGAATTATTTTACTTGTGTAAACAGT
>CM002482.1:17664930-17676945 GCA_000325765.3 Leersia perrieri
TCCACTGTCGTACTGTGAGAATGACCAAGGAAAGAGAGGAAGGGGCGCGCCGCGCACATGCAGTGGGACCCGCTTGCGTGGGGACGCGTGCTAGCACATGTCGCCAGCCGTAGCGGCAATCTGTTCTCTCTCCTCCATTCTCTTTCCTACATGGCACTCTTATAGAGAGCTTATAGACACCATTGAGGGTGCCCTAAGGAGGGGAGGCCCTGTCTGGGATAAAAAAAAAGTGTTCTCTTGTGGCTACAAGGCTATAGGCAAAATAGGTGTGAATTAAGGTGGGCCTGATGACTAGGGACTAGTGAAAAAATGTCTAAACTGGCTTTGTTAAGTGCGCTCGACTATTAGATGGAAAATAATTAATTGACATATTTAAAGTCATCTATATGGAGTGGCAAATAATAAATTACCCCTGCATATTATGATATACTTAGTGTGATGTCATTTAAATAATTAACACTTAACCAGATTGGGAATTGTGATGGGATTGATCACTGATAGTGTTGTTCAATTGAGTAATCAAGCACAACCTACAAATAAATATTTGTTGTTTTCCTTGTTTTACTTATATAATTCAATTAATTTGGAAGGAGGAACCTATGAGTCTTTTGAAAGCGAAATGGCATGTAGCCTAGGTTCAACTCCCCTCGGGAGAAAATTTCCAAATTTAGTTTTAAATAGGTCACTCGCTGTCGTCTTGGTCGTAAAACATGTGTTAAGAAACAACCTATGGCGGGCAGGCCCTTGTGTATGGGGGTAGGGGTCTCAGAGCATGGGTTAAGGCCCGACCATGGTGGCCAGATCCGCATGTCGATCAAGGGGCAGGATTTGTGACCTTTCTCAACTGGCTTTGGCTGAGCAGTCGAGTTTATGAGTCCTCTGAAACAACAAGGATCAATATACAAGCCGAACAAGAAGAACTTGAAGTGTAAAAAAAATCTTTAATAAGTTATGGTTGATACCTAGCTATTTATTGTCGCTATTACTTCACAACAGGAAAGCCATATGAACTTATTTGTTAGCTTGTTTCACAACTTTATGGGACTTGATAAATTAAGACGACAATTGCTCTTACAGCTTATGTTGCATGGTTTCTCTCTGAGTACAATACATGATTTCACTTGATTTGCTAACATCCTTATGCATTTTGATGTTATACTCAAAAAAGTCAGAAGGTGAATCCTCCTCTACATCTACAGATGCATATGGAACCAAATGGCTAAAAGAAATAATTCTCAGCAAACGATCTGACAATGCATTTAGGAGTATAATGGTGGGGGATCCAAAAATTAATTTAAATGAAATCGGTATTCCTGTGGATTTAGCTTTGAACTTGGTTGTTTCTGAGAAAGTTAGTTCTTACAACTTTGAAACCATAAATCTGAAGTGCAACTTACACCTTCTTGCCAAGGAAGTACTGCTTGTCCGCCGAGATGGGAAGCTTATTTTTGTTCAGAAGGCAAACAAGCTAGAAATTGGTGATATTGCCTATAGACTATTGCAGGATGGTGATATTGTTCTTGTAAACGGCCTTCAGTTCATCAGCATTCTCTGATTGCCCTATCTGCAAAACTTCTTCCAATTCATTCTGCAGTGTCAATTAACCCTCTTTGTTGTGACCCCTTCAAGGGAGACTTCGATGGGGACTGTTTGCATGGATATGTCCCGCAGTCCTTGCAGTCAAGAACTCAAACAGCTTGTTAGTTTGAGCCACCAACTGTTGAATGCACAAGATGGACGAAGTTTGGTGTCATTAACACATGACTCCCTAGCTGCTGCCCATCAATTAACAAGTGCAGATGTTTTCTTGCAGAAAGCTGAATTTCAACAACTTCAGATGTTATGTTCTTCTGTCTCATCAACACCAATGCGAGTAATGAAATCTGCGAACTCTCAAGGTCCTCTTTGGACTGGCAAGCAACTGTTTGGCGTGCTGCTGCCTTCTGGTATGAATATCAGTTATGATCAGGAGCTACTCATCAAAGACAGTGAAGTGCTTACCTGCCCATCAGGATCTTTTTGGCTACAGAATAACACATCCAGCCTTTTCTCTTTTATGTTCAAACAGTATGGATGTAAGGCTCTTGAGTTCCTTTCTTCCACCCAGGATGTACTATGTGAATTCTTAACTACGATGGGTTTAAATGTCTCTCTTGCAGATCTCTATCTGTTCTCAGATAATTACTCAAGGAGAAAACTGAGTGAGGAAGTTCATCTGGCACTGGATGAAGCGGAAGAAGCTTTTCGAGTCAAGCAAATATTGCTAAATCCAGTTTCTGTACCAAATCTGAACTATTATGATGGGGCTGGACAATCTGGTTTTACTCAGGTCAGTCTGCCAATTATTAAAGCTTCAGTCACATCATTTAAGAGTGTCTTTAATGATCTGTTGAAGATGGTCCAGCAATATGTGAGTAAAGATAATTCAATGATGACAATGATTAACTCTGGAAGTAAAGGCAGTATTCTGAAGTTTGTCCAGAAGACTGCATGTGTTGGTCTTCAACTTCCAGCAAGTAAATTTTCTTTCAGAATTCCTAAAGGACTCTCATGTATTTCCTGGAATAGACATAAATCTCTCGATTGTGAAATCACTGACAATACCAGCGAGTATATGGGAGGCCAAAACTTGTATGCCGTGATCAGAAATTCTTTCCTTGATGGACTAAATCCGTTATAATGTCTGCTGCATGCCATATCTGGCAGGGCGAATTTCTTTGGTGAAAATGCTGAAGTTCCTGGCACTTTGACAAGGAAACTAATGTATCACTTGAGAGATACATATGTTGCTTATGATGGGACAGTTAGAAGTTCTTTTGGGCAGCAAATAGTGCAGTTTTCTTATGATACCGCTGATGACATGTACAGTGACCATGATTTTGAAGGTGAACCTGGGGACCCTGTTGGCTCTTGGGCTGCTTGCTCCATTTCAGAAGCTGCCTATGGAGCTTTGGATCACCCGGTTAATGGTTTAGAGGATTCCCCTCTTATGAACCTGCAGGTATTCTTTTGGTTTGCTCTTCGATGGCCTTTCATCATTCTTTTTGATAATATTTTAACTTTGGCACTTTGCTTTGCAGGAAGTTTTGAAGTGCCACAAGGGTACAAATTCTCTGGATCATACTGGTTTGCTTTTCTTGTCAAAGCATCTGAGGAAGAGTAGATATGGTCTTGAATATGCATCCTTACAAGTTAAGGATCATCTAGAACGAGTGGACTTCTCTGATTTGGTTGACACGGTCATGATTCTGTTAGTACATTTAATCCGTGCCTTGCTTCACCTTTAATACAGTTCATTTTATAAATCTTGATGTTTGTTTCAATTTGGTATTTAGATATGGTGGCTCTGATATGGAGAAAACAGAAGGAAATCCATGGATCACTCATTTTCATTTAAGCCAGGTCTTGCTCTTTTGAAGTAAAATTGTCATGATTTCATAGAAACATTGGATTGGTGTCTAAATGTCTGTTTAAAATTGTATGTATATGTAGGAAACAATGAAGATAAAAAGGTTAGGACAGAAATTTATTGTAGGAGAGCTTGTCAACCAATACAACGCCTTAAGAGAACAATTGAACAATGCACTGCCTTCAGTTTGTGTTTCGAACAGGTAATTTCATAAACTATTTGTGTTATGCATGATTTTCATATAGCGTTTGGTGTATAAACTGTTTCCATCAATTGCCTCGTTTTCCTTCTGTGAAAAAGAAGCAGCAAACTACAGTAGTTGCTCTGCTCCTAAATGCTCATCTTACTAATTGAGCCTACATTTCTATTGAAAAGTTCTAGGAATGTATGTTTGTATTTATTTGGTTTTTAGCAAGTAGGTGCTAGTCATTTCATATTGCAAAATTGCATGGTACTAGTATGGTACAAACAATTACTTGGTCAATAGGATCAATTTATGATAGTTCGTGCTTAATTCTTTTGTCTAACATGAAACCTGCATGATTCAAAAGGAAACAATAATTATATTATGGGAAGTTGGAAACAGTAAAAACAATCCAACAATGTAGATTGATTAGCTGTATACAAACTATTCTAGTGTTGAGTGCAGGGAGGGAGGGAGGAAGGAATTGTGTGGTTTTTACTGCATTACGTAGTAAGGGTGTCTTTTGAGAAATACTCTGCCTCGTTACAAATGGTAGCTTGCTGGAATGGCTAGCAGTGGGTTGAGTAGTTAGCTTTTGGGTTTGAACCCTCATCTCACAAATTAACTACAATATTCATAGAAGATGTTTTGAATTATTTATCGCAAAACTCTTCACTCGAAGACAGTAAATAAATCTGGTTGAAGCTACTGAAAACCTGGGAACAGTTAGGTGTCGTGAGTACAATCCTAGTGCGTGAATAGTAAAATTTTGTTATGTAGAATTGGATAGCAATATTGCCATATTGGTGACCTAGATAAAGCTATTCTATACTTTGGAGTACTAATGTATAATTGCCACCCTGTATGTAACTGTGTGCGTGCGTGTTTACACATTGATTACATCTGTATTTTCAATTCTGCAAGGAATTTGGCTAGCTGCCGCACACATCTACTCAGAAAGAATAAATCAAAATATTATTAAACTTTAGGGAAAAATAAACTGGCGATACCACAACTTGTGAGATGGACTGTAGTTGGTTACTCATCTTGCATATCGAGCAAGCAGTCCAGTAGTCCATAACTTGTTTGTTGAGTGCAAATCGAGTCAACCACACGCCCACAGACCATTTAGTGTTAGCGCTTAGTGCTTTCTGTTGTTGTAATCCCCTTGGGGTTGGTGCTTCTATTTTTGTTCATGAATGAATCGGCAAAGCTCCTGCTGTAGAGTCCAAAAGAAAATTGAATTGCATTATCTGTTTACTCTGGAAATTACTTGCCTGCGCAAATAACATTTACACATTAATCTTTCATCTAATATATCAATCAGCGAATGAAACCTGCATATAAAGCTCTCAAATAACTCTGTTCATTTTAGCACTGGGCATCGCAACTGATTCTCGAATTGTGCATGCATGTTTCATGTTATTATGCTATTAGCTATCCTATTTTCTCTTAGCAGCTGGCATCATTTAGTGTTCTATGCTCTGCAGCACATGTTCTATACGAAATGAGTGTATCAAGAATCAGACACGTTGCATCACTATGGTAGTACAGGTGGAATCCAACTCCACGTCTCAATTGGACCTTATCAAGGAAAGGGTGATTCCGAGCATCCTGGCCACAAAGTTGAAAGGTTATTATGGATTGATGGACCGTGGCGAACAAGATCTAAGTTTTGTTTTTTTTATGTTTTTGAAAAGAAAGCTAGAGTTGTTTATTTTTTAATGTTCTTGAAAAGATAACATGATCTGCTTGGTTATTTTACTTTTTTTAAATGACATACTTAACCATAAGTCTGAATCTGATATACAGTAGAAAACCTTATATAAAGTAAGTTTGTTTTTCTCACTAATAGGTCAATCTGACTACATAAGAAAAATTTTACATCCAAATGTACCAAATTTATGATTAGATCTGAGTTATCTTAGCACTCTTTAAAAGGCCCTTTTTGTTGTATAACTTGACATATCATTGTTTCAAAAATATGAGGAAAATGTCTCTCATAATATATAGAATATGATTCTTATGACCGAATATTGGTCGATTTGGTATGTAAAAGAAATCTAATTCTAACTTGCAGAAAAAAAACATTATCTTCAAGAGGTAGTAAAATAAAATAAAAAAAAAACCAGCTGGCTTCTCTGAGTTTCACCATGGGGCTGTGCTTTTGCTGGTGCACTAATATGTGGATAGGTTTTGATTTGTGCTGCTTAATTTCCTTCATTTGCAGGATTTTTGGAATTTAAGAATGTTAAGGTCCAATGTCACCAGGATAATGAACTTGCTGTGAAGGTCGGTATGTCTGAGCATTGCAAGAGTGGGAAGTTTTGGGCTACCCTACAAAATGCTTTATTCCCAATAATGGAGTTGATTGATTGGGAGCGGAGCCGGCCAGAGAAAGTATATGATAGTTTCTGCTCATATGGCATAGACTCAGCATGGAAATTCTTTGTTGAAGGACGATATTTGCTGCCCTTCATTCCGGCTTTACTGTTCTGGTGTCAAAATCTTATTGCTTGTGATAATTTCTACTGTATGTTTATAATATTTTGATTTTAACTTGCTTCTTTTACAGTCTTTAAGATCAACAACAGATGCTATTGGAAAGAATATCCGTCAACAGCACTTGCTGGTTGTGGCAGACTGCCTATCTGTAAGCGGGCAGTTCCATGGGTTAAGCAGTCAAGGTTTAAAGCAGCAAAGGACTTGGTTATCAATCTCCTCTCCATTTTCGGAAGCATGCTTTTCTGTGAGCATCTTAGCTTTCTTAGTGATTATTTAGTTATGAGACTTTCCTGTCAAAGTGTTCTGAACATATTCTGATTTATGGCTTTTTCTGCAGAGGCCTGCACATTGTTTTATAAATGCTGCAAAGCAAGATTGTGGACAATCTGTCTGGTACTCTGGATGCAATTGCCTGGGGCAAAGAACCTTGTATTGGGACGTCAGGTCCATTCAAGATTCTATATTCTGGGAAGGTGTGTACTGTAACTTCCTTGCTGAATCAGGTACAATGTTTTATTAGAGGTACTTTAACATGCGTGCAAAGTGAAAATAAAATTGAGTGATTGATGGGAAATCACCCACTACGATTACTCAAACTGTATGGAACATGCACAGTTTTTCCTATTGCTTTGCCTATGATCCTCTAATGTGCTGCAAGCTAGAGAAATGTGCATGGAGCAAGTGTTCACTGAAATATTTGTTTTTTCTGGTTTTTGAATGATTGGTATAAAATTAAACAAACATTTTATATTTATCTCTCTGATGTTCGGATTATTTATGCTGAGTTGTTGGTTGATGAAATTGCTCTACATAAATGTTATACAGGAATTGAATTGCAGGGTTTGCTTTTGTAATCAATGGATGCTCAGATATTCAACTTGGCTGCTAACATGTACTTTTTATGCAGTCACATGAAACAAAACAAAACAAGAATGTCTATGACTTTCTACGTAACCCTGAAATTCAGGCCTTCGAAAAGAATGCTATGGCTACCTACAGAAAAAGGACTGAAAAAAATACGAAGCAGAGATCAGCTCTCAATTCTGAAGGCAATGTTGATCAGAAGTTTCTTGATGCTAAAGTTGGTATCTGGGAGAACATCATTGACATGCGCACTTGCTTGCAAAATATGCTACGAGAGTATGCTATATCACTATCCATGCATTTTGACTGATAGTTCTTCTCCTTTTAAAAAGTTTTAGCATTATTATCCTTTGAATTTAATGTCCTCTTGTGCTTGCATGAAGGTACACATTAAATGCAGTTGTGACGGAACAAGATAAATCATGCTTAGTTGAGGCCTTGAAATTTCATCCCAGATGGAATGACAAGATTGGTGCAGGAATAAGAGAAATCAAGGTAGGTTATATAAAGCCAACATTCCTTTTGACATAGCCCTCGTCTTTACAATAATATAATTCAAATTTTTAGTAATCACAGACTTCATTAATAATTTCTGTTGCGGCAAAAGAATAAGACTATTTTCTTCATGCCTATGTGCTCTAATATTCTCTGTTTTAGCACGTACTCCCTCCGTCTTGTAATATAAGGCTTATTACAGTCTTCAATACTTTACTTTTAATAATTAGTTTCTTGCATAAGATATTTTCAAAAGTTATAAAATTTACATCATATGAAAACACATTAAAATACGAATCTATTGATGTCACATGTATAACACTAAACATCCATATTATTAATTTAACTGCTAGTCAAAACTTTCAAATATTGATTTTGCGGAAAACAATGACATCTCGAAAGGAGTACTAACTGCTGCTAGTGAACTGGTAGGTTTGGGGGTTCTGTTCATATAATTTGGGAGGCTATTATTGTAATATTTCTGAGACACTATTAACTTCTTAATGTTGAAGAAAGAAAATTGCACCCTGGTCCACGCTGACTTCATGGTTTGAGACATGCTTACTGAATTGGTTTACCAGTTTCCACCTGATGCATTCCTGCTCTAGAACCATTTTATTTTTGTTTGTTTTATCAAAAGCACCCCGCATTGCATTTTGATTATTCTTCAACAAGAATATGTTAGCATGTTCTGATCAAAACATATGTTATGTGCTTCATACAGATCGGAGTGAATCCTAGTCATCTTAACTCAAGGTGCTTCATTGTACTAAGGAATGATGATACTACAGCAGACTTCTCTTACAAGAAGTGTGTCCTTGGTGCGGCAAATTCTGTCTCACCTGAGCTTGGAAGTTATATAGAGAAGATACTGTCTAATAGAGCAATTCGGTCACACCAGCTGTAGGGCGAGTTTTCAATGTCTTAGGAGCAAGTATTAGAAGCAACTAAGGACGCTCAATTGGCCCAGATGACGATAAATAGGCGAATGTTGCTTCTTGGCTGCTTCACTTAACAGGGCTCAAGGGCTCTACAGGATAACAGGATCAAGACTGGAATGTGTGTCGACTCAACTCAACTCACTCGAGCTACAGATGGTCGGCCTTAGCCTTAGTGGTGCACTGCCATTAGGGGTTTCATACCTTCGCTTCTGTAGCACATACAGCTATAGTAAACCCTTCAATTTGTTAGCTAAAGGATAGATAGTGGCACGAAGTGCCATAGATGTTGCTGTGTTGGTATCCTTGTATCATATATGTGCTATTGTAAGCACAAAAACGAAGAATGGTGCTATTGTAAGCAAAAAACGAAGAATGGCGTTCCATGTTCGAGATTAGAATCTCAATTTTGGTTGTTCAATTTAGATAGTCCGGGGATCCTCTAACATTACCGGAGGGTATTTTTATCAAAATCTTTTGACCAAATTTTACAGAACTACAGATTTTTTTTATGTCTATCACAAAATTGTAGATTTAAGAACTTGTTTCACAAAACTATAGGGTTAGTGCTTTTTTTTTATCACAAAACTATATGTATTTTTCACAATCTATCATAAGAATATAGATTTAAAAACTTGTTTCACAAAACTACATGCAAATTTTTCAGGCTGCAACTACAATTGCCCTTGGAAATGGCCACAAAACAAGGTTTTGGACAGACAATTGGTTGGATAATCTTTGTCCAAAGGATTTGTTCCCTAATCTCTACCGGCTAGCAAAAAGAAATATCCGGTCAGTTCATCAAGAGATGGACAACAATAATTGGTTGCCCTCTTTTCACACGATAACTTCGAACGACGAATTGAATGAATTGGTAATCTTAGGTGCTCGACTGAACAATGTGCTGCTTCTCGACCAGGAAGATGATATCTCCTGGAACTGGACTGCGAATGGTTGCTACTCAGCAATCAAAAACAATTCCAGGGCACATACACCTCCAACGATTTCATATCAGTTTGGAAATCTAAAGCAGAGCCGAAACATTTGTTTTTTGGGTGGCTAGTCTGACATCAAAAAACTTTAACAGCCGAGAATCTCGTCATTCGTCACTGGAAATGCAACTGGATTTGTTCTCTATGTATGGAGGTGTTTGAAGATTGCAACCACCTTTTCCTTGGGGTCAAGTTTGCAAATCTCCCTTTCAAGGAATGCCCTTTCTTTCAAGAGGTTTGGAACCTAATATGCGATTGGACCAATTTACCTTTAACCTTTGCCTGTTCACTTGAATTTACAAGATTGGTGGCAAGGTTTTGCACAAATCCCGGCAAAGGAGCTCAGGGAGAAGGCCTACTCTCCACTCTGAACATGCTGGTGGAATGTTTGGCTAGAACGTAATAGGAGGATTTTTCGTTCGCAATCTGTTGCTGCTATGCGCGTAGCCATGTTGACAAAAGAGGACTTAGATCTCAGGGATTGGGTTTTCAAGCCACCTTAATTTTGTTTTTATTTCCTTCCTTTTAGGCTCTTGTTCTTGGCTTGTAATTTAAACTCTGTTTTTTAACTTTCTTTTCCCTTCTAATATATTCCGACAAAACTTTTGCCGTCGTTCCTCAAAAAAAAACTACAGATTTAGTATGTTCATTTATTCTGAAATTATAGGTTCTATGTCTATATTATCAAAAAAAAAAACAATGCTACAAGCTACAGTTTTGGGATAATGCTACGATGGCATGGATCCAATTAGCCCTAAACAAAAACACTAAACTAAAGTTTTGTGAAACATCTACAGTTTTAGGATAGATTGTACAAAGTACATGTAGTTCTGTGACAAATCGAGACACTAAGGCTGCGTTAGGCTGCGTTCATTTTGTGATGGTTGTCATTTTGTGATGGTTGGAATAGTGAAAAAAATATTGTTATACGTAAAACAAGAAACATCATTAGTGTATGATTAATTAAGTATTAGTTATTTTAACTTGAAAAATGGATTTTTTGGATTTTTTTTAAAACAACTTTTGTTAAAAAAAAATTTCCAAAAGACATACCGTTTATCAGTTCGAAAAGCGTGTCAAAGAAAAAAACACTGTAGCCAGTGGACAATTTGTAGCTTTGGGCTCAAATGAATGCATCCTAAGGGTGCCTTTGGTTGGGCTTTTCACCTGCTTTTGTTTTTGGAAAAGCCAAAAGCCAACCAAAGGGCCCAAAAACCACAATTGTTTTTACCGAAAGCAGCTTTCACCTGTTTTTTTGGAAAATTACTCACCTCTGCCATTAAAAAAACGTTTCGCGTCGTTCTTTTTTCTCCCGTCCATTTCCATCGCGCGCTCCTCCTCCTCCTCCTCCTCATCGAGCCACCGTCGCTACTCCTCCTCCTTGCCCCACCTCCGTTGCTCCTACTCTCCTCCTCGTCTCTGGTAAGCCTCCACCTCCCCCAGCGCCATTCCTCCCCCACCCAAACCCTAGATCCACATCCTCCACTCTGGCGAGCCACCTTCCCACACCGGCACGCGTGGCTAGTCCCGGCTAACGAGCACGGCCAGCCACCGGCAAGCACAGCCTTCCCCTGCCTTCCTGTGTCAAGAGGAAGAAGATACATGTGTACATGACATCTGGGGTTTACTCGTCAGGGGAGAAGCTTTCCAAAAGCCACATGTTATAACCAAACGAGGTTTTGGCTTTCTTACAACTATCTTTCAAAAAGTCATAGCCCACAGGTTTTTTAAATAATTCAAATGTGATTTACCCACAAATGTATTGGACACATGCCCACATCAATATCACTCGCCGGAATGACATAGTTCGACAGCTATGTCGTGCTAAGATAGTAACATAGCGTGACAATCACATGGCATGATTGTCACGCCCGGAATTTCTATCCAAAATTCTGCACACTTAAAATGTGTGTTTATCCTCGTCCAGGAATCAGCCGAGGCACACAAATGACAAAATTGATAAACAGAGTACTTTATTGAATTTAATCAATATCGAAATACAATATTTATTACAGAGGTGGATAGAACCTCTCAAACAGAAAATTCTACGCAGCGGAAAAACGGACTAGCGTGGCTTCAGCTCCACTCCACGGGCACTCAACCGAGCCTTCAGCCAACTCTCCTAGAAACCATCCTTGACGTAGAACTTCTCCTCTGGTGGTGTAGAGCAAGGTGAGTATACAACATACTCCGCAAGTCACACAGATAAACGGAAAATATGCAGAAATGCACAGGATATTCAAAGGATGGCTTAATAGGGTTCATATAGGCAACATTCATTAATTAATAAAGGAATTAATTAGAAAACTGTAGAGATTTAGTAATCAATAATTAACCACTCACGGTACAACCTATCCCGATTGCACCGGCCCAACCATAACTCCAAACTAGGAATTGTTCATAACTCCAATATAGGCGAACCATAACTTCATACCCGGAGCTAATCATCACCCCATACCAGGAGCTAATCCTAACCCCAAACCAGGAGTTATCCCATTTATCAAAATTTTAACTAAATTAATTATTAAATGACAGTGGGACTAATCACGAAAAACAATGCTCAGCTCGCCCATAACCGCGGGCACGGCTATTCGAATAGTTTTACTCTGATCAGAGGTGTACCAATTT
>CM002482.1:17677045-17697050 GCA_000325765.3 Leersia perrieri
ACACGCTCCCCGCAGGGATCGTGACATGGCCCGCTTTGCAACGAGAAACAGTACGAGAACACCCACCAGGTTCCTAGTCCCACCAAAACCAGGCTATGACTCCCCTGGCGATCCCATGTGGGCTTATACTTGCCACAACAACCTGGTGAATCGCACTACCCCCGCTACATCACGAAACCAAGCCGTTGTCCATGCTGGCCTAAGGGTAGTACGGTGTATGCTTCGCAAAGATAGCTCGCAAACCGGTCCTTAATTGTCATGAGCACGACCAACCAAATCCACGTGCTCACGACCCACCTTAAGTCAAAATTTTAGTTGGCAATATTTTATTTAGCTATTCTAATAATCCAACAAGACACATGTATAAGGTTTGAAGCATAGTCTACCCCATAGTGTGCCTAAATTATTCTAAGCATGGCTAAGCAACATCTAAAATTCTAGCTAAAACATTATAGAGTTCTAGCTAGTCAAATTATATAACCCCGGCTAACAAATATAAAGGTAATCAAGATCAAATTGGCTGTAAAAAGGAATATAGGAATTTCCACCCGATTACATTCAAAAATAATATGCATAAGTGGAAGTGATTGCGAGAAAGGAAGGTTCAACATGCTCAAAGATGTTTGTTCCGCATGACTTGTCTTTAGACACGGTCTCGGGATTCTCCTTGCACACGAACACGGACTCCTCGAACGCGTCGACAACTAAGAAAAAAAGAAAAAACAAAGAAAACAGTACATAAGCCAACACAACATCTACTCGTTGACAATTTTACTGTGTAGATCTCATTTTTACAAAATTTTAGAGATTTGAATCACCCAAATCGGAGTTCGGATGAATTAGTTATGATTTTTCTAAGCTTTAAGTCGATTTTTACCAATTTCAGAAAAAGAGCAAAGGAATTATGACGCAATAAATAATTTTATTTAAATTTAAAACAAGATTACTGCGTCATTACGGGAATCCGACGGCCGAGATCGATCGGAGACCGATCCGACGGTCGAGATTAGTGTTGACCGGGTGGACCGGTCAACAGCCACATGGCGTGGGCCAGGATGACGTGGCCGCCACGTGGACTTGCCACGTCAGCGCCGGTCGGGATGGCACTGGCTGCCGCCGGCGACGGCGAACGGCGGCTCGGCGGCACCGGCCGAGGGCACGGGAAGAGAGAGGGGGACGAGGAGGTGCAAACCGGAGCGAATACGGCGACCGGCGACGACGGGAGATGACCGGCGACTAGGAAGACGACGGCGGCGATGCGGGCCGACAGTGACGGCGAGCTCAGGCGAAGGACGGCGTGGAAGAAGGGGTGGACGAGCTTCTTCTGCTCCCAGAGAACCCGACGGCGTCGACGGATACCGGAGAGGACCACCACGGCGGCGGCACGACGTCGCCGGATTCGGAGAAGACGATGTTGAGGAGGAGGATCTGGACGACGACAACGACGAGGTTCCAGCGATGGATGGTTGCGACGAGGTGGTGGACGGCCTTCTTCTCCTCCTTGAAAACTCTGCGGTGGTGGTGGCGACCGAAGAGGACGTTGAACGCGGCGGCAAAACTCCGCCGGAGTTGCTCCGGCGAGGTAGAAAGAGAGGGCGACGTGGGGAGCTCGGTGGAGAGGGAGAGAGTACGATTGGTGGGGTGGACGAGCCAAAGGAGGCCGAAGGCGAGCTCGGGAAGGGGTTTTATAGGCCCGGAGGCCGAGAGAGGAGAGGGAAACGGCCACCGGATTTCTTGCCGGAGTTAAGAGAGAGAAATTAAAAAGGATTAATCCGGCGGTTTAAGGCAAGTATTGATGGGGATTTTTAGTGGAGAGTAAAGAGGAGAGTTAGGGGAGTAATTCCCCTCACTGGATTGCGTTCAAAGGCAGCGGTAGATGGAGATCGACGGTGTTGACCGGAATTCAATAGAGAGATAAAATCGACGAATTTAAGCCAAATTGAAGAGGGATTTCCTGGGGGTATTGAAGAGTAGGATGATGCGGTTCCGTTTTTGTCTTTATTTCTAAGCGTGACGTTTTTTGGAGGGAGATCGGGGCGGCGCCGGCGAAGCTCTTTCTCCCGGCAATGGTGGCGGCGGCAGGAGGAGGACGATGACAACGCACGTGCGGCGCGTGTGCATCCCGCCAGCTCGGACCTGGACCAGCCCAGGCCACGTGGAGTGGAGAGGCAGCCTGTTGGGCGTTGGCCCAACCGAGGGAGAGAGAGAGAGGAAGGGAGCCGGCTGGGCCCAAGAAGAAAGGTGGGAGGGAGGAAAACGGGCCGGAAAGGGAGAAAGGAGAGAGAGGGATGGGTCGGATTCGGTACAAGGACTTGGAGAAGACTTTTAAAGCATTTTTCATTTAAGTTATTGCTGAAATGTAAATTCATTGGTTAAAAATACTTCTAATCCTCAAATAAATCCCAGAAAAATCTAAAAAATACTTGAGCATAAAAGTATTTAATAAAATTTTATCTTGGCTATTTTCATGTTTAACTTTTCTCATAAATTTTAACCAGTCTTTCTTTTGCATTTTAACTTATTCTCAGAAATACATTATTCTTTTGCATTTTAACTTATTCTCAGAAATACATTAAACAAATGATTTATTTAATTAGCGATTTTCCGAGCTGTTACAATGAGCGGTAGAACACCGACAACATACAAGTAGGTTTATTATTTCGAACTTCTACTTACGAAAATGTTTTTATATTTTCCTCGCAGGATGAGGGCCATAACACTAGAATTGGTTTTTGATATATTTGTTTACGCATATATTGGATTTGAAACAAATTATAGATCGATTCGCCCGGCGACGGAGCAACACCGCGGATTTGAACAAAAATTCAGTACAGTATATTTTCGCTATCTAGTATCTCCTCGCCCCTACGATCCCACGCCGCCGCTGCGCAGCATCGCCGACGCGGCGACGCGCTCCTCCCATTCTCCGCAACCCAATCCGATTTTGCTAACTCGACAAGAGCGTGCACGACCGCCTCGCCCCGACCTCACCTGCCTCGTCGTCCACGGCGGGCAACGTCTGCATCCACTGGCGGCGCGGGCGCTGCACCTGGTCCCCCCTGCCGCTACCTCCACGGCGAGCTCCCCGAGGCGCCCTCCAGCTCCAAGCGACCAAGCCACGGACCCAGCGCGGCCGACGCCGGAGGCGGTAACTGCGTGATGTCCGATGCCCGGATGCGGAAGCCCTGCGTGTACTTCTCCTCCGGCGATTGCAGGTACGGCGACAAATGCCGCTTCCTCCACGCCGACTCCATCTCCATCAATAAGAGCTTCTCGCTGCGATCCACGCTCCACGGCCATCAGATGGTACATCCACCCACCCCCGCTTGTCCCCAACCCGATCTGAGTATTTTTGTTCAGATTTGGTTTGATGAACAGGTGAAGTGTTTGTAGGCTGTGACTGGGATTGCGCTGCCATCAGGAACGGGATATGGTGTTCTCTAGCAGCGAGGACGGAACGGTGCGCGTATGGGATTATCTAACGGGGCAGGTACCTACGGCACAATTTGAATTGAATCCTATGCGGGTATGCGTGCACGTTGCAGTTGTGAAACTGATTAGTCTCATATTTTGCCAGTGCTCTATGCATTATGCTAGTGTGCAGGGGCCATCAACATTGGGCTGGAGGTAGGTGCATTCTCAGTGAGGGACCAATGCTGTTTGTTGGGATTCCTGGTGCCGTGAAGGTAAAAATTATACTTAGCAATTGTGGTTGGTGATTGATTGTGCTGTGTATACGTATTTGATTGGTTCAGGTTTCTGCAGATCTGGAATACTCAAACAGGAGTCGAGATGAACCTAAGTGAGCCCACTGGCTAAGTACATGCCCTGGCATTTGGCAATGGGATGCTCTTTGCTGCAATACAGGTGAATTATCTTCATGCAGATTCATCTCGGGAGCGATTATTATTTATACACCACAAGTCCAATACAGTGCTGTATGTGCAGGATGGGAAGATTTTAGCATGGAGATATTGCGCAGAAAAGAACTCTTTTGATCTTGCTGCTTCTCTTGTGGGGCATCAGGGTCCTGTTGTTTCATTGTCTGTCGGAACAATGAGGCTTTACTCTGGTTCAATGGATCATACTATCAGTGTAACAAATCCTTCTAGTCTGGCACCCTATCTATTTTATTCATTTTGGATAATATGTTTGGTACTTTTATTCACATTTAGATGATGTCTTATTAAAAATTACAAATGTTCAATTCCAAAATTTCTGTTTGTGATTTTCTCACCATTCCATCGACAATCAAAACATATCAGGTCTGGGACTTGGCAACATTGCAATGGATCTAGACCCTTTCTGGTCATACAGGAGCTATTATGTCCTTGCTCTGCTGGGAGCAATTTCTATTATCATGTTCACTGGATCAAACAATCAAGGTTATTCTTTCATTCTCAACTCTCTCTCATTCAGTAATGACTATAGTGACAAATTGTGTCTTCATACTGCACATTAACTTCAAATCATTACATTTGTTGTGTATTTTTGTAGGTCTGGACTGTTACTGAGACTGGAAGCCTGGCAGTAACATATACACATAACGAAGATCATGTATGACACCGCACTCTCAATGATGATTGCCATCAATAATTTCTTGAAGGAATAACAATTGCTTAAATAGCTTTATTTGTAGCAATACAAGGAATAACAATTGCTTAAAATATAGTGCTGTATTTCTCTATATATAGTATGGTTTCGGAAGGAAGTGATCATAGTATAGTTTCAAGAAATATACGAGAATCACAAGGTAGAGAGGCAGGATCTAGAAGACTAGAAATGTCACTGAGGCTTATGCTACTGAAGTGATGATGGCTTTGATTTTTGGGTGCAATGAAACCTGATTGACTTCTACTTTTCATATGTGTATGGCAAGGACCATTACTAATGTTCTTAGTCTACAAAGAAGTATGTTTGCTTTCGTGATAACTAAAACCTGATCATCAACCTTTTCAAGTTTAAGCTCTCATTATAACATTATATTTGCCCTTTTGTTCACCTGTCACTGCTTTCTTTTTCTATTTCCTGCTGATGGTTCTCATTCCATGTATAGGGTGCGCTTGCACTTGCTGGTATGCAAGATGCACAATTAAATCCTATCTTTCTATGTTCAACTAATGACAAGGCAATCCACCTCTATGAGCTCCCATCGTAAGCAAGATAGTATAGTTTAAAGAAGCATTTGATATAGTATGGCAGTCAGTCATGCTTATCGTAATAATGTTTGTCTATTTTATAGGTTTATTGAGAGGGATAAATTGTCCTTTAAAGTGGAAATCAGGGCAATGAAAAATGGTCCTGGCAGATTAATATTTACTGGCGATGAAATTGGTGAGCTAATGGTGTGGAAATGCATAACAGAACAAAATCATGGAGCCTCAAACTGATGGGCATACGTATTTTGGAAATTGCAAGATATAGAGATCTTTGTCAGCCAAGTTGCTCAGCTGATGTTTTCTGCATTCATTACCCAACAGTCAAACATACAAGCACAGCCTTGAATAATTGCTTGCTGTTGTTGGAAGAAACAGGTACCTCTTATTTATGAATCAAAATGTTGGTAATCCCAATACCTGGGAAAGTATATGGTGGAAACCACATACTGTTTTTGTCCGGATGGGACTGGATATCCATCCTGAAAGGTTTCAAATCAGACACTCGTCTAAGATGATTTTCAATCCATTTATGCAGTGCTGATGTTTTTTTTTTTTTGAGGGAAGCAATGCTGATGGTTGTCTCCATTTATCTGCAGAATTCTTATTCTAGCCCTTAGATTTCATCGGCAATTCTGTATGAATCCTCATCACTGGAAATAAGATACTCTAGATGGAACAAATTACGGTCGTTTTCTTTTGAGCTCGGTCAAGTTGGTGATACATCACTATCTCGTGGAGTGGAAACTGTCAGAACAAAACATACATTACCTCATGTTCAGGAAAACGGCTTTCCTGACCTCTTCCATTTTAAAATCATGGGGTTCCTTGGAAAGTTTGTTCGGTAAGAATGTGCCTGGTTTAGCTAGAGGAAACACAATGCACATAACTGCCACAAATTAATGATTAACAACCATGGCCTTGCGGCCGATTCAAGGTGTGTTGCAACAAATCATCCCCCCTCCCCTTGGTTTTTTTTTTTGTGCACTCCTGTCAATCGACCTATGTAATGGGCAAACAATGATTTGTCGTCCTCACATATTTCAACGCAGAAATAATGATAGACAAGCATTGTGGCTTTAATTTCCTTGTTGTGAATTAGGTCAGCAGACTGGAGACTGCACATCTGAACCTCTGAACAAGAAAGTTCCAGTTTGTTCAAATTTAGGTTTGGAGCTAAATAGAAATGAACTGGGAGTCTGAGATACACTCATCTGTCCATCTAGGTAGCTGCCTTGCCATTTGATGTGTGTGCCTATCCGAAGCGCACGTGTAAGCAGCAAAATTTGCTCATCCATTTCACCCGGGCCAATGCATCCCTTCACCGCACACATCCTTCTCAAGGAATCCTTCGCTGACCAATGCCCACAAGAGAACGAATACTGGGAAAGAGCAGAGCAGCCATGCCCGTTTCCACCCAAGTCACTGTCCTCCACATCACATACTCTGCCATACCGTCTTGGGATGTATGGGGCCAGTAGCGATCGGGTCACCCAACTGCTGAATTGACGCATACGTTGGACGCTTCCGGCGCCGGGATGGAAACAATTGGAAACTATCACAGAGAAAGCGTTTAGAAAGAGGCGACATCGCTTAGGTGAACAGTTGCTATGGTGGTCAGTTGCACTCGCACAAACGTGGACACATCGGAGACGGTTTGGTCGATTGCTGTTTTCCTACCATGCTCTGTTGGTTTGATGCGCATCATCGCCAATTCGCCGTGATAAACAGGAACGAGATAAAACGAGCACTGGTAGTCCGGTACCGCGTACTGTGTACATGCAACTGCCACACGGGAGAGGGTTACTAACCTACTACCATGGGTAATGGTACGGTGGTGGTTTGGTCCACTGCTCCAAATCTAAGGAGCACGGCGTACAGATATTGTGGTATTCGGTCATACTTTGGAGTGAAGCAAAGAAAATAAATCAGCTAATTATTGTCTCACACAATGCTTCTTATCATTCCGAACCAATATCTAGAATCTGAATCATGTTATTGTTTTCCACTGCACAGATCACCACTTACAACAACCATTCTTGATTGATCAATGCTTGCTTTGTCACACATCTAATGCTCTGCTTCTTTCATTTGTACTAGACCCTTGGTGAAACGTCTGGATGTTAACAGTGGCATACATGAGCCGGAAGTGGTTGATTGTTAGCAGAAAGTTAGAGATCCCGTACTAGAAAATGATCGGTCAGGACTCGAAATTGGTCTCTGTCACCATTGCCATGCCGTACTTAGCACCTAACCACCATTAAATCTACACTCCCGGCCCGTGTTCTTTCGTGTGGTCTCCCACGTTCAAGTTTAACCAAACCGCCACAGAAGTCCGCCAAGCCAAACCCCCCACGTCCGTGCCGTGCCGTTCCACTTTTTCCTATAAAATCCCCCTCCACATAAACCAGGCAACCTCCGCTGCAGACGCAAAGTAAACACGCGAGCCTGACCCAACCCGTTTGATTTGCACGAGCACGTCACGTCGCGTACTCGCGTCCATGGCCGCGGCGGCGGCGACGACGACGAGCCTGCGGCGGTCGGAGCTGTGCGCGGCGGCCGTGTCGGCCGCGGACACCGTGTCGTGGCGCTGCGCGGTGGCTCTCGTCGCGCTCGTGCTGTTAGGCGCGCTCTGCGCGGACGGCGGCGGCGGCGTGGAGGCCGTCATCAGGGGCCCGCGGCTGGGCGGCGCGGCGGCGCGGCCGTGCGAGGAGGTGTACGTGGTCGGGGAAGGCGAGACGCTGCACACCATCAGCGACAAGTGCGGGGACGCCTTCATCGTGGAGAGGAACCCGCACATACACGACCCCGACGACGTCTTCCCGGGCCTCGTCATCGCGCTCCGCCCTACCAAGAACACTTGATTAACCTTGTGCGTGCCGCCGTCGCGCCGTGCGCGCATGCGAGGTGATCAAGAACTCAGAAGAGTTCTCTGCTTTTCACTTCTTTTTATCTGATTTGATCGATCGTTGTCACCTTGGTGATTTTTTTTTTCTGAGAGGATAGGAAAATTAAGTTGTCCACCTGTATATAATAGAACACAAGAAAAGTATAGTTGAATATGCCGGCTCTTGCTTCGCCATTCATTTTGCTGTTATGACTTGTTAATGTGGTATTCTTATTCGTTGCGTGCTTAAGTCGCAACAAAATAGCATCAAGATATAGGAGAGACTAAATGGTTCGTACGAAAGTACAAATAGTCTGGAATTTTTCGTATATGGATACTGATCGAGAAGAGAAAAGAGGGCTGATCAAGAAAAGGACATACATAAATACAGAAGTGCGTCCAGTGCTTCAATTCAGGTTGGCGCTGAAATGTTTTTCGCGCGACCAAAAATCTCTCCGCCAGATAAGGGCGGAGAAAAAATCTGTCCATGTGGCCAGTGCCCAGTGGTAATAGTCACGACAGACTGATAGCCTTGGAAAACGGGAGAATAATAGCTGATTGTGAGGGGGTATGGGGAACATTGAAAAATCAAACATGTAAAAGATTTAATACATAAAAAAATCTGGATTTTATAAGCTTGTTAGAACAATAAAGCAAGACTTCACTAAAAATTGGTGTAAGCGGCTCAGTGGTAGAAAAAATTGATGTAATCAGCCCAGTGGTAGAGAAAAGAGGGTTGATCAAGAAAAGTGCATACAGAAATACAGAAGTACATGGAGTGCTTCAATTCATGTTGGCGTTGAAATGTTTTTCGCGTGACCAACAATCTCTTCGCCACATAAGGGCACGTACAATGACCTTTATTAATGGTCTCTCTATTGTTATGCAAGTATATTTGGTGACGTGGAAGAGAGAGAAAAGATGACTACTACGCATGACAACAGCCTAGAGTCGACTCTTACCATTTTTTGGAAATTTTTTGTTGCATGAAGTCTAATAAATAAAGAAGACTAATAAGAAAAATATTTTAATACATTAATGACTAGAGATCGTATTGTCTCAATTGTTATAACGTGACGGTCTCTAGTTAAGATAGAGATCATATCAGTCTCTACCTTTGTACATGTCCTAAGAAGAACAAAATTCAAAGCAAGAAATACCCAAAGTGATTATTTTTTTTCGAGGAAACAGCAGGAGCTCTGCCAATCGATTAAGAAGAGAAGCAAAGTTTTACAACACAATCCACGAAGAGCACAGGCGCCCTTTAGATCATCATTTTCCTAGTTCACACTAGGAAGAAAACCGATACAGATTACATATGCGCCATAGCATGTTGTCTCTCTTTACAAAGAAAAATAGCCAAATCGACGACCTGTTGCACTGATTTGTAGATGTTGTTGAAAAGATGATCGTTTCTCTGCAGCCAAATGATCCACGCCGTGTAGATGATAATGCCGTCGAACATGGTCATCTGCTCCTTGGTTACTCTTCTTCTAGCGATTAACCACCAGGATAGAAAATCATCTTTGAATCTTGCCATTGCAGGGATGTTCAACTGTAGGGTTTGAAAGAGCTTATGCCAGACCTATTTTGCGAAGGCGTATGTCATCATCAAATGAGTTGCTGATTCCTCGTGCGTGCCACACATCGGGCAGAAAGTGCTATTTGGCCAACCTCGTAATTGGAGTCTGTCAGCAGTGAGGATTTTTCGCCATACAAGAAGCCAAGCAAAGAATTTGCATTTGTTCTCATTTTTTGCCTTCCATATATTGTTGTACCTGTTGTCGACTATGCCACCTGTGAATTGAGCCAAATATGCTGATTTTGCTGTGTATTCACCTGATGTTGTCCATCTCCATCTTATTGAGTCTTCATCCTGATCATTAAGATGGATTTTGCTGAATGCGGGACCATAGGTTTACAAATTGGTCAGCTTGTTCTAAAGTGCTTATTTTCCTCATTGGCTTCATCCAATTTCCCTCCTGGAGTTCGTGATGCACTGTTCAATTTTTTCTATAAGCCAAGCAGTAGAGATTTGGAGCAATCTCTCTTGGGGAATCTCCTTGCAGCCACCTATCATGCCAAAATTTCGCTTCCTTGCCATTTCCTAAAGTGATTATTGCTGATGCTTGAAACAACTTTTTATCAGTTTCATCACATCGCAACTCAGTTCCCTTCCAAGGTCTATCATCACTTGTCCATTGAAACCATAACCGCCTTAACCTAAGCGCTCTTCCCAGCACTTCAAAATCTGAAATTCCTAGACCCCCCATGTTTTTTGGACGACACAGTCTTTTCCAGTTTATCAGGCAATGACCTCCATTTGCTTCTTCCGCTCCTTTCCAAAGAAAATTTCTTCTATATTTGTCCATTTTTTTTGATCGCCCATTTCTTCAATGGGAACACTGTTAGATGGTAGACAGGGAGAGCTGAGAGAGTGGATTTCTTTTTTTGAGGGAACCTCAAAGAGGGCAGGGAGCTCCTGCAATTCACTATTAGAAGAAGAGAATTGATCCAGTTTATAAGGGAAACCGGATCCAAAAACCTTACAACGACCGGTTAATTAGGGAAAACCGGCGAAAACCAGGACAAAACATGGAGCACTAAGCACACAGACTTAAACACGCTTAAAAAACGGTCTAAAAAGGAATCTCCTAAGACATAGACTTCAAGAAGTTTTACGCCGATAGAACGTCGTCAACGTCCGACCCCGAAGGATCTAAGGTTTTCACCCGGAGAGTTCCTAACGGCGATGGAAGTAGAGGCGATGGAAGTAGATTCCTGTAGCAACGTCTCCAACAAGATTAATGGCACCCGAGGACGTCATCGTTGCTAGCAACAGCGTAAGCCGAGCAAGGTTTTCACCCCAAGAACTATCCTAACGCCAGTCTTCGATGGTAGTCACTCCATGTTGTCACCACCTTAACCTGTACCTGCACCTGCACCTGCACACCATCCAAACCTGGCAGCTAGCACGGAGAAGAGGGTACTTCCACTGCCCCACCGGCCACCGCTGGTGGACACACCCAAGTTGCCGTCGGCCACAAACGAAGCAGCACCGGTGCCTGACAGTAGCAACCGCCAACATCGTCTGCAAGCAACCTCCCTGTACCCGCCTGAACCGCGTCGACGACGAAGAAAGCCCCGGAGCCCTTGGTCTGAGACGAAAACAGGGAGACGACACCGCAAACGACCGCCAGCTAGCAAACATCGTCGACGTCACTGCCGCCCAACCACCGACTCGCTCACCGGAAAACAAAAGAACCACACCGGCGCTGGTCGAGTCTCGGTTTAATGCCAACTGGGGACGTGTCGCCGGCTGAGCAGCAGCAACGGCTTTGCCACCACCGGCGGCGACCCTCACCGACCTTGGCGTCGCAGTTCATCCACGCCGGCGACGACCCAGTGTCCGCCCCGGTGCCTTGGATGCACCGAGGCCCGCCGCCGCCAGCAAAGAAACACCGCCGGAACGAGCCCCCGCCGGCCCCGACGCCCCAGAACACCAGATCCGCGTCGGCGACGGCTAGACGGCCGACCCGGCGCCCTGGATCTGGCATTCCGATGCCGAGCTCCAGCAGTGCCCCGCCGTCTCGCCGACGTTGCCTCCCTCCGACGGCGCACCACCACCGGCCGCTGCCGCCACCATCTTCTCGGCAGATCCAGAAGCGGATCTGGTCGCCACCCACCTGCACGCCAGATCCAGAGGCGGATCTGGCCAACGCCCGCCAGGCTCCGCGACACCCCCGCCGCCGTGGACGCCATAAGAGGGGAGGGGAGGCCCCGCTGCCGTGGACGCCATAAGAGGGGAGGGGAGGCCCCGCCGCCGCCGTCCTTGAGGCCAGCCGGCTTTGCCGACGGCCACTCGGGCGGCGGTGAGGCGGAGAAGGGAGAGAAGAGGTTGGAGCCGGGTGGGGCACCGCCACCCGTGTCGCCCTGGGTGGAGGCAACACGGGAGATAGTGGATTTCACTAAGGCCGTTCTGCCAATCTTCGTTAGGAGTCTTCCCTTCCAGGTTGGTAACCTATTTGCAAATCTGTCAATGATTGGTTGCGCGTCTCCTCTTCTTAGTTTTCTTATGTGTAGGGGCATTCCTAGATAGATGCATGGGAACGCTTTCTTTTGCCCAGGAAACGGTTGAAGTATTTCATCAAGATCCAAATCTTCACATCAAGATCCAAAGTGATTATTACTCCTCCATTCCAGTGGTAGTCATCAGTATTTTCCTTCAATTCCTTATATTTTGGGATAGCGACGACAAACCAGGGCTAGTCGTCCTATGGAGTGAACGTTGCGAACAAGATGGCTAGAGATTACACTTTTCTTCCGTCAAGTCGTTAGTTACGATGAATTAGAACTAGCAATTTGAGAGCTTGGCGGTCGTCATTTTTGTGCTCCATGCCATGCAATTGATATACGCTGATAGCGTTTCCGTGCTGATTTACCATGTGGTCGGTGGTAACAATTATGGTAGGTTCGTGTGTTTCAATCGGATGCCATATTCAAAATTATTAACATTTAAAAAAAAATTATTATTATTTTTCATCGTAGATAACAATGGAGAGGAAATTTAGGACAAATTTTAGCATCCAACGTATTTTATGGGCTTGAAACTGCGGAAAAAACGTATGGCAGTACAGCCCACGCGCAATGTTGACCTTGCCACTAGGCACGGGCCACAGATATTGAGTGGGCAGGGAGGGCCTACAAATTATTGGGCCTGAAAAAAAATAGGATCGCCATTTGGTTCAATTTGGGCCGTAATTTACTTACCTGCAAGGAATAAGTTTGCCATAGGTCCCTTCTGTTCACGCTAAGTTCGAAAATCGTCCCCCAACCAAAATAAAACCTTAGACCTTAAACTTGCGAAATCTGTCTAAAATAGGTCCTTGACAATATGGAGAAGCGGTTTTTGTTGATGTGGCGTCCTAGCCATCAAAATAAAAATATATATATATGGACCCACATATCAGTCGTTGTTGTTGTTGTTGTTGTTGTTGATGTTTCCAATCTCTTCCTCAATCTTCTGAGAAAGGTGATGGAGGCCGACGTGACCCTCCTCACGGATCACGCCTTCTGCCTCGTCTTGCTGCCGCCGCCGGGGCGAACCTCCTAGCCGGCGACCAGCGCCATTGTCGTCTTCCATAGATCCACAAGATGCAGCAAGCGGTTGTAGAGGAAGATAATGGAGAGAGTCAACATCAGCCAGCGTGAGGCAGGCGAAGCCAGAGGGGGGGTGGAGGGGGCCTGGCCTCCCCCATCCACCTATAACCCCCCTACCCCATATCTTAATCTCCCCCCTAATCTCTCATTAGATAAACCACCAGATACTCCGCGCATGTCGTTGATGAGGTGCCTGCGTGCTGCTGATTGCTGTGCTGTCTGTGCTGCCCAATCCGATCGTGCCTGCTGCCTGTGCTCTGGTACTGCCTATGCTTGCCCAATCTGATCGCTGCGGCGCTGCCCAATCTGATCGTGTGGCTCACTTCCCTTGCACTGTTTCGAGACGATTCAAAAATTATTTCCCCGATGAGAGCTCAAGAGAATGGTGATTTCTCTCCATCAATTTGCTATGTCTACCAAGGCTATGTGCTAGAGGATTCCTTGTCATCGTCAGCAGACAATATTACTGTGGTGATTTAGCGGAATTTTCGACGCGCGCACGGAGTTTCTACTAGCGAATTTTTGACAATATATAGTTTGATTTTTTAGTTTTATTCTAATTACTTGCCTATTCTATTTATAATTTTAGCTTTGTCGATGTTATCATTGCTGATAATATGTCTACTCAGTACTCATAACCGGAGGCTTACTTGAAAAAAATAAATATATTTATTATAGTTGTCGGCGTATCTTTCGTATCAACCAATGTTTTTTCATTCATAATATTACCTATAAAATGTATTAAAATTTGCATGTATATTTATGCTATTAATCACTTGTTAAGTTAGCCCCCTCATGTTAAGATTCTGGCTTCGCCCCTGGCGTGAGGGGAAGACGATGAGGCAGCACCGGCGTTAGCACCGGCTCGGCAGGTCCAGGAGGTGTACAAGGGCGGCGGCGGCTCGAGCTATTGCTGTTGCGGCGGCCCCAACTTCCTTCTTCCTCCGCCGGCACCACCGACAAGTAAAGCTTGTTAGAATAAACCTGGTGCAGTGCAGGTAGTGCATACTTGTTATGTCAGTTTGTACGTAGCTGCACAAGAGCATGTTTTTGATTCATGCATTTTGATGTGTGCTGACGGAAATTGTAGGTGTGCTTCGTCCACGCCATGCCTGGTGTAGCGTCTACGCGATTTCCGTGGATGTGGGATACTGGGATATATGGCACGCCCAGATCGGATCCTAGCTGATTATTCGATGGATTTGTTGTTGCTTTCGCTAAATAATAAGAAAGACGAAAAAAAACTCGAAAAGCCGCCGTGACATTTGCAGCCCAAAATACTCTCTCTCCTATTGCATTAGTTCTTGCCTATTCCATCAAACACATTGCAGGCCGAGCTGCACTGTCATCTAGTTTGATCACACTGCAGGAGCTCGGCTGACAAAGCTGTTGTTTCTGTGGTGGCTGTGGCGCATGCGGAGGGAAGGCAATGGGAGGCGGCTCCTGACGGCGTGAGCTGAGAGGCAACGGTGGGTCGGGCAGCGGCCGCGTTCCCGCCGTGGCTGCTCCTTCCTTCATCACCCTCCAGTGAGTCCAGTGTTCTTGCTTGTTGCCGGTGAGTCCGGATCCTGCCACGTCGGCCTCCTCTCCACCGCTGCTGCCAGGACAAGCTCGTCCCTGTCACCGGCCTCCCAATCTCCTTCCTCACTGCTCCACCTCGCCGTCCCCGGCCTCCCACCAGATGGCGGCGCCGTACTGCCTCCCTTGCCGGCGAGGACCTCGTCACTCTACATCCGGGGTCACGAGAGATGGAGACAAAAGGGTAGAGTGGAGGGAGTAGTGGGAGGATGACATGTGGGCCTACCTTTCTTTTTTTCCACATAAGCACCTAATCACCATGATTGAGTAGGGTCAATGAGCCACATCACCGAAAACCACTTCAAACACTGCCAAACGACTTGATTTGCATGGTTTTTGGAGTTCGGGGTGTAACATTTCTATTTTGGTTAAGGGATGTAAATAAAACTTGAGGTATAGTTAAGGTATGTAAAATGAACTTATTCCCATCCGCAAATACGGGCTCTAGTGTGCAGTCCATCGAACTCGTCCGGCCACGTACGCTGGCCTGGGCCTTGTACGCGAACTACAGAAGTCCAGTCAAATACTCAAATGGATCATCGATAGGAATTAGTTACGTCCTCTTTTACGCTCATGTTGATTGGGGTACGTTTAATTTGAGAATTCGAATACTCCCTGTTAACGTCAGTCTAAGTGCGTTTATTCAACCAACCATTTTTTGTTAATTCTCTCGGTCCCTACCAAAATTCTAAACGGACAGTGATGCATTCTGACAATTTTAAAACCGTTCATATAGCTATCATATAAGGTTAATGATTACTTTGAACTTCATTGCTACTAGCACGAGATTACTCGATTACTCTGATTTGCTTCTTAATAAGGGCCCCTTGATTAGCATGATTAAAAAAATAGAGGAATAGAAAAAATACAGGATTTTCTCAGGAATGTAACTACAAAACAGAGGATTGTAAAATACAGAAAAAATACAGAAATGATTGTTTGATGGAACCGTAGGAAAAACATAGAAATTGAAGGAGAGAGACTTATAGAAAATTTTTCAAGAGATTGCAAAATATTCTTGAAATCAACCAATCCGTAAAAAAATTTATAAGATTTGGGAGTCTCTAATCCTTTGTTTGTAATATGGGAAAAAAATCCTATAGGATTTGAATTTTCCATCTTTCCTTCGTACTACTTTCTTTAAATCAAAGGGGCCTGAGACTTTGATGATGTCACTGTCAGTCTATCACAGCCTCGACGACCCAGAATGCCAGAAGTAGATCCACAAGTTGTTCTATATAGGCCATGTTTAAGTTCCCTACTTTAAATTTTAAACTTTTAATTTTTTTTATCACATCAAATGTTTGGACATATATATGAAGTATTAAATGTGGACGAAAAAAAATCAATTGCACAATCTGACTTAAATCACAGAACAAATCTTTTGAGCTTAATTACATCATAATTAGTCATAAATACTACAACAACCAACAAGTGCTAATGACAGATTAATTAGGCTCAAAAGATTCACCTTGATGTGTACAGTCAAAATATGTAATTGTTATTAGTCTACGTTTAATGCTTTAAATATATGGTTGATGTGATATTTTTGACCAAATTTCTTTTGGAACTAATTAAACACAGCCATAATGCATCGGCCTTTTGTGACTGATTGATAAAACTCGGACAAGATGCAAAGATAGGACCGGCTACCTTCCATTCCCTCGCCAGCGTCCAAGTCCATCGCAAGCACGCCACATAAGAGAACACGTACGGGCCGGGCCGACATGGCTGGCTACAGGTGGAGCTAGCTGGATTTTTTATGCTTTTATTTATTTTTTTAAGTTTTACAAAAATAAATCACTATTTCAAAATTTGATAAAAACTAGTTAGCTGCATGTGCGTTACAACGGAAAAATATTGAATCCGATATAGAGTGGACATTGAAATGATTTAACACAATTTGACATATGGCCAATAAATTGAAGAGAACATGCATTCTTATTCTATAGTGCATAGCACGTTGATGATGTAAACATAATCCGGCGGTTGAGCGGGCAACCAAACAAACTCGTCGCTACAACGCTCATGCGGCGTAGGATGCAGGCACCAAAAACATCCTTAACCAATCAGGCCATCAAGTATGACAAAAAAAACTGTTTATGTTTATTTTTCCTAAAGACAAAAATTCTACATGTAAAGCTTTCTAGTGTCTAAACTCTGAATACACGTAAAGTAAAGTAGAGTGATATATACCTTGGATTTCTAGATGACGCAGAGAAGTACTTTACTGTCTACTATAAGTCGACTAGATGGTAGCTGCCACTAACAAATACTCCTTCCGCCCACTCGGAGGTCAATTTATTATTAGGGTCATTTATGTGACGTGGCTATTAGATGTTTAAAATAATTTGTATTTAGATCCTCAGTTTAACCCATATTATATTTATGATTTTTAGTGGGGTATAAAAAGTCGGTTGAAACTAAACTATACGTGAAGTTATAGATCTTGACGAGATCTACAACTTTGTAGTTCATTATTTTTTTCGTTTGAATTCATCTATGGGTCTAACTATTTGGTACAATATCATATATATAGTTTATAGAAAATCAGATCTACGTTTATAACAACCTCAATAAAATTTATACCAAAATTGTAGATCTAGACAATATATATAACTTTGCAATAGATATAGACAAAGTTTGTCTAGATCTTATCTAGAGGGCGGGAGAAGTGTGTTTTTGTCAAATTTTGAAATGGTAATTTATTTTTGTAAAAGTTTTAAAAAACAAATATAAAAATAACAAAAAGTCGAGCTAGCTAGGCTTCTCTTTACCCTCTCAAATTCTCGCTCTTGTAACGAATCAGAGTGCGACTTAACTTTTGAGATCAACCAATAAACATGCCCCATATCCCTTCAATTTAAGGTTTCAGGCATTCCGCTTACATGCATTGCACATGTAGTTTTTCTTTTTCTCCACTGCAGATGAGAAAAACGTCAGTACCGTCTTCACCATTCTCCTAGAACAGTAACAACCAACTCTCACCAAAATAAAAAATAAATAAAAAAGAATAGTGACAGGGCATAGAATCAAAGTCCAGATTTTCAGAGAAATGGAGTACCTCTGAAAAACTCGTGCTATGAGGTTTTATACAGTCATCAGCCAGTTTTATTGAGTGAAGTGGTTGTACTAATAATATAAGTTTGTAGCATATTCCCTTCGTTCAAAAAAATAGGATACCATTTAAGTTCATCACAAAATAAATCAATTTCGACCTTCCTGCATACCTTTATCTGCAAATTGAGGATATTCATTCCACATATACCCTTTACCCACCTCCTTCTCAATACCACTTTTGCATTTGCTGGGCCCATTTGATACGTAGGTAACTTAGAACACAGTAGGAAAAACACAAGAATTGAGTGGCATGGATCCTTAATTCCTACAAGAAAAAAAATACCGCAGAAATACTTTTAAAAAGGTATTTGATTGCAATACAGAAAAAACGTAGAATTGCAAGAGGTTTGATTGAAAACAAGACGTATGACCTCATGTTTATTTTCCTCTAAAATCTCTGTAGGATTATCCATTCCAAAAGAATTTTAATGGAATGCATAGGATTCAATCCTTTGTTTCAAATCTCGTCTTGGGAATTTTCCCATATGTTTCAAATCTCGTCTTGGGAATTTTCCCATATGTTTCAAATCCTCAAAATTTTCTATGCTTTTCCTATGAATCAGAGGGTCCTTAAGGTATTAGAGTAACATTTTTCACTCACCAAGAACCTTTGAATCGCAGTTCAAAGGATTGCGAAAGCAGAGGAATATGAAAAACATATATAGGATTTTCACATGATTGCATGTGCAAAACAGAGGATTAAAAAACATAGGAAATAATAGGAAATAACCGTTTGTTTGGCCACGGGAAAAACACAGGAATTTGACGTAAGAGAAAAACTCAAAATGATTTTTACCTTGAGGTTACACCTCATGTTAGAATTTCTCCACAACTTGCTTGCAACAGTCCATTCTATAGAAATTTCATGGGATTTGATAGGGTCCAATCCTTTTGTTTCGAAGGCTAGTTTAGAAAAAAAATCCTATATGAATAAAATCCTACAAAATTTCGATGAAAATCCTTCAAATCAAAGGGTCCTAATTGTATCTTGGGAAGCGATAAGTAGATTCTTTTACAGAGAGAGTATATGTGTGCGCGCACGCACAAATTTGCAAAACACTCGTCTCGATGCACGAACTTGTGCATACTAAGGTTAAAATGACACGGCGAATAATTTTGATAAGTTGAACGTTAATTAAGATGCTTGCATGCAAGCGAGGAAGACGCCACACAAACACGTATATTCTTGGTCAAACATACAGTACGATAGGACAAGCTAATTGTATAGACAAGGCACACAAAATAGGAGTATAAAGGAAGGATGAGTGCTAGAGGTTGTTTAAACCATTGTCTCGTTCCCTCATTACCTTGGGTGCACTACATTCTAAGGGATCATTTGATTCGAAGAGAAAACATAGCAATTTGTAGGATTTCAAATCTATAAGAAAATTTTCTAAATGGACATTTGTTTCGAAGGATTGGGCCATATAGAATTCTATAAAATTCCTATAGAATAGTTTATTCCTTATTAATTTTAGGGGGAATTTTAGCTTGAACCCAAACATTATAGAAAATTTTCTTTGAATGGACCTCTCGCCTCAATTTTTTGTGTTTTTCCTACGGTCCAATATATCAAACGGTTATTCCTTTATTTTTCTTGGTTTTGGAATTTACTTCTTTACACTTACATTCCTATGAAATCCTACGTAATTTCTTATTCATTAGTTTTTGCAGTCCTACTATTTAAAGGGCCCTAATAAATGTTCAACTTTACCGGATCATTTTGGTCTTAATTTGCACATACTAACAAGTCTGTACATCGGAATGAGCATTTTGTAATTCATTAATTGTATTATATTTCATTATATTTCACTCACCTATCTATATATTTTCTGAAAGTGCAAGTGTCTTTAATATAGTTTTGGTGATTAATGACAAGTCTAATTATATGAGACTAATATCTTTATGAGTATTTGTTTATGAAATAAATGGAAACATGAGAGGTGTGTGCTAAACTCCTAATATTTGTGTTTTATCTCTCTTGATGGTCCAAAATATAGAATGAACTCCATTTATACATATGCATATGTCTCTCTTTATTCATATATATGCACATCTTTAGGGGGAGCTCATTCTATATCTTTCACTTAACTCTCAACTCTAT
>CM002482.1:17697150-17721225 GCA_000325765.3 Leersia perrieri
GGGTTTCGACTTCTAGGTCAACTTTACGCTCAGGCAGTTCCTGTGGTGTGGAGTTGCGTCTTTTGGTTGTAAGTGTAAGGCCGTAGGCCCGCCGCGTGTGTGAGTTGAGTTGGTGTTGTAATAAGAACCTTTACTGTTTGTATAATTAATCGAAGCTTCTGTTTCTGTATCATTCTGCGCATAACTGAACATCCTGGACAGTTATGTGATCGCGGGGACGTTTAGACCCTGGTCTGGGCGTTCCCCACAGAACCGGAAAGTCCGAAATTCTAATTTGCTATGAAGTTGTGATGAATTTTTAGGAACGCCTATTCACCCCCTCCCTTCTAGGCGACATCGAGGTCCTTTCGTTTTCTCCATCCAAGAATATAAGTATTGAAAGTGGGATGTGCCTATCCTATTACAATGTGAGTCTGTAAGTATTTCAAGGTTCTATGGTGGGTCGAGGGCTATGCCTGAGGAGCGAGGAAGAGGGAGATGGGAAGAGAGAGAAGAAATGAGGAAATAATTATTTGTTGCTAATGTTGGATTTGGAGGGGGGATATATATATATATCACTTCTTCCTATAAAGTTGATACCCACTAAAGTCATTGATTGCTATAAAGCTCAAATTCTGTGCAGCCACGTCATCCTATATGTCAACCGTCCGATCCAGCTCCATTTTTTTAGATCTTCCAACACGTGTATACCTCTCAGGCCTCATCCAAGTCTCATCTACAGGCCCATCAGGCACCCTAAGGCCTAACTAAGCCCAGCAGCGATGCCTGCTCTGATCGATCTCCCCTTGCATCGGCTCCGCACCTCATCGCTACTGTCGCACTCTCCTCCGCATCGGCTCCGAGTCTCCGCGCCTCCGCCTCTTGCACACCACGACGCTATCGCGCATTCACGCGCGTTACCCAGAGCCGCCGCCGCCTCGGCTGGGCATGGCTCCCGCTCACCCTCCCTACCTTCCCTTCACGTGCGATGACCGGCATCTTCTGCAGTCGTGCTTGGGGGCAAGCCGGCAAGGTTTGCTGTTTCTTCGGGATGCAGATTTGGGAGGACTGCATCGGCTACAGTCATGCAGGCGAATCGGGAGGACAGCGCCGGATACGGTTCGTGCGGCTCAGGCAAGCCCAGCCGTCCCCCACTCGATTGATGGGTCACATGGTTAGTGGAACGAATGGCTCGACAGTTCCATCACGGCGACAGGTTCAACAACATCGATTGACCGGTTCATTTCACATCTTTCACTGCCTAATTAGCGCCTCTCCATTCCCCTTCCGGTTCTGTTTTATTTTAA
Source organism: Leersia perrieri (assembly GCA_000325765.3). NCBI lineage: Eukaryota > Viridiplantae > Streptophyta > Magnoliopsida > Poales > Poaceae > Leersia > Leersia perrieri. Next base: position 17,698,437 of record CM002482.1, read on the forward strand.
TGTCAAGCAGAAATTGATTGGGTCACCATTGTTGGCTATGATAATTTCATTTTATTATCTTTTTATACCTCTTGCAATTCTTTCTATAGGTAGCACTCCTCAAATGCCTTTTGTCACATCATCAAGTGATCTTGCAGCCATCTCCTCCGATTGCATCTACCAGGTGTTTACACACGAATTGTGAAAGGTTAGTATACTACGTACATGCACCCTTCGAATAAATTTTTTCAACAATTATATTTCATTAAATCTCTTTAGTACTACTGTATGTCTAAATTGGTTTCAATCTGATGAAAGCTTATGATTAATAAGGTGATGTAATCAACTCCATTAAGCGTAAGCCCCTTTCAAATCCCCCAATCTGAATCCACAGCTCGACAGCTATGAACCAGTTCTTCCCATGTGGATCACCTCCGAATTGCTTCTTGGATTGCTGAGGTGTTTTGCTTTTCGTATTGTCTCATTTCTTCTTCTGTTTCAATTGTCTCATTTCTTCTTCTGTTTCAGGGTCTTCGGCTCCAACGCTCCCAAACTGAGTGGACTCCATCGGCATTTGCAAGAAAATCCTCCACCCTTACCCATTTCATTTTGCATATGTATGAACACATGCTAATCATATGGATATCATGTGTTTCATAAATGCAGCCGCACGTTTTTATGACTGTTGTTGTCACTTGCAATTTGTTTTTTTTTTTTTGAGTCGTCACTTGCAATTTGTTTGATAGACCTAAATGTGCATCGCTTGCACATTGTATCATAAAATTTGTTTGATTTGTGTTTACTCTCCACAGGCAGATGGACTTCTCCCCTGTTTTTTCACCAATTCCCTATTAAGCTTGGAGTATCATATAAGCTTTGGCCTTTATATCAGACTACAGGAGTCCAGCAATATTAGTCACTGGATATACTTATATACAGTATTGGACTGAACTTTTGCATATCAATTCCTATTCCTTAAGATCGACATGTAAAATTATCTGCTGCAGTTGTGCAGATGGATTTTTCTAGACGGTATGCAATTCTCACTGTTTTTATTAGTTTGTATCATGTATGTGTTTCCAACATTATGTTCTCTCATCTCTGTTTATTGGTGTCTTAGTTTTCACTATTTAGCTCAATATACATGTTCTTGCGAGACATATGCTAGCTACTGTTAGATTATTGGATGCAAGTATTTATGTTTTCGATTAATATTAAGCTTGACAAGTAATGTTTATCACCTTATAGAAAAGAAACCTGAAACTTCATTGATTCTAAACATTTCCTTAACTCCAAACTGGACCATCTTATATATAATCTAATTTACTGAATCCTGATATAGTTTGCTATATGTTAGCAAAACAATCAAGTTGGTAACAATTCTTCATTTACTCCATTTTCCTTTTAACATTTTCACCACTTTGTGTGAGAATATTTGCTGAATTCCCAGTTAAAACCACCTTCGATAATGTGTTCGTTCTCACAACTAATTGGACCAAAGCTATATAGATTAACTCATCTTCCACTTTATGACGAATGAATATAAGGACATCATATTTACAATAATCATATTATTTTCACAAATGAACTAATTTTAAGATTGCTCACAGATAGCTTCATATTAATAATTCCCGCGGCAACGCGCGGGGTGTCACCTAGTATACATTGACAGGCCACACGGTCGGTCATACATATGGTTAAAGGAGGTTTAGACCGACTATGATACATTAAAACAAGATAATGAGCCTTAATATACTTTTCAGAAGATCATGGATCTAAGTCACACCTCCGCCTAACTTAAAGGACCGACACTGTATTTTACCCTAACAACAATTAGAAGGGTCATCATGCAGGTGGATTAGAAAAATGTATCAAAGCAATAGTCAAACGGATTGAGATCCTCTAACCTTGGAAAAAGCAAAGTTAGAGTGACTTTAGAAGATATTTAGAGTGACTTTAGAAGATATTTAGCCATGCAATTTGGGATGAATTAATGGTCCGGGTTGATCCAACACTATAGCAGTGAACAATACTTGGTAATAGTAATTTCTACTGTTTAATATTGTAGCGACTATACATTACCGTAGCACAAGTTACTATACGACCTCTAACTTTTCTTCTCCAATGTTAGCTGGTCATCATTAGCAGTCTTGTCGTAGTACAAATGATAATTGGAGCAGATCGAGATCGAAATTATTCCATTCATCGTCATTCTTTTCTCAGCAGTGGCTAGCCATTAGGAATTAAGCACGACACATACATGCAAGGGACGATCAGTACAGTGATGCTAGATCTAAACCAAATTCCTCTTAAGCTTTGATGGTTCGGATCTGGCAAGGGCGCGTCATCATTTGTTGGAGAACTATTGCCTCAGACAAGTTTTAGCTGCACCCGAGCCGAAAAATAATTGGCCTGTCGTGATCGAATTAATTGTGACAGAATTTGGGCCTTTCGGACAGTAACTCCTGTCAAATACCAATATGAGAATATGTGATGCGCAGTACAGGCCGTAGGGCCACACTGCCACAGCACCAGCACGGCTGTGTTGTCACTTGCCAGTTGCCAGACCAGTACACCACATGGGTTTCGTTGCTGGTGAGCGTGCACTGTGCAGTGCGTAGCCGAAAACTCTCGGCACAAAGAAAAAAGGTGACAACGGGTTTTGTAATTTCGCCCAGCCCCCAGCCCCCAGGCAACGAGCAACGATGCGGACGCTCCAGATGGAATCCTCCACGTCCGCAGACGCGACACGCGAGCACGACACCTCGCGGCCAAATTGCCTGCTCCGCCACCAACAACTCGCTAGGAGCTTCCCTCCTTCCAAACCAAACCAAACCCCGCCTTGCCTCGCCTCCTCATCTTCCCTTCCCAATCTGTCCGTCTTCTTCAACTTCATCGGTTCATCCTCCTCCCGTTCCCCGCCCGCTGCCGCGCGATATAAATACACCACCCTCCCCCCTCCGTCTCTTCGCCATCGAACAAGCAAGCAACGACGCGCCGTCAGTCACTCAGAAACCGCCTCCGGCCAACGCCGCGTTCGCGCGCGCGCGTGCCTGTATTCGTTGTACATATCTGTGAGTAACCCATCTCTCTGTACGTACATGCCGCCAAAGAACACATGGTTGGAGTCAGTTTCTCTCTCCCAATCTTTCCCTTTCTTGATCTGTGCGTGAATTTTCGTCGTCCTGCTGCAGAAATTCGAGAGATTGCTCGGCTGTCAGAACATTCGTATGTACGTGCACCGGTGCACGCGCGTGTTTGAGTTTGCTGATGTTCATCTAATTATCCCGAAAAGACACTGAAGTCCAGAATTCACCGTGGTGGTGATAGCCTGACAAGGAGAAGTGAAGATCGGATCTCGGATCACTTGGTAGTTGGTACCATTAATTACGGTAAGTTCCTTTTTTGTTTTTGCGTGCCTTTTTCAGGAGTAAAAACCTCGGGTTGTTAGTTGTTACAGATTATTATCATCGGGCGCGTTTACTGAATTTTGGATTTGCGGTCTGCTGATCTGCTCCTCCGTGTGGCTCCTGTTACATTGTTTCTAACGGATAGCTGGATATTGTTTGCTGCTCTCGCTTCTAAAAGTACTTTTTTTGTGTTTGTAATCGTAGCACTACTGTTACTTGTTTTCTTCAAGTAAGATGTGGGAAATTAGTGTACGATTTGGTGGTTGTCTGCGGATTTTTCCTTGTTTTCGTTATAGAAAGTTTCCCGTCACGCCGTACGTTCATCTTTCAAACAATACTAGTCCGTAAGAACAGGACAACTTTTACCTATTCACCTCAAAACAGATATTCCATCCGTTCTAATATATAATAACCTAAGATCGGATGGAATATTTCTGTTATGAATCTAGACAGATATGTTGTTCAAATTCGTACTATTAGAAAATATATTGTCCGATTCTCCAAAAAAAAATATATTGTCTGTTTCTAGTTTACTATATTTTAGTACGGAGAAGTACTGTATAATTTTAAGATAAATGTAGTTCTTAGCGATCTGCTAGATAACGAAAGAACTTTCAAGGCAAGTACTAGTTTTTTTTCCATGGCAAAGTGAAAGAGAAGTTGTTGAGGTACTCTACTCATATAATTGATTACGTGTCCTAATAGGGTCCTCCTCTAATAAAGGAGGCCTTAATTATGCCGCCACGTCACTGCAGGTTTTGTGTTATGTAACCTGACTTATCAACTTAGAGCCAATTGCTAACACCTGATGAGCAATCATTTAGTACTGATTTAACCAATTGTATATTTTAAGAATGCCGGGTTGTTTTTTGCTATCCCCCGTTGATCTGTTTCTACTTCTTGTGACTAAAATCTAAAGTTTCTTCCAACTGTCTTTTGTTAATTAATAATTATAGCCTGCCTTTGTTATGCTGTCTGGTAAGTCATACGACGGATATTCAGCACGTTTTAAATCAGCCCGGCTGCTCTAGTTAAACAGTAAAAAGCTTTTCTATTATCACGTGTTCAAACTAGCTAAATAGTGAAAACCTTCTCTGTTTTTTCTTTTTGGAGGGATATTCAAATTCTTCCAGACTCTTCCCCGCAATAAATAAATAACTAAATAAATAAACTTCTAGACTCTGCCGTGTGCTATTTCCATTTTTCATCATATTTTGTTCTCCTTGAGATTTGCTGTTAGAAATTACTCGTTGAGGATCAATCAACTCTGCTGTGCATGATGAATGATGGAATCACGGAAATAACAAAGAGCAAGGATGGATTAGATACGAAACATTGGATTGGTGTTCTGTTTAATCATGAATTCATGATGCTGAAAAGTCTGGATGCATGCTGAAAATTGACTAAATTTAGTTTTTCATCACTATCTTTTTTTGACCGGAGACAACAGGGGAGGCCACCATGGTATAGGTATTTTTTTATTCATGTCTGAAATTCTCTTTCTTGAGAAGTTGAACCCAGAATCTAGTGGTACACTCGAGCACTATAGCTGCTAGGTTACAACCCATTTCGCTTTTTCATCGCTACCTTTCCTTTAGACCGCCATCCATTTGGCAGAAGCAAATATCTGAATGAGTTAATTTACCGTAGAAGCATAGTTCAAAATATGCTTCTTTTTTTGTGTGTGTGTGAAAGTGAAACAATAAGCATAGTGCAAATGTGTGCCTATGGTTATCTGTATTTTGTCATCTAATCATTTATATATGTTCAGTTTTAGATACAAATACAAGTATTGAACGTCAAGATGGTTAACTTCGGAAAGAAGTTGATGGCAGATCAAGTAGAAGAATGGAAAGGGTATGCTTCTTGACATTTGTACTTACTTTCATAAAGGAAATAATTTTCTTCGCTGTCATTTATTCATTGATTACACGTTACTATGTAAACATTTATCATGAGCCCTCCTATTATCATTTAACGTAAAATAAACAGAATTAAGGTACTCATCAAACTATTTGGTTGAGCTATGTTGGTTTTGTCTAAGGTTACGATGTGAACTCGATATACATTTTCACGAGCCAGTTGACCATGTTAGAAGTTAGAACTTCCTTTTCCATGTTAACAATCCTGCAGAGATCTTATGATTTTTTTTTCATCTTGCTATTACTAGATACTATATTAACTACAAATTGATGAAGAAAATGTTAAAGCAATATGTTCAGCAGACCCAATTTGGTGGCAAAGATCGAGAGCAAGTACTTAAAGAGTTCTCAAGAGTTCTTGATGACCAGGTATATATGCAAACATTTGTCTAATAATTAATTCTGAACTATATTTGGAGCAACTTGTTTATTTCATCTATTATTGATTTAAGCAAGGACTTGTGTTTCTTGAAATGGCATAAATTGTTTTGGTTAGCTAAAATTCATTTGTGATATATCACCTCAGATTGAAAGGATTGTACTTTTTCTGCTACAACAACAAGGCCACCTTGCTAATAGGATTGAGGAATTGGGAGAACAGCGTGCTGCTCTTCTGGAACAGCATGATATATCTCAGGTTTTTCAACTACGCGAGGCTTATAGAGAAGTTGGGCGAGATCTTATAAAGCTTCTCCGCTTTGTTGACATGAATGCTACCGGTATAAGGAAGATTTTGAAGAAATTTGATAAGCGCTTCGGCTATAGGTTTACAGACTATTATGTCACAACTCGCGCAAACCACCCTTATTCCCAGCTTCAACAAGTCTTTAAGCAAGTGGTAATTTGTTTGGCATTTTACATGAATAGGGACAATTCATTTTATTTTTTGTTCACACGACTAACCAATATTTCTATTGTGCACTTGCCGATGCAGGGAATTGTAGCTGTTGTAGGAGCTTTATCACGTAACCTTGCATATCTGCAGGATCATGAAGGAAGTGTTTTGTCCATCTATGATCATCCATCAGTTACCTTAAAGGTTTTTGTCTTGGCTTCTATATTATCTGAATTTACAACTATATCTAACTACATATTTTTCTGTATGATGTAAGAGTGTAATGTGACTACTTTCTTGTATTCAGGACCCTATCATAGACCAAGTAAATCATGCAGTACAGAAACTTACACATGCGACCAGTTTTCTGCAATTCTTAGGACAACACGCACTTATCATCCAAGAAGATGCGCAAAGTGGGTCGGAGGATCTTGTCGATGATCAGAGCTACCATTTCATGTCTCTGTTGCTGAACCTAGTGAACACCTTTCTGTACATGGTGAACACATACATCATTGTGCCGACTGCTGATGACTACTCCGTAAGCCTTGGAGCTGCAGCGACAGTTTGTGGCGTAATTATTGGATCAATGGCAGTTGCTCAAGTATTCTCCTCAGTGTATTTCAGTGCATGGTCAAATAGGTCATACTTCAGACCTCTTGTATTCAGTAGCATTATGTTATTCTCTGGGAACCTGCTATATGCATTAGCATATGACATGAATTCTCTGACAATTCTCCTGATTGGCCGGCTACTATGTGGGTATGTAGAATTTCTTTCCTCTTTGTTTTACACTCCTTATTACCCAGTACCTTTTTTAATGAATGTTACTTGGTACTACTTCACACACATTTCTGCTCGATTAACTTACATGAATTAGAGCTTAATCATGTTGATCGGTATTATCTCCGTTTCATAATGTAAGACGTTTTGACTTTTTCTTACATCGTTTGACTATTCGTCTTATTCAAAAATTTAGTGTAAATATAAAAAATGATAAGTTATGCTTAAAGTAATTTTATAATAAAGCAAGTCACAAACAAAATAGATGATACTTTCACAATTTTTTGAATAAAACAAATGGTTAAATTGTTGCAAGCAAAAAGTTAAAATATCTTATATTATGAAACGGAGGGAGTAGAATTTAGTACGGTAAATATTGCTGACTTCTGAGACTAAAAAAAATCAAAGACTCAAACTGTACCAAAAAGAATGAGAAGTGGGAGGTGAATTACCCACTTTCATAGCCCAACAGAAATGCTGCTCCTGCTTATGGGGGAACTTTATTAGTTACAACCAAACGTACTTGTGTTCTCAATTATTCGTCACTATCTTTCCGGCTTGAAATGTACTTTGAATGCTCCTTTGATCATAAATTCACAATGCTGTTCAGGTTAGGCTCTGCAAGAGCTGTGAACCGTCGCTATATCAGTGATTGTGTGCCTCTCAAAATCAGGCTACAGGCCTCTGCAGGATTCGTCAGTGCTAGTGCTCTTGGCATGGCATGTGGCCCTGCCCTTGCTGGCTTGCTCCAGATGAGATTCAAGATATATTCACTCACTTTTAATCAGAGCACATTGCCTGGGTGGGTCATGTGCATAGCTTGGCTTGTTTACTTGCTGTGGCTGTGGATATCATTCAAAGAACCGGGACACTTTGCTAAGAGTACAGACGCTGCACGGCCTGCTGAATCTGGTAAGTTCTCAACCCACAGGAATAGAGGCGAAAATATGATTCTTTGGATTTAGAGGTGCAAAAAAATGCCTGTAAATATTATTTTTATCAGTTTCAGTATTTTTTTCCCCTAATGTGAAGTTATTTTCTGATTAAAATAGGCCATCAGATCAGTGCTAATGTGGAGGAAGGTCTAGCGCAACCATTGCTTATAGGTGAGATACAAGACCAAAATGCCGAGGATAATGACGATAATGAAGAAGAGTCTGAAAATTCTCACGGTCCAGCGACATCAATTAGCTCAGCATACAAATTGCTGACACCATCTGTGAAGGTTTCAACTTTTCCCCATTGTCAACATCTCTTTTTTTTTCCGATCAAAACCGTAGCATCTGTGAATAAATTAATTTAGTCGAGTTCTTGTTCCTATTTTGAAAGGTAATTTAGATGCAGAACATAGCATAAATAATATGAAGAAAGGAACATTGCCACTGTATTTACTGTGATGAGTGATTTTACAGTCTTGAGTTGGTACGAAGCAAAATTTCTAGTGTAAAGTTTGATACCTCTGGTGCTAGGAGGTACCAAATTTACACTAAGAATTTTGGTACCTTTCATAGTTTCATACTGACACACATGTAAACGAGTGTTGAATTTCCACACTGTCAGTATAGCCATTCCAAGCTCATGTCTATGTTTGTTTTCATTTGTTGGAACTATCATCTGGTATGTTTTTCTTTTTCAATACATTAAATGGACGCTCGTTTTTCAGGTCCAGCTATTGATATACTTCATGCTCAAGTACGCCATGGAAATTTTGCTCTCTGAATCAAGCGTTATCACCACATACTATTTTAACTGGTCTACGAGCGCTGTGGCTATCTTTTTAGCTATTCTTGGGTGCACTGTTCTTCCCGTTAATGCTGTTGTTGGAAGCTACATTACAAATTTGTTCGAGGACAGGTAATTTTTCTGCTTGTTATAAAGCATATGTACAAGATAATAAGACGTTAGTACTAACTGCCCCCTCTTTCTGAACACTTTGTATCCCTAGCATAAAATGATATTCCGAAAATCTTAGTAAGGTAAATTAAGGGCATTGTTGACGGTCTGTACTATTTTGCAGGCAAATTTTGGTGGCATCTGAAATCATGGTCCTCATTGGCATAATCATGAGCTTCCGTTTCACCCCTCACTACTCCGTTCCTCAGTACGTCTTGTCGGCTCTCATCACATTTGTGTTTGCCGAGGTCCTCGAAGGTACGTAAGAGCAACCATCCCAACATGATTTACTGATTCAGCGCAGCAACGTGACATGAATATCTGACGGCACCAACGGAGACCTGAATTACCGTTTTCCTTTCTGACGAAACATTGCAGGAGTGAACCTGTCGTTGCTTTCGCGGGTAATGTCGTCGAGGCTTGCGCGAGGAACCTACAATGGCGGGCTCCTCTCGACAGAGGCCGGGACGCTGGCCCGTGTAGTTGCAGACGCAACGATTACCGCGGCTGGTTATCTAGGCCCAGACCTCCTGCTCAACATCACCCTGCTGCCACCTCTTGTCATCTGCATAGCCTCCCTTGTTGCAACATTCTGCACATACAACACTCTCTACTGAGGAAGTATAGCCTCTCTCTGCACACTGTACAGCTGGTTAAGTTTGTTCATGCCCACATTGGGTTGTATTGCATTTGTGCCTGTATTCGTTGTTTGTATCAGCCTTCCATAAACAGTGTAATAAAATGTTCCTCTGTAAGACTGTAAAGTCCATAGGGCTTATCTCGATGTAAGTTTGCTGTTCTTGCGCATCTAGCTATGTATTCTTTTTTTTTTCTAGATCTGTATGTTTTTTCCTCTATATGTATTAGTATTCCTGTGGTTGAAGACCCAGAAGTCTCAGATGCATCATGGACAAAAATATTTTGCATGCAGGAATGCCGTTCGTCTGATTGAATTGATGAGTTGAATGCGACCTCCCAATAACTCTAGTGCCAAATGCGGGGAAATGACCGTGTTCAACAGACCCTACAGAATGAAACATATGCACGCCTCAATCGTTTAGATGGACCACCTGCAGGCTCTGGCCAGACTTGGTCGCGATGCGAACAGAAAAGGGTCGTCAGATCTGAAGCAAAGCGTTGGCCAGGTTCGACGCGAGTACATTGGTGAGCTGAGCTCAGTGGTGGTTGTGGCGGTTAACTCCTTCCTACCCGTTCTTTCTCACGCTTGTGGCATGTATGGTCAATCGCCATGGCTGCCCCTGTACTGGAGCTGTGTAGCGTGTAACATATCACGCGTGACGGCGTGAGCTTACCTGCTTGCGAGGCGATTTGCTCGAGAGCATGTCTTCAGTGCTGAAACTGTTGTGTCAACGAAGCTGAAAGAGAGTGATGCTATCGCCCGAGCGGGAGCGTCAACCGGTAATCGTTGACCACATTCAGGGCTGGAGTTCCAGCGATCTTTTTGCTTCATTTACTTTCGCGGACTATTATATGTGTTGTCTCATTAAATAAATTGTACAACAACTGTGCAGTAAACACTATCAACTTGCTAACAGCTAACTGACGCTGCAAAAGAGAACATTTCACACGTGAACTAGCGTTCAGCCGCGCGCCGCGTCTTGCCAAGACCAACCCATGCTCCCTCGCACTCTGCAGCAACATGGTCATACCCGCTATATAAAGGAACACACGCTATAACACACGCTATCTCACAATTGGTCACACAGAAACCGTACTCTGAAACGCATAGCTTACATTGGCCGGCAATGGCGTTCGACATGAACACGACACGAGCGCTGGGAGTGGGAGCCATCTCTGTGGCCACGACCTTGTTGTTTGCAATGCTAACATGTGTACAGGCAGCAGGAGGCGAGAACTACACGTTCATGAAGGACGCGGCGCAGGCGCCGCAGGTGTCGTACTACGACTACATCATCGTGGGCGGCGGCACGGCCGGGTGCCCGCTCGCGGCGACGCTGTCGCAGCGGTTCCGCGTGCTCCTCCTGGAGCGCGGCGGCTCGCCGTACGACGACGAGCGCATCGGCAACATGACCCGCTTCGCGGACACGCTGTCCGACACGTCCCCGCTGTCCCCGGCGCAGCGGTTCGTGTCGGAGGACGGCGTGATCAACTCGCGCCCGCGCGTGCTGGGCGGCGGCAGCTGCATCAACGCCGGGTTCTACACGCGCGCCAGCGACGAGTACGTGCGGGGGCTCGGGTGGGACATCGAGGCCACCACGGCGGCGTACCGGTGGGTGGAGGACGTGGTGGCGTTCCAGCCGGAGCTGGGACCCTGGCAGTCGGCGCTCGAGCGAGGGCTTCTCGAGGCCGGGATCGCGCCGCGGAACGGCTTCACGTTCGACCACATCATCGGCACGAAGGTCGGGGGTTCGATATTCGACGCCGACGGCCGCCGCCACACCGCCGCCGACCTTCTCCGCTACTCCCGCGCCGACGGCCTCGACGTGCTGCTCCGCGCCAGGGTCGCCAAGATCCTGTTCAACGTCAGAGGTCAGACCCACACCACTTCACAGTTCACATCACAACACGTTACATGCACGCACGCACCAAGAAACGTGACGAGAATAATGTGTCGCGTGCGTGCACAGCAGGGCCAGGGAGGCGGCCGGTGGCGCGCGGGGTGGTGTTCCACGACTCGGAGGGGCGGATGCACAGGGCGTACCTCAGCAACGGCCGTGGAAACGAGGTCATCCTATCGGCGGGCGCCATGGGGAGCCCGCAGCTGCTGATGCTCAGCGGCGTCGGCCCGGCCGATCACCTCCGGTCGTTCGGCATCACGCTCGTCCTCAACCAGTCCGCTGTCGGCCAGGGCATGTCCGACAACCCCATGAACGCCATCTACGTGCCGTCGCCTTCCCCCGTCGAGGTGTCGCTCATCCAGGTGGTCGGCATCACCGAGGTCGGCAGCTACATCGAGGGCGCCAGCGGCGCCAACTGGGGCTTCCGTAGCAACCAGCCACGGAACTTCGGCATGTTCTCTCCACAGACGGGGCAGCTGGCGACGGTGCCACCGAAGCAGCGTACGCCCGAGGCGATCGCGCGGGCGGCGGAGGCGATGAGCCAGCTCGACGACACGGCGTTCCAGGGCGGGTTCATACTGGAGAAGATCCTCGGCCCGCAGTCCACGGGCCACCTCGAGCTGCGAAACCTCAACCCCGACGACAACCCGTCGGTGACGTTCAACTACTTCGACCACCCAGACGACCTCGCGCGCTGCGTGGCCGGCGTGTCGGTCATCGAGCGCGTCATCCAGTCGGAGGCGTTCGCCAACTTCACGAACCCGTCCTTCTCCGTCGGGACGCTGCTCAACATGACGGCGGGGTTCCCCGTCAACCTCCGGCCGCGGCACGACAACGACTCCACGTCGCTGGAGCAATTCTGCAAGGACACCGTCATGACCATCTGGCACTACCACGGCGGATGCCAGGTCAACAGGGTCGTCGACACCGAGTACCGCGTGATCGGCGTCGACGCACTGCGCGTCATCGACGGATCCACGTTCAACGCCTCGCCGGGAACCAATCCGCAGGCCACCGTCATGATGCTCGGCAGGTATGTTTCCTCCCTCTTTGGTTCTTTGGCATCTTTACACTGAGTATCATCAGTTTTTAATAAGTCGATTAGTACATTTCTTTTCAAGGTTGTGCTAATGGTACTGATTCTGTCCCCAAGAATGCATAGCTCTTTAGGTCAAATCCTTGACGATCCTATTAAAATGAGTGATCATGTCTGTGAATTGACAGATACATGGGTGTCAAGATCCAAAATGAGAGGTTGGAAGCTGAAGGATTAGGGAGGAGAAATCTGTAATTGAGTGTTCGAGTATATTTTAGTAATGCCCTATGTAATGGTTGAGTCACTGTTGATTGTCTGGTTCTAAACTTCTGATGCTAATCAAGGAATAGAATTTCACTGGAACAACCTGCACATATTGTTGTCAGTGGGTGTCTTATGTACTACTAAAATTCAAATGAGATTAATTATGTTCACTAAATAAGAAACCTTGTCCAGCTGAACTGCTGAAGCACGCGTGTCTCAACGTTACTGCGTAAGTCAAACATTCAAGTTGGCCATTTGTTCACAGGTTGAAGTGAAAAAAAGATCACCAGTTAATTGCTGTGCAAAGTGTCAACGCCAAAGAACTAAAGAAGGGTCTCGAATAGGAAAGAGAATCGTATAGTGGGGTATAAGCTTTAGAGAGACATGAACCATATAGGAAAAAAGGGAAAGTGAGATGTTGGATGCCAAGAGGATATCCATGGTTTAAAACCCTCTGAAAATCTAGCGAGCATATGCGTTCTTCCTGCTTTGTTCCCTATAAATCTGGTGCTGAAGCAGAGAGGAAAGAGCAACAACAGCTCTAGACAGGAAGGGAGAAGGGATCAAAGGGTGAAGCATCATCATCTCTAAGCAGTCCAGTTCCAGGGCTCCTCTCTCTTGGCAGGGAGCATATGAAATCTTTTGTAGCTCGCTCATTTTCAGCCCTCTGCCAAAGGAGAGTTGCCCTAAAACTGGACTCAGCTTAAGGCTAAAGAATCAGAAGTGTGCAGTGAGGATCATTTCCGGCTTTGATCGAGCTATCTGTTCCTTGGGTATCTACTGATTTGCTGAGTACTGCCAAGCGACAACCCCTGTGCTTATATATTGTTGATTGCTTCTTTGCAGTGATCTGGTCGGATATCAGTGTATGTCTGTGCTCACTTTCCGCTGAACTGCTTTAGTTTCATGGTTTATTGCGTGTTTTCCATGTGGATAAACCAGGGTTTCAAAAAAAACAAAACAAACAGGGCATCAGCAGTTCTACATTAGTTCTTTCAATGTTGTTTTTACTAGATCTGTTTGGTCTGTCATCCAGAATGTTTTTGCTTGACTCAGCCTCGTTCAGTCACTTATATGTTTGGGAATTGGTTATGGGGTTTTGAAAAAAAAAATAGAAGAAGTGGCTTGTCTTGTTTGGACAGCGACTACGTGTTGCTCGCTTTGGCTATATAGGAATGACATAGTTTTTAACAAAAAGCTAATACCTTCAATTACATATTATTTTCATAACTTGCACTGGCTGTATATTTATGCTATCCTCCAGAAGCCCGACTCACAGGATTCAGTTGCAGTGACATGTCAGCGATTGAAATTGGTGGCCAGGAAGTTTGTTTACCCGCGTACATGGATGGTAGTGTAGATTGAGGATTTCTTCTTAGCTAGGTTTTGCCTTTATTTGTTCTGAACTTTATTTGTGTGGGTATATGTTTGGCTGTGTCACTTGATGCATCTTAGTTATACAGAGGTTGGAAATAGTTTTCGTTTGGTTGTATCGCTTTGGTGTAATTATCTAAGACGGTACCAGTAAAAGCTTCCTTTCTCTAAAAAAGGCATCAGCAGTTCAACGGGGACACACTTCAGAGTTTCACATACGATGCTAAGATGTCAGGAGTAATTACTTGAGCCTATAGCTTTTTACCTGATCTGAAATTGACAAATGTAACTTTAATGTTAAACAGTGAACTATTTAGCATGAGCTATACCTTTGGGGAAAAAAAATCACACTGCTCAAAGTTTCAATTGGGTAACGTTGTGAAGAAACAACAATGGTGCCAATGTGCCAAGAAAAATTACAGCAAGACAATGTAGGGAGAGGAATACCAAGAAAAGCAACAGCCCATCTGACCTTTTTTCAGCCCATGAGGCCGAAACGATGATCTGTTGCTCGATGGTTAAAAGTAACTTCACCGGGCCGTTACTTGATTCCTGGCCCATGAGCCGATTCTTCTCGAGGCCGATTGATCGAGAATTCGAGAGAACACCTCTGTAACCTGCGGCTCTGAAGCGAAGATTGGGGAACAGCTAGTCGTCGAGTTCAAGTTCAGAACGAAAAGCTCGTGCTCGCAATCCAAGTGGAACTTCCTACCCATCGCCGCAGGGAAGGGTAGTAGGAGAATCAACGAGGCATAAAAAAGCAGGTGCACAAATGGTGGGCTTCCTCCGGGCCTTGACCGCCGCCTCCGCTGTGCCCGCAGCAGCCGCCGTCGCAGCCGTCGCCCTCTCCACCTGCTCCTTTTCCTCCTCCCCCAACTATAGGCTCCGGTTCCCCTCCCTCTCCTCCGCGTGCGCCTCCTCCGCCTCCGGCCGCAGGCCGAACGCCGTGCCTCCGATGGCCGCCGCCGCCGCGACCGCTGATCTCGCTGCCACCGATAAGGTTCGGATTCGGATGCGGCCTTCGAGTTGCTGCCAGCGTATGCTTGCCTAGGGCTTTTTGGTCTGATACCTGGTCGTTTGGTGGCTTTGCAGGGTGCCGCGCTTCCGGAGCTCATGGTAAGCGACTAAGCGGTCCTGACATAGAGACGATAGCACTCTGTTATGATGATTCGCTGTGCTGCTGCTAGGGCAGTAAGATGAGAACCTTAGTTTAGCGGTTGAGGGACTTCATGCTTAATTGAATTACTCGGCGTTAAATGGGGATTTTCGTTAAGTGAATCTCACTCTATAGGTCTGAAAACTTTGAAATAGTTGGCGAATTGATTAGACTTCTGGTGATACATGGTTGCTGTTAGATACTTAGATTTATTGGGGTTTTTTTTGAAAAAGAGGATAGACCTCCCATTTCCATTAACAGAAACGGCATCACTACATCAATTAGTTCAGGAGATTTATTGGTTGAGTAGTTCATATTTCTGAGACGGGGGTGTGTATATTGGATAGTTCATATTGAAGTTACCAAGCAAAGTGATATAGTGCTGGCACGTTGGTATGTGAGTTGCAAGAGGGATTTTTAGATGTACTTCAATGTTCAACTGCAAATGATAGCTTCTTTTTTGGGGTTGTTTTGAGGTAATTGAATTAAGAGTTTGCAAAAGCTTGGACAAACTGCGCTTATGATACAATTAGGATGAAAGATCAATTGAGCTATTTGTCTACTACACTACTACGGATCATGCTATCTTCAGATTGTTGCTTTAAGAGATAATGCCAGTATGAGAAGAGCTGGAGATGACTATAGGATAGTATAACAGATATCTATTTTCTTAAATACCTCATAAAGAAAGGATCAAAGAAATCTTGATCCAGTTATGCAAATGCTATCAATGATTCAGAAAGCCCAAGGTTAGTTCTACACTGCTTGAGATGATGTGCTGTGCTATTTTTGGAAGATCAATATCCTAGCACATATAAGGGCATATTAAAACTCCTTCCTCACAAGCGAATTTATAGCATGTTAGTGGATTATGGTAGTAAGTAAGATTTGGTAATTCAAAAGCTATGTTGTGTGGATTGAAGAAACACCGCAAAGCAGGCTCCGTTTTGAAAAAAATGTGTGTTCCAGGTGGATTGTAAATTTGTAATGCTCCAATTGTAGGATGCTTATCTCAGCAAGTCATCCTTATAGCATTTTCTTCCGTTGTCTTAGTAATTTTGATCTGTACTGCTGTACATCTAACTTTGAATTGCTTCGTGCAAATTCAATGATTGGCTTGCGCTTTGTGATATTATTTGTTTTATTAAGCAAATAAATACTTAATAATCTAGTGTCTTCCATGTTCTCAAGACGGAATTCATGGTGGATATGAAATGTGAAGGTTGTGTAACAGCAGTGAAGAACAAGCTGCAAACTCTTGAAGGTTCGTCACCATATTATTGCCGTGCCGTATTGGAATTAAATTTTTGTATTTGCTTCCTCCATCAAACTATTTTGCCTTTGGTTGATGAAGACTGCTTCTTGCTACAGGAATAGAAAACATAGATGTGGACCTGAATAACCAAGTTGTTAGAGTTCTTGGGTCTCTCCCAGTGAAGACAATGTTAGATGCTCTGCACCAAACAGGCCGGGATGCTCGTCTGATTGGGCAAGGAAACCCAAATGGTGTGTGTGTCAATTTCTATATTTTTAGCAGGATTTTCTATCTGAAATATTTCATATAAGCCTTAACGTTGAATGGCATCATTGTTATATAATCATGTGGTACTAAATTGTGATGTTTAGCTATAGGAAACTCAGAGGGCAGTCGTGGTTAAATCTTTGAATTGTGATACTGATCCCGCAAGCATAGGGATTCTAAATTTGTTCCTCAACAGCCTCTTAGACATCTTTTATTTTTCATCTCTTCTGTACTTAATATGATGCATCCAAAGTCTAAATAAGGCGCTTTATTTACTTCAACTGCAATGCTGACCTATCTTCAATATGCATTGTTTTTCTCAAAAAAAATGCATTATAAACTGTAACAGTCCCTTCTGAACCCATTTAGTTGTTAAAAAGTAAGTATTTATATTATTGAAAAATATTGTGCAAGAGAATCTTTCTGATTGCTGGCATGTTTGTTTCTGTTTGTTTTCTCAGGCATGATTTCTGGCAGTATTTTGTTTGTGTACTGCATACCTGCTCTATTGTTATAATTAATTCGATGATCTAACATCTGCAGACTTTTTAGTATCTGCTGCTGTTGCCGAGTTTAAAGGCCCTGTTATATTTGGTGTTGTTCGTCTGGCTCAAGTTAATATGGAATTGGCTAGAGTTGAAGCCACTTTTAGCGGTCTATCACCTGGTAAACATGGATGGTCGATAAATGAGTTTGGGGATTTGACAAGTGGTGCAGAAAGTACTGGCAAAGTCTATAGCCCACCGGATTATATATCCGATATGGTAAGTTTTAAGGATCCACAAGTCTTTAATTTCACCAGACCACCATGTCTTCAATTTCCAAAAGAGTAGATATAATTACCCTGTGGAATCATATCATCGGTTATGCTGATGGTGCTACAATAAAAGGCATGCATTTTCTAAGCAGCCAGTCGTCTCCATACATTTACGTCATGTATTCTTTCACAGTTGATGCATAGTGTGTTCGTATATAACTTGGACCAGTCTCGTTGTGTTTTGCTTATTTAAAACTTGTTCAGATGGGCAAGGTTTAAACCCAAGCGTCTTGCATCTGCAGAGATCGTAGTTTAATTTCAGTTGAATATCAAAGATCTCTTATAGTCCTGGTTATCTACTGCTACTAGACAAAATGACAAGCATTATCACTGGCAGAAATACCACACAATCAATACTTTTCAGCAGCCACTTTTGCACATGTTGCATCTGAGTTAGTTCATTATTGGTCATGGTTTGTATAGAACTACAGTATATATATATGCAGACTGGATTTGCTATTTCTCTTCCATTTACCGCATCTGTTGATCTACCCACTGCTATTCGTTGTCTTAAATACAATGACCAACTTCACCAAACTAGATAGCTACTGCAAGTATCAGTAACAAAGTGGTCCTTTGGCTTCTTTTGCATAAGCTGCAGCACATGTGTTGTCAGAATGTAGCATATTGGAATTGAACAACTTATTATGTTCGCCTCACTAGTAGGTCTGCTAGCGCGGGTCGTTTTTACTGCTTGCATTTATTAGATATCACTGGAGATATATTTTTGGAAAAATATGATGATCGATAGCAAATTGAAGTACAATGTTTCTTTCTTCAATTCAAGTCTTCTAAATGGAGAGCTAGTAAGTAGTGAGTATGAGTAATGACATCAAGACTAACCATGTCAGGAGATCGTGCTACTATTTTATTGAAGTGCTCATCTTTTAAAATAGCTTTGTGACATGACGAGTGATAACTGGAAGAACATACTTCAAATAATGTTTTTCTCTGTATCGAACTTTGATGAAAGCAGGGAGTCTCTACTATATTTTATTCCCGGAGTACTTTTGCTACAGTTCACCAGTTGATCTATGCCTTTGATTCTATATCCAATGGTAGTGGCTACAACTGCAACTTTTGCAGTCACTACTATAACTTTAACTGATCCAAGTCCCAGGGAGTATCATCTCTTAAAAACATGTTTCAAGAGATGTTGTTTTGAGTAATGAAAGTTTGATGCAGAAAGTCATCTCAATGTGATCTTATTAAAGTAGTTTGATAACTTTGATATGTATATGCCTTTCTATAACAGTATACCTTTCTGAACAGCCTCTTGGTGACCTGGGAACACTAGAAGCTGGAGAGAACGGTGAAGCCCAATTTTCAGCTTCAAAAGAGAAATTGAAAGTTGTTGACTTGATTGGCCGCTCTATTGCGCTGTACGCTACTGAGGACAGATCAGACCCTGGCATTGCCGCAGCCGTGATTGCAAGAAGCGCCGGTGTTGGCGAGAACTACAAGAAGCTGTGCACCTGTGATGGTGTCACCATTTGGGAATCAAGCTAACTTGGTGTTAGTAGTGAGTTTTCCATACTATTGTTTACTCCAACGTGTTGTACACAAAGTAATGAAGAAACAATCAACCAACTACTGAACAATTGGAATAAGCATGAATACACTGAGGAATAAAGCTTGTTTTGGTGTGGAGCTTTTCTTCAGTAAGTTAACTCCTGTGCTGCTGATACGCAACCGATATATCAGACTCGCTATATCTGATGCCAGTTACACAGATGTTTCTGCTCCATGGTTTTGTCTAATGAAACAATACAAAGGGGTCTCACTGTGGTGGCAGCCACGTTAGGACGACAGGGCTCCTGACAACGTGGACGCCGTCGCTCCAGGACAGGGCTCCGAACTCCGGTGCCTTCTGGGCGGCCTTGGTTGTCAGTGTAACCTTATAGCTAAGCTTCTGGTTTGTGGTTGCGAAGTGCAGGATGTTCGGTTCGACGACGACGTCGGCGCCTTTGAACTTTGTGACCTTGACTTGGTACGTCGAAGATGGAGGACCAACGTTCGTCACAGTGCGGCGCACCGTCATCGCCTTAGATGGCTGATCAGCGAAGACGACGGAGATAGCCGGATAGTTGAGGTCGCTGGCCGAGCTGAAGGTGTGCCTGCATGTCATGTTAGAGTTCTTGGTGAAGGTCTTGAGCTGCATCGGCGTCATGCGTTGCGTGCAGAGGAACTCCAGGTAGTCGGCCTGGGAAATGTCGTACACCAGGCCAGGGGTGAGAGCCCGCACCGGGTGTATGTGCCCGGCTCCGTGCTCGAACGGCTTGGACGCCTTGCCGGTCGCCGCGTCCTTCATCGGCCGGTACGTGTTGTCGTGCACGTACGCCGTGGTCATCAGCGCCGACTTGATCTGCGCGGGGCTCCAGTCCGGGTGGCTCGCCTTGATCAGCGCGGCCACGCCAGCGACGTGCGGGCACGACATGGACGTCCCCGACAGGATGTTGAACCCGACGCGGCGGCTGTCGCTGGGCAAGCTCGACGGGCTGGCGTCGCCGCTCCATGCGGCCAGGATGTTCACGCCGGGCGCCACGACGTCCGGCTTGAGGATCTCCAGTGTCAGGATGTTTGGGCCACGTGACGAGAACGCGGCGACCACCGGCGACGGCCGGATGCCGAGCTTGGTTCCCCCGAAGCTGAGCGTCGCGGTCGGTTTCGCGGCGCTCTTGCTGTAGCTCTTGGCGGCGATGCCTTCCGACTCACCGACAGCAACGGCCGGCAGGAGATGGCTGTCGGCGACCAGCTCCTCGCCGTTGGCTGCGGTGTTGGCAAGTATCATGCCGATGCCGCCTGCTTCCTTGACTACCTGGCCCTTCTGCACCCGAGGACTGATCCCGCGGTCGCAGATCACGATCTTGCCAGAGACGTCGTGCGGCTGCAGCGTCCCCTCGAGGCACAGCGACCTGGGGTCCGGCATGCTGGAGTTGCCGCCCAAGTAGACCACCGGATACTGCTCCTGAGGCGAAAGATTTCTCAGGCCTTTGTAGAGCGAGACGCCGGTGATGTTCGCGCCGTTGCCGAGCGTCACCGTGGCCGGGAAATCACGGTCCATGGTGCTGGCCCCCACCGTGGTTATCCACGGCGAGAGGTTGGTGAGGCTGATCGGGTCTGGCCCGGCGTTTCCGGCCGAGCAGGCGACGAACACGCCCATCTGCATGGCCCCGAACGAAGCGATGGACAAGCTGTCGAGGTAGTACCTGGACGCGCCGCCGCCGAGGGAGATGGAGAGCACGTCGACGCCGTCCGACACGGCGCGGTCCACGGCCGCAAGGATGTCGGAGCTGAAGCACCCGCCGGCCCAGCACACCTTGTAGGCCGCGACGCGCGCGCGCGGCGCCATGCCGCGCGCGACGCCGCCGGCGTAGCCGAACAGGTTGGCGTCCTGCACGGGCGATCCCGCGGCGGTGGCCGCGGTGTGCGTGCCGTGCCCGTCCTGGTCGCGCGGGGACTTGAGCTCGGTCGTCTCGTTGATTGGCCCCGACGAGGCCTCGTAGCCGCTGTAGAAGATGCGCGCCCCGACGATCTTACGGTTGCAGTTCGCCGAGGTGAAGCCGCGGCCGGTCTGGCAGAGGCCCTTCCACTTCGCCGGCACGGGGCCGAGCCCCTTGTCGCTGAAGCTTGGGCTCTCCGGCCATATGCCGGTGTCGAGCACGCCCACGACGACGTCATGGTCGGCGAGGCTGTCTGACCATATCCTGTTGCTCACCTCCGGGCCAATGCCGAGGAAGTCAGGGCTCCTGGTGGTGTGCAGCTGCAACACCGTCTCCGGGATCACGGCCAACACGCCGTCGGCCTCGGCCATCATGTCGGCTTCATCGTCGTCGAGCCGAGCCGCGAAGCCATGGAAGGCCGTCTCGTAGTTGTAGACGATCCTCGTGGAAGCATCATCCTCTTCTTCATCTTCCAGCTGCGAAGAGCTCACTGACTTCACCGTGGAAGCGTACCATTCATGGTAAAAATCAAACGAGCTCGGCATCTCGGACTTCGCCATCTGAACGATGTATGTGTTGGTAGTTGGCGCGCAAGCAGAGAGGCTTGCTTGGAGAAGCACAATCACCAGGCACAGCGACGGAGCCCTCCATCTCGCCTTGCAAAAATCCATGGTGAAGAAGAGGCGAGAATAATTTGATATACAGATGCAAAGAAGCTTTTGTGGAGCAAAGCTTGGATTTGGGGACAGATCAAACTCTGCTGTTTATGTACACTCCACTCTCCAGCTTACATGCGCTTCCAGCCTTCCAGTGCGCTGTGTGGAGTGTGGAATGTGTGTGTGGACTGTGGTCTCTGCTCGTGGTCATGGAGTGGAAAGGAGAGTGGAAGAAGAAGAGTAATGAAATGAGGTGGTTGTCTGTCCGCATTGAAGTGAGAATTCATTTTGGCGACGCGGTGTCGCGGTGGATTGGCTTCGAGACCTATGGTTAGGTTAGGTTTGCTTGTCATATTCCACCGTTTCCTGGAGATATTTCAGGAGCGACACTTGATTCTTGTGTGCTCTACTCTACTTCAATTCCATCTGCAAAGTTGATTAACATTAAAGCCATGGATCCTACTGCTACTTCCTACCAGCCAAACGGCACACATCCGCACATATGGTTAACGCATTGATTCATTTACTGTAGAAGGTACCTCCGGTTCGCGGAAGCATTTCATGTGCTAGCCCTTTATTGTGCCCACTATCAATGGCGATGGTGCTACAGTGGAGTACTGAGGAAACTGCTCTCGACAGCGATATCTGGTACGTTTTTAGATGGAATGCGAACGCCTTCTAAAAAATGCCTAAATTCAGTACGACGGCCGGTAATCCGAGACGGCTGAAACGTGACAGCCTTCCTCCCTGAGCTTCTCAAGAAAGACAAAGACATGACTCATTATCTGATTGAATTGTACTGCTTTTGAACAGCCAGTTTACAAAGCGACATATGACACGACTAGTGTGGGCGCGTGGCTATGACTGATAGGCTATCTGACTGCAAGTTAATCCTCTGTGGCTTCACGTTTTAAAGTTTGCTCTTGTTCCTGTGACATGGACGGAGCCTTCCTCTATGATCTTTGGCCTTTACAATCAGGGTACTTCATATGGAGAGTCTTTTACCCCTATGCCATTAAAAAAGTTGCTCCTTATCTGTATGCCACTGAAAAAATTACTTACACCTGTATGCCATTGACCCAAAAAAATTTTACCTCTACGCCACTCCGTCCAACGCCGTCTCCTCCCTCCAGCCGGCGCCGTCTCCCCCTCACTCCCC
>CM002482.1:17721325-17819295 GCA_000325765.3 Leersia perrieri
CGGCGGGTGGGGGAGTGAGGGGGAGACGGCGCCGGCTGGAGGGAGGAGACGGCGTTGGACGGAGTGGCGTAGAGGTAAAAATTTTTTGGGTCAATGGCATATAAGTGCAAGTAATTTTTTTTAGTGGCATACAGGTAAGGAACAACTTTTTTAATGGCATAGGGATAAAAGACTCTCGTATGGAACCCCTAACCTTCACGTAGGTGAAGAAACGAAGAAAGACACGGTTCACCCAGTCAAAGCAACCTTCGGTGGGGTCTATTCCTATTTTTTCTCCTCCTTTCCATTTCTCTTCCCCGAAGTCTAGATTCTTCTTCTCTCCGCCGATCCCCTTTCTCCCTGGCTCGCCCCGTCGGCGCCATCTCGCCCCACCGATGCCGGCGCAGGCCTCTCCGCCGAATACCATGGCGGCGGCGGGCGGGCACACCAATGCGACGCGACTCCTCCCTTCCCCGGCGGCGCGGCTCCTCCCGTCCCCGGCGGCGCTGCTCTGGCCTCGGCGGCTCGGATCGAGCAGCGGTCGGCGCGGATCGACCCGGCGACGCTGTTGTGGCCCTAACAGCGCGGATCAAGCGGCGGCCAGCGCGGATCGACCCGGCGGCGCTGCTGTGGCCCCAGCGTTGCGGATCGAGCGGCGGCCGCGCAGATCGGGCGGTGGTGCCGGCGCGCCTGCTTCCCCCGGCGGCGGCGGCGGCGCAGAGGACGCGGCGGCGGTGCAAATCGGTGGTGGCGGCGCGGACCGCCCGTCACTGGCCACCGACGGCGGCGACGACCTCTACTTTTTTTTTCTTCCTTTCTTCCTCTCTCATCCCCTTTTCCTTGGTTCTCTCCCACTTTTTCCCCCTGCTCTGACAAAGGAACGGGAGCCCCTGCAAGACCCGAACTCCCCTGCAGAGGCCGGTCTATGGCAGACATGGCTCCTGACTGCCGACATGGTGGGCTAGGGATACGGTCCACGTCGGCAGCCATTATACTGATTGTAAAAGCCCTAAGATCACCTTCCTACCGATCGATAGTTCGATACAGAGAGCTCTCCATGATGAATGCGTGAGTTGGTGCAGCGGTGCAGAGCCGCCAATCCTCTGCAGTTGCAACGCGCATACTGTACTCCTATATGAGACATCTAATAATGACCTCCTAAGATGGGCCATCAATCTTTCCGCGATGCACATGTCTGTGCCAGGCCGACAGATCTCAGCTGCTCGACTTCAGATATTTCGCTAGCATGGCACAGCACTACTCGTCGCTCTCGAACCAAATTAATCAATTACCCGGCTAAGCCTGAAACACGCACCATGTATGTAAAGTGGCAACATCATGTACTCCTAGTCCAGACAAGAGCAACACACGTAGCCGAACGCTTGGATTGTATCTGTTGGAGCAAGCCGTATCACGAATAGTATTCCCATTTCCATGGCCAAACCAAACAAGTTTCCATGGACCCTGGCGCGAACTCGCACGCATCTCCGAACCATTGTTGTCATCCGTCGAGCAAATCACGGGCGCAGCACAAAGCGTCGCCGTCCCGCGCACGACATCACCGAGACGTCGGGATAAGAAAAGCATCCGAAGCCGCGAGAGCTACGGGGTGGCGCGATCAGCTCGGAACTCGTGTACTTGCGATTTTACCGTGGGTGTGAGGACGGCAAGTAAACCGATGCTCGTGGACGGCATCAGCAGATAGTTTCATCTCATCTCCCGTCTGTTTTGGGCGCGGCCACGTATGGTGTCCGCCTGCTGATGGCCTCTCCTCCGTGCTCCAGCTCAGGGGCACGTAATCTAGTATACCACGTCCACCGTACGGGAGTTTCAGGGCTTCATGAACACCCAGAAACATCGTAATCAACGGAGATGCGGAGTGAATGAAAATGACGGTGTTCATTCCTTGGACCGTTCGACGCGCTTCGAGCTGCATTATGGTCTTGTCATCGTCTCAAGAGCAGACTGCTGAAGGCACTGCTGCTGCAGACGATGGAGACTAGAGAAACAGCAGAAGTTACTGCTAGTATGCCTCAATACAGCTAGTGACCGTTATAAAAGGACATACGGGAGTACGGTGCACAGTTTTACTGCGTTGCTACGCATCATATCTGCGGTCCTACTATCAATGGACTCGACTCCCTGTTGTTTAATGGCCACGATGCATCAGTGCCATTCCCACGTTCCCAACGGCACAGGCACAGCAAGAGCGTCACAAGTTCACACTCACGCCAGTACGCCGCTACGGATTATTGTACTCAGCCGGCTTGGTAATACGGTATGGAGAATTGGAGGGGTTCACACTCTGCAAGTTGCGTATGTATTGCGACCGTGTCGTCCATCTCGTCCTCTACTTGTGCGTGCGATGTGCGATTGCTTGCCCCAGGGTCGCCCAATCCAGTACTCCAATCCTCGATCCAGAATTGAAGACGCCACCGGAGACCGCACCGACCGCACGCTGCCCTTCAATGCGATCTGCCGGCCACGAACCGCAGATGTGCGCGACATCTGTTGGAGACTTGGGCGTTTGTTTGTGAGGCCCAATGCCGAGGTGCTTGACGATACCCACTGGAAGGTCAATATTGGCCCAATACCGATACCCTCAAGCCCAATCTAGTCTATTCCTCCTCGGGCAGTCAATATACTGTTCCAAAATCAGATGGAGAAGTCCACTTGAGATCCGTCATCTTGTCACTAAGTTTCAGAAACGCCCTTGACCCGCAAAACCGGGTACAACACATCCATGATCCATCATATTGCAAAAACAGGTTAATTTAGGCTCATCAACAATATTGTGGGTGATTTTGACTGACGCGACATGCAACTATCAAAAATAAAAATAAAAACATGCAAGGCCCACATGTCACTCCTCTCCATCTCATACCCTCCTATCTACCGGTGATAGTTAACGGCTGTGATGACGGCAAGGGCAGATGAAGAGAAGATAAGTGGCACCACATCTACTCTTAGAGAGGTCAGACGAGGGAAGGAAGACAACAGAAAGGTGAACGGCGGCAACGACAAGCATGGACGTGGCAGATGGAGATAAGTAGGATGTTGGGCAGTGGGACGCGACGACAGGGTAGCAGATGTGGTAGCAACAAGTAGCCGGGGAGCGGATGCGGCAACGAACGGGTTGCCGACGCAACCGGGCAACTCCATAGATGTGACCGGTGGCTGACAGCTAGCGGGTTCCTTCCTCCTCTCCCCTCTCCCCCTAAAGATGCAGCCGGCGGGTGACAGCGAGTGCCAATGGTGGTATCAATCTAGGCGTGAGGCCTACCAACGCCACGACAGATCCCCTCCTGCTAGATCCCATGGGCATCACGTCGTCACCGGCGCCGTCGCCGGGAGCCATGCTAGGATCTTCATCAGGCGGCAGTTAGGCAGTGGTCGCCAAGATTGTCCTCCGTCGTCATCGGCCAGTAGCCTAAGAGAGGAGATAAGAGAGGAAGGGGAGAGAGAATAAACGGCGGTGGTGGGGCAAGGGCGGATGAGGGGAGTAGGAGCACGGTCGCTGGCTACAAGGGCGGATGAGGGAGATGATGGGCTAGCTCGACGGCACGGGAGGAGGAGAATGCGGCGTGGCTTGACCTCGGCGACGGCCGCTGCCGCTGATTCAGTGAGTTTGGAAGATTGCCATGACATGTGGGTCCCACACTGACTCAACTCCCACGTCGGTCAAAATCGCTCTCAATACTGACTTGGGACCTAATGTGACCCGGTTTTGCAAAATAAAGGATGCGTCATATCTGGTATTTTGATTGAGGATGATTTATAAACTGGACAACAAAATGAGCGATCTCAAATGGGCTTCTTCCAAATCAAATCATCTGAGGTCTGTAGGCTTTGCTTTGTCCTTTGTTTGAGTATTCTCTCCTGCAGAGTGGAAGGAACCGTGGCATGGCAGTTTACCCCAAATAGTTATCTTTGCTTCGCAGTTAGACCAAGTAATTAATCTACCTCCTTAACTAGTATACATCTGTTTTAAAATATAGCAACATTTGAGACGATGAGACACTTACTGGTACAATAAATTCGGCATGCCTTTGTCCAAGTTTGTTGTAGTAGAAAATATTCCATTGGCATAAAAGATGTTATATTTTTATGGATGTATCAATGTGAGATGACCAATGAGGCAGTGGTGGAGTACACCCACAATTTAGGTGGGTCAGATGCATTGGCCGCCATCTGTTGGTTACGGTCACATAAACTCACTAGCTGACACACACTAGTGACGATATGCCTAAGTTCTTACTAAAAAATGGAATCTTTATCGTGTGAAGCACATGTTCACATCACCATTTTGAGCTTTAGTTTTTTTTGAGGTGTCCATAATTGTCATCGAATAATAAAAACACATAGAAAAACAAGCTCGTTTTAGATGAATAATTGAAGGAGAAAAATGAATAAGGAGATTTTGAACACGTCAAAATGCATCGGATTTAATTGCATTATAGAAAAATTTAGGGTATTTGTTTTTGGGTGGGGGTTGTGTGTGCCGACGGAGCTGAGTCAGTCAGCCCACTCTACCATAGGAGGCCCTCTGTCTTGCTGGGAGTTAATATGCGCGCATGTTGTGACAGGTTAAGGGATGGTCGTGGGCCGGTGTGTGGGTATTCGATGGCCCATTGCTAGTTCAACAAAGTGAACTGAGTTGTATATTTATGGGTTCTGCAGAATACAATTTAATTCATTTGGTTACTATGATGGGCTAGTGATTACTTAGCGAGCCAACTTGGGTCTATCCAAGATTAAGCCCATATGGTTGAAAACGTGTCGAGAGGTTGGATAAAACCTTGCGTGTGTGTGGGTGGGGTGGGGTGGGAAGTGGGAAGTGGGAGCAAATTAAGTTTTAGGTTAATAAAGGAATGGAAGGATGACGCGTGCTGCTTGATTGTGAGAGAATGGAGGATGGATGGCCCGACCTTTTTTTTTTAGTGGAGTGAGAAAATGGAAACAATAGAATAGTTCTCTTTACTAGTAATATGAAAATAATATGAAAGGTCAAATCAATAGGAAAAACAACAGATTAGACTAAAAATGTTATTCCACTCGCAGTTGTATCCAATATTTCTATATTTTTCAATAATGGATTCCAATATCTATTTCCCAAAGGATATACATAACCAAAATCCAATATTTCTATATAGAATTAGAGTAAATGAGATAATTAGTTGTGTTGCAACTTTCAATTCACATAACATTTGAATCCAAAACGGATGGACAGATATTTTGGTAGAGACTAGAGTACCAACGCGACAGATATTTTATATTTTTAGTAGCTGCAGTTTTTGTTACAGTAACTGAAGTTATCGATTATCTCCCAAATCAACGTGGGGTTTTGGTCGATGACTTTGCCTGTTCTTACTCAGATGAACCTGATCCGATCTCCATCTCCATCAGTCCTTCACCCATATGCAAATTTGTAATTATTAGTTCATCAAGTAGCAACAGGAAATCATCAGAAAAATAAAGGACGACGACGTAGGCCAAGGAGCGGACCGCAAAAGTCACAACTCACAAGCAGACACGCGACGGGGATCACATCATCCTCCTGCTTGCATTGCACGGAGACATCGTCAGACACCTCTGTGCTGCTAGCCTCTGCTAGCTGCCCACAGCCATGGAGCCGCCACTGAGCCATCCTGCCATGATCGCCTTGTCGCTGCTGCTCGTGGCGCTCTACCTCGCGAGCCGCGGCCTGCTCGGCGGCAAGAAACGGAAGAAGTACCCGCCGGTGGCCGGCACCGTGCTCCACCAGCTGCTCAACTTCGGGCGCTTTGTGGAGTACCAGACGGAGCTCTCCCGCAGGCACCGCACCTTCCGCATGCTGACACCGACCTGCAACTACGTCTACACCGTCGAGCCGGCCAACGTGGAGCACATCCTCAAGACCAACTTCGCCAACTACGGCAAGGGCCCCATGACCCACGCCGTCATGGAGGACCTCCTCGGCGACGGCATCTTCAACGTCGACGGCGCCATGTGGCGCCAGCAGCGCAAGGTCGCCAGCCTCGAGTTCTCCACCCGCGTCCTCCGCGACTACAGCAGCGCCGTGTTCCGCGACACGGCCGCGGAGCTCGCCGGCATCATATTGGGTGCGGCGGCGGAGGAGGGGGAGAGGGTTGACCTGCACGACCTGCTGATGCGGTCAACGCTGGACTCCTTCTTCAAGGTCGGGTTCGGGGTTAACCTCGGCGTGCTGTCCGGGTCCACCAAGGAGGGCGCCGCGTTCGCCAGGGCGTTCGACGACGCGAGCGAGCAGGTTCTGTACCGATTCTTCGACCTGCTCTGGAAAGTCAAGAGGTTTCTCAACGTCTCGTCGGAGGCAGCCATGAAGAAGTCCGTCCGCACCATCAACGACTTCG
The DNA here is from genome assembly GCA_000325765.3 of Leersia perrieri. Lineage (NCBI taxonomy): Eukaryota > Viridiplantae > Streptophyta > Magnoliopsida > Poales > Poaceae > Leersia > Leersia perrieri. Next base: position 17,727,676 of record CM002482.1, read on the forward strand.
TGTACGCCGTCATCGACAGGAAGATCGAGCAGATGAGCAGAGAGCAACACGAATTCGTAAGCTTATAATCTCGAATCGTTGCATCTTTGAATAATTCGCTTGAGCCTGAGGCCCTTGGTGCGAGCGCGCTGCAGATCTACGGTCCATGCCTGACATTGTGAGTCGGCGTTCACCATTGGCAGGCAAAGAAAGAGGACATACTGTCCAGGTTTCTGCTGGAGAGGGAGAGGGATCTGGGCTGCTTCGACAACAAGTACCTCAGGGACATCATACTGAACTTCGTGATCGCCGGCCGCGACACGACGTCGGGGACTCTGTCATGGTTCTTCTACATGCTCTGCAAGAACCCGCGGGTCCAGGAGAAGGTCGCCCAGGAAGTGCGCAACGCCACCACCGGCGACGACGATGTCGGCGTCCAAGATTTCCCCGCGTTCCTGACAGAAGACGCCATCAACAAGATGCAGTACCTACACGCAGCGTTGACGGAGACGCTCCGGCTGTATCCTGGCGTGCCCATCGTGAGCAATAATACTGCCCGAACCTCATTTTCTTCCAGAACTATCCGGATGACACGTCTTTAATTTTTTCTGAGGGGTTAACTGTAAGTGCATTTATGTGGCTGTTTCGTCGTAGGATGTCAAGTACTGCTTCTCGGATGACACGTTGCCGGACGGGCACGCGGTGAACAAAGGGGACATGGTGAATTACCAGCCGTACCCTATGGGCAGGATGAAGTTCCTGTGGGGCAACGACGCCGAGGAGTTCAGGCCGGAGCGGTGGCTCGACGATGCCGGCGTTTTCGTCCCCGAGAGTAACTTCAAATTCACGGCGTTCCAGGTGAATTCAGCTACAGAAATAATATGACAGTGTAACCAACAATACACGGTCATCATTCATGTGATAATCGAGTTCGGTCTTTTGTTGTATGGACAGGCGGGGCCACGAATCTGCTTGGGGAAGGAGTTCGCGTACAGGCAGATGAAGATTGTTTCGGCTGTACTTGTCTACTTCTTCAGATTTGAGATGTGGGATATCGACTCTACCGTGGGTTACAGGCCGATGCTGACTCTGAAAATGGATGGCCCGCTCTATCTTCGTGCATTTTGCCCGGTAAAGCTTCACGCCATATCAAAACTGAAGACCCTTTCATCCACGTTTGGTGGGGATAGTGATGGTTGGGTATGAAATTGACAATTCCGCAAAAAAATTGATAGTACCTCAGCACATACTGTACTTATGGATTTGTGTTAGTAGCAACGTTATGACAAGAGCACCTGCTCCTACTTTGAGACTTTTACGCATACAGAATAACACGACCATATTGCTTAGGCACATGTTTAATTAGCTAGTTAGTTGGTGTTTAATATTGATTATGGCACTCATTAACTCATATATTAGTTCACCGTATGGAAGATGCAGCTAGCCTGTTGGGTGCTGGCTGTACATAGCAAGTGGACGTCTTTAATCAGCGAATCAGACGGTTGTCTTAATTACGTCAACTTGTCCAGGCCTACCAATTTCACCACCTAAACGGAAGTACTCGTCCCATAATATAACAATCCCCTACTAGGTAGTTATATTTGGTCCTAGATATTATCATCATCATCATCATCGTCATCTGGTTTGCCACGTGGTTGGCAGTGGCCGCGTAAGGAAAACCGCACTGGTTTGGACTAGGGGGTTGATTTTTATGGCTTTAAATGTTAAGGGTATATTGTATCTGATTTCAAAATTGAGGGGCGTCTTTGGAACAGACGTAATAAGTAGAGTGGGGTAAAATGGACTTACGGTAGTGTAATATATTTTGTTATTCTGTAGCAAACGAAGCCAAAGTCAGTTGCAAGCTGCAGCGCTCTCTTTTTCTCTTGGTCTTGATCCACTGGTAGCACAGAAGGCCCAAATGGCCAGGGAACAGGCCTAAATGGCCTGACAAGCTCAAAACAGGCCCAAGATTATTTTGTATACACATGACACGTTGTAAGCGCAAGCATGAACCAGTGTATGAGTGAGCGGTAGTTAGGACTTTTTTAGACAGGAGAATAAATTACAGGAGAATAAATTCTGGCCTTTGTTTGAAGAAGCTACAACCAATACTACAAAGTTTGCACTTTTACGTAAAAAGAAGAAAACACGCACAGCGGTAGTTCTAAAAAGAAAACACACGCAGCGGGAGTAGAATTAGAATCTAGAATCGCAATTCAATTAGTGCAAAAGCAAATATATTTTTTGTATGCGCTCTAGCATTGGTATCACTATCAAACGGGCCTACTGTAACTCAGAAGTTTCTAATACCAAAGAGAAACCTCGGAAGTTTTTCCACAAACAAGCGGCAAACTGCTCGCAGACACCTGCTTCCGTAATCAGTAGTGAAAATACAGCATGCACACAGCAGACTTATAGAATCCTCACGCTGTATATTCCCATCTCCCAAATCCCATTTCGATAATCCCATTTCCGTTCCCAATTCGCGACGACTAGGCACGTCTAGGCAAGTATGGCAAGCAAGCCACAGTTTCACCGTCGGCTGCAGCTTATGCTGGAGGGTGCCTGAAGTCATTCTCCTCCCCTCCTCCCGTGTTGACGTGTTGTCTTGTGCGGTTGTGCCGCCGTGCTGTGCAGCAGCGAATCAGCACACATTCGCACAGCCGAGCACAACAACCCCTGACCAAAAGAGACGAGCACATCGTTCCCATGTTTGCACTTTTTTTAACGGCAAAAATCCCCTCCTCCTCCCCTACCACGATCCTCGCCGTCCCCATCCGCACCTCTCAACTCGGTGAGTCGCTGTTCCCTTCCCCTTGCTGCTCCCCACGTTCTTCTCTCCCCGTGGTCCCGCCGGCTACTGCCAGGTTGCCTCAAATCGGCCCGACGCCATCGCGCGATCCCCCACACTTGTCCCTTCCATGGCCGCCATGTATCGTGCCGATCCGGCGAACCCCGCCGCCCGCCGGCCACGCCTCGTGGTGCTCCTCCTCGTTGCCTTCTTCGCCCTCCAGCTGCTCGTCTTCCTCGCCTTCCGCCAGGCGCCGTCCCCAACCGCCACGCGCATGCCGGAGTCGGATTCGGAGGCGCCACGCCGCGACGCCGAGGACTCCGGCTGCGCCGGGGGCGGGCTGGTGTACGTCTACGAGCTCCCGCCCGTCTTCAACGAGGATCTGCTCTCCATGTGCGGCGTGCTCGCGCCGATGTACTCGCTGTGCCCGTATCTCGCCAACGACGGGCTCGGGTTTCCGGTCCCAGCGGCGAAGGGGGCGGCCAATTTGTCGACGGAGATCTTGCCGGCCGAGCTGGCTGGGTCGTGGTACTCCTCCGACCAGTTCGCGCTCGAGCACATTGTCCACCGCCGCCTGCTCTCGCACCGGTGCCGCACCGCCGATCCGGCGCGCGCCACGGCGTTCTTCGTGCCGTTCTACGCGGGGCTGGCCGTCGGCCGCCACCTGTGGGCGGCCAACGCCACCGACGCCGACCGCGACAGGGACTGCGTCGCGCTGCTGTCGTGGCTCCACGCGCAGCCGTACTACAAGCGGTCCCATGGCTGGGACCACTTCATCGCGCTCGGCCGCATCACCTGGGACTTCCGCCGCTCGCCGGACGGTGGATGGGGAGGGAGCTTCCTCCTCATGCCTGGGCTAGCCAACATCACCCGCCTCGTCATCGAGCGCGACCCATGGGACGCCATGGACGTCGGCATCCCCTACCCGACCAGCTTCCACCCGCGCACCGCCGCCGACGTGCGCGCGTGGCAGCGGTACGCCTCGTCCCGCCCGCGCCCCAACCTCTTCGCCTTCGCCGGCGCCCCGCGGTCGGCCATCAAGGGGGATTTCCGCGGCCTGCTGCTCGAGGAGTGCCAGGCGGCCGGCGACGCGTGCTCCACGCTGGACTGCGGCGAGGGCAGGTGCATCAAGCAGAACGAGCTCGTGATGCAGCTGTTCCTCGGTGCGCGCTTCTGCCTGCAGCCGCGCGGGGACAGCTTCACGCGGCGGTCCATCTTCGACTGCATGGTCGCCGGCGCCGTGCCGGTGTTCTTCTGGCGGCGGAGCGCGTACCTGCAGTACGCGTGGTACGTGCCGGTGGGAAACGATCAGGAGGGGGAGTGGTCCGTGTTCATCGACCGCGACGAGCTGCGCGCCGGCAATGTCACCATTCGTGGCGTTCTGGCCGCCATTCCGGAAGCGAAGGTGCAGGAGATGAGGAATCGCGTGGTGGAGATGATACCTAAGCTGGTGTACTCCGCTGCTGATAAGGAAGGGCTCGGCGACGGCATGAAGGACGCCGTGGACGTCATGATCGATGGCATGCTGCGGCGAGCGGCGGAGCAGCGCCGGAGTTGGAGAGTGTAAAATCATTTTAGTTACTGGAATGGATCAAATTGATCATTCTTTTTTACACATAATTTTGTCCCTATTTTGAAAACAAAAAAAGAATCACTACCACTTGTAGTATTACTATCTGTACCATGAGAGTAGGTGTGAATTACGACACAGGTGATTAACATAATCGAGTGTATGAATTTGTGCATTTTCGAATACGTGTAACCTTGTAACATGGTGCACATTGGGGATTGTAAAACTGTTTGACGGGCTGTACCCCTGCACATATCAGTAGATTCTTTGCCAAGTTGACCATTGATCTGTATACTCAAGAGTGGAGTAATTGGCTCCTCGATTAGATGATTCAGATCTAAATATGATACCATGAAGCACGGCATCTTGTTGCGGGCAGCCTTGCGCCGAATGCAAACAGAACCGATGAGCACAGACAAATGTAGTGGCCAAGTAGAAGTAAAGTATTTATTTATTATTATTATTATTTTGAGATGAAGTAGAGGTAAAGTATTGACCATAGTTGATCGTACTAGTCTACTAGACAGTCATTGGAATCTTGGCGTGTTTATCATGGGTTTGTTTAACTAAATTAGAACCAGCTTATTTCTGGATGCACCATCTGACTGATCACCACAGATAAAACATTAGTCAAGGTTCAAACTCATATTAGATTGCTCCGGACTAAATAACCCCATTTCAGATTAGATGGTGTTACTAGGAGGCTATGAATATTCGCTTGAAACAAGGTATTTTCTTCGTCCCAAAATAAACGTATTCCCTCCGTCTTTTTTATTGGTCTAGTTCGTATGGAAGTTGGATCTAAACGAAGAATAAAACCTTTTAATGTAAAACGGAGGGCACATATCGATTTTGTTACAAAGTCCACATCTTACCCTTAATAGTCGTCGTTTTTTCAAAACATGGATTAGGTATGGTGATCACAAATTTGAGCACTTGCAAGTAAAATAATGCTAGAATGACATCAAGTTCATGGCTCCTTTTTGTTTAAATGATCTGTATTCAAATATTGGACTTTTGTACTCCTTCAGAATTATATCGGCCTTTCTGCATACCCAGTTTGTATTGGGCTTCAGGCGACAATATCAAGACACCATTCCTGGGCCTAAAGCTCCTGCTTCCTCCTTTTTCTACTTTGACACAAAGGGCATGTTCGGCTGGCTCCAGTCAGCCCTTAAGAAAAATTGACTCTGTCCAACTAGTTCTTGTAGAAAAAATCATTCAGCCCAGCCAAATTCAGCCACTTTCAGCCAACTCAGCAGGGCGAAAGTCAAAGACCGTGAAAAGCGTCATAGTGGGCCTCATCGGGCTTCAAAACAGCGAAGTCCAGAATCGAACAAATTATGCGATAAGCCAGGACGGATCAGAACGGGTGACCGACTGAGATGCGAAATCAATTCTCTTTTTCACGTTTGCCGGGATGAACATTGAACAGAAGCGGAATCATGAACCAACGATTTTTATCCCAGACAATTGTGCAGTTGCAGCGTTGAGCTACTCCAGTCTCCAGCAGAGAATCCCATACTGTATGAGGCAGCTACAAGGAAGGAAGGATTATCGTCTGCTGAAAGACCGTTCATTCCTGAGCTGCGCTAGCTTTACGGACATGCAATGATCTCTCCCTCGCGCACCATCGAAAGCGGCTCGCAGCCTTTAGTCGAGACATCTCGTTGTCAATCCATAGCCGTCTGATGCATGTTCATTGTCTCCTTTCTACGCCGCCATCATCGCACGGTGCATCAGAGTTCACAGATCCATCACGAGCAGATCAAGTGGTAGTTTCACTTTCACAGGCTCGCAGTTGCAGATCGGACACACGCAGGGGTGGAACTGAGCCTAGGACAACTAGGGCCCAATGCCTACTCGTGGACCGGCTAATAGTAAAGGAGTGACTATATATTTCTCAGATTTTTTGGTCCAGCCCCACTCATTTGGCCCGCAGACCTCACATTTAGCTACTTGGTCTTTCACCTGGGCAGGCTGCACGACAACAATCAGCCCATCAGGCTGAAACCCTAGCTCCAGCCTCCTCTCTTTTCGCTGTATGTTCCCCTCCCCAGCATGTGCTCTCTCTCTGTCGAAAAGAAAATATGTGAGGGCGGCGGGTGACAGGCGACGGAGGCCGTCGGCGGCGCGGATGCGGGCGCGTGGCATCCGACGGCGGCGGCACGGGCGCGACGGCCGACAGAGAGCGGGCGCGGCGGCCGGCGGGAGAGCAGGCGCGTGGCATCTAGCTGGAGAGAAGGCACGGCGACCGGTTGGAGCATGGGGGCACGGCGTCCGGCAGGAGCGCGGGCGTTCGACGGCCAGAGGAAGGGCAGGCACGCAGTGGCAGGCGGGGGATGCTGCAGGCTGGAGTGCTAGGGTCATGGGCATGAGGTTAGTTTCTTTCCACATGATGTTTGAGTTGATATAGTGTGATTTTGGTCCAATAGTTGTTCAAATTTTGTAAATTTATTCCAAATTTATGAAATATTTGTTCAAAAATTTCAAATTTCGCCTATTTCGGTGGAACACGATTTTTTCTGCAATTGAGTCCCAAAATTCTAGTATGCTGATGAAATTTTAGTTAAGTTATTTTGTGTATTTGGACGTATAAGTTTTGATGGGTTGTTTTAGCCTCTAACTTGAGCCCCAGCCGTGTGGAAATCCTGGTTCCGTCACTGGACACACGGTGACATGCCGTCTAAGAGCATTTCAGTGCATCGCCTCAAACTCGTAGTACTATCATACATGTATTATGATGTTAACTTGTTAAGGCAACTGTGTCATGAACTTGTGTGTTGGGCATGGTTACTGATCTTGTTCCTTAAGCTTGATACCGAGCATTTTGGGCCCAAGCTTGCGAAAATCGCTCGTGCAGGACTCCAGTCTCACATGGCAGACAGCGCTTTGTTCCCATTCCAGTAAGCACTGCTCCTTGGGTTAACGCAGCCGACAAATAGAAACAAACTCATGAGCAAGTGTGCAAGTGTGATTAGTCTTTTTTAGGTTGAATCTTTCTCCAGGGCCCCTTAAGAGTTAAGACTTCTCCTATCCATATTTTTCTATAAGGAAGAAACAGATAATAGAATTCAATGGATTCTTCCCACATGGAACGCGTATAAGCTGGAGTACCTTTTTAAGTCTCAAATACTTGTTACCTGATGATTGATTCATTGACACCACTTAAGGCCTCCTCTAGTAGAGGAGATATGGCTAGTGTTGTCAGCTTTTTGCTGATATGGAGCTGAGATAAAGAGAAAAAGCTGACAGCTGGTGTTTGTTTAATAGCTAGTCTTAAATGGAAATCGAGGACATAAAAACCAACTCAACTAATGATGTCCATTTATTTTCTATATGCTACTTCTTTTCATTTAAAACGATACACCTATTAAATATTTATGTATTATATTATAGATAGTAAGCATTGGAGTAGGCCTACGAAATGCAGTTAGATTGACTTCAGTTCACGCGTTCAGGATTATGCGACGTCAAACTCTTCAACAGTGGAGATAAACTATCCCACTACTCTAGTGAGCCCACCACCACCGACACACACAGCAGTCGCTTCAGTTCAAGCACCGTCCACTCTCCACAGTCCAATTTCTGAAATTACAAAACAACCCTCAAACAGACCGTGCAGTTGTCGTAGGACCATCTGGCTCATTGACCGTTTGTTTTGGCTGATTGGCTCCTTCCAGGTTTCAGCTCCGGCAAGTGGCGAGCGATCACCATACCATGAAATTTGTGGCAAAACGCAGCGTGCCCGGCGAGAAAAGCGTGTTTGTTCTGCGTGACACGGAGATGCGGTGCGACACAGACACTCGATACATATACTCCATCCTGCGTCTGATTAGCATACTACTACTACTCACCATACCATTGTCATAGTGACGAATATGACTAGGCCGTAGCCGCTTTATCCTGGAGTTAAGCGAAAGGTGGACGCGAACTTCTGAAAAGCAGGATGAAGCCATTGCAATCCAGCCAAGAAGCGTGCAAACGACGCGCCGCGCAGGCAGGCAGGCATGAATGCACAAAAGCATCGTCCGCGGCCGAATTTGGCCAAGAACACCATGGCATCGTCATCCACTGCAAACTTTCGACCACCATGGCGTCGTCATCCACAGCAAATTTTGGCCTTTTAGTTGTATCCAAATTTAGAAATTTAGATGTAAAATAAAATGATATGATTAAAAGATTGTGTGTATAATAGGTGATGTGATGGAAAAGTTAAAAGTTTTTTTTAAAAAAGTTGGGACCTAATTTGCACGGCTCTCGCCTCACAGCTGGGACCACGATCTCTGATCATTGTATTCACCCATGCGTCGCGTACCCGGCGATAATACGAACAATAATGACGTAACACGGGAAGGCTAGGGATGGGTCCGCGTTGTCAGGCACTGTGCAGGGTCACGTGATGCAGGCAACGCAGAAATTTAGGCTGCGTTTAGTTAAAAAAAATTTACTAAAAAGTTATATCAATTTTTAAACACATATTTAAAATATTAAATATAGATTAATAATAAAACAAACTACAACACTACCCACAAATCTTTTGAGTCTAATTACGTCGTGATTAAACATAAATATTACAGTAACCAACATTTGCTAACGAGTCTATATAGTACTTTAAATATATGTTTAAAGATTGTTACGGTTTTGATGTGACTTTTTGAAGTACCAATTATGGGATCCAAACGCGGCCTTACTATGAAATTCAAAATCCAAATATGTACATCGTTTTTCAACTTTCACATCATTTTTATGAAATTCAAAATCCAAATGTTGAACTGTAGCTCTAAGGGAATTTGCCTCGGAAATGTTGTATTACGTAATTTGTAAACTTACGGTATAAATATGAACTCAAATTGGCTATTCAAACTTTAGGCAGGTACTTGTACATTCATTCTCAAACTTCAGGAAGGTAGTACATGGGCAAGGGCGGTTGCGAATTTAGAACTTGCCCCATAACAAAAGAACATAGCCGTGTGTGTGTGTTTAAATGGTCGCCGTCCACAAGTGCATCCATAATAAGGTGGGACTAGCACTGTACTTCTTCCTACTTCTATAGTTGTTCTATGTGAGTAGTAACAACGAAATGAAGAACACATACTTGCAACAACGACAGCTGTAGTTGAAAGGGTTACCAGAAGGGTGCAAAAAATCCCAATAACTGTTTTTTTAAGACCAGAGAACTAGTGTTGGATCTAGAATATAGTGCCTATTGTGGATGTGAAACGCAATTGCAGATATCTTGACTGCTTGAGTGCAACCCAGAACAAACAGAGCCTCCAGGCAACATTGCAACCAAGATGAACAAAACACATGATTTGAAATCTATTTTTGCAGATAGCTGGAGTAGAATGCAACTAGAATGAACAACACACAATCACAGAAACAAATCCAAGCGAAAGACGGTTCCGGGCTCTAAAAACTACCAAAATAGATGTCACAATCACCGTCTCCACCTGAGGATCCAATCATCCAAATCTTACCTACCTAAACCAGAGTAAACCAAGTACCAACCAGGAAGAGAAGAACACAACTTCAGATGAGATTATCCATGGATGGAGCCCACGAGCTCACAAGCGAACGAACGCCGGGCAGCATCACCCCATGCATGCCCGGGAGAAAACAACGCGAGCACTTGCCGCAGCGCTCACAAGAACGACGCGGCGAGCAGAGCGGCGGCGGAGGCGACGGCTGCCGCGGCGCTAGTGGCCACCGCCGTGGCGCCGCTCTTCTTGACGGACTTGTCTGCCACCTCGTCTCCGGCGGGCGATTCGGCGGGGGAATTGTCAGGCGTGTCGGCCGGTGGCGCGGGCGGTGAATGCGAAGGCGACTTGGCCTTCTTTTTCTTCTTCCCGGCCGCTGCCTTGGGGGAAGGCGCCGGCGAGGATCCCTCTGGCGCCGGAGAAGCGGCCGGAACGTCGCTTGCCGGTCCGGCTGCCGGCGCCGGGGAAGGGGCGCCGCCGAAGAGCTCCCGCGGCAGTAGCACGCTGTCCACCGTGTGGATGACCGTCGGCGTGTCGTCGAGCACGGTGGACGCGACGCGGGACTTGTCCACGCCGGTGTCCATGGAGACATCGTCGCCCTTGGCGACGACGGAGAGGTCGTACTTGCCGGCGCCGGTGGAGGCCAGTGTCTGGATGCTCCCCTTGATGGTCTTGAGCGACGCCTTGGGCGCGTACTCCGGCAGGGCGTGGTACTGCAGCAGCGTCACCAGCTCGGCGCTGGTGAGCTTGCTCAGATCCGGCAGGTCCTTGGCATTGAACGCGTCGTCGTTGGGGGCGAACAGCGTCAGCCCCTTGTCCATGGCCGCCTGGTACATCTTGATCACCCCGGACGACACGATGAGCCGCGCGAACTGCTTGCAGCCGGCCTTCTCGAGGAGCGCGGTGAGGTTGGTGGACGCGGCGGATGGGGAATTGAAGAGGCCGGGGAAGGTGATTGGGTCGGAGACCTCGAGGACGGAGAGGTTGTAGGGCTCCTGCTTGACGGACTTGGTGTAGGTGGCCTGGAACTTGGATCCCGGCGCGGCGGAGGCGAACCCGACCTTGCCGCCGCGGAGGTTGGTGATGTTGACGTGGCCCATGTTGCCGGAGGCGTCGCCGGTGGTCTGGTAGAGCGTGGTGGTGAGCTCGGAGCCGTCGCTGAGGGAGTGAAGCTTCTTGGTGTCGTAGTAGTCGAGGAGGGTGAGGAGGCGGAGCGCGTTCTTGATGTCGGCGAGGGAGAGGTTGGAGACGAGGGAGGACATGGCGCCGTTGGTGAGCACCAGGCAGGTCACCGTGCTCCGGCTGTTGATCTCGTCGCACACCTTGGTCTGCGAGAGGTAGCTGTTGTACAGCGAGTACTCCGGGTAGCCGTCGAGGATGTCCGTGATGTTGTGGGAGCTCACCACCGCGACGGCGAGTGAGACGGCCAGGAGGAAGAGGACGCGGCGGTGGGTGGCGGCCATGGCGTCGGCGGCGGCGGCGGTGGTGGTGTGAGGTTGGAGACTGGGGAAGAAACGGGGAAGTAGTAGTGTGCCGTGTCGTGTTGGGGTTTTAGCTTTTCTTTTCTGGGCGTGGGTTTTTGGCCTGTTGGTCTTTGGTCTCGTGGTTCAGGTGTTGGGTTGAGTCCTGGAGGAAAAAGAGGTGTTGTTGAGTCCAAGTGTTGAACTCAGGTTGAGGTTTTACCGTGGTTTGGTGTTGGGTGCTGTGTGTGGCACGAAAAAAGCCTGACATGTGCTGCTGCCTCGATGGCTGTGATGATTTTCTGTGCGGCGGTGGGGTGCTCTTGTTGGCTCGCGTGCTCGGTGCTGTGGAGTACTGGTATTAGTGGATGCCTAGCATGTTTGTGTCAACCATAATTCAGTGCTTTATAAACTCTTAGAAATGCTTATATATTTGTTAATGAGAAGTGCATATATTCTACTATCTATTTCTGTCTTAATATTATTGCATATTCTAGTATTACATCAGCCGACACCGTATGCCAAGCTTGGGATTAAAGATATCGTGCCGTGAATCGCGTGGGTTGGAGAAGAAACAGGTGTTTGCCACCAATGGTGACTAGCTGATGAAAGGAAGATGATGGCAGAGCCGCACAGATGCAATAGGGAACAAGCCTCCGTCAAGTTTTTGAGCCGTACAATTGTCGGTGGTACAGGCGGGCCATGGGCCATGGCAATATAATGAATCCAACTGTACTGGGCCGTGCATGTGACAGATATATTGGATTTTGGGCCTTGTCTATTCACGTCTTACACCAGAAAATGGGCTCCAAGTATGTGTCAGCGTATGGGCCGCTCAGCATGTATTGTAAATAGACTGGGCCGTGCATTCGAAATTAATTTTTAGGTTTCGGAGAGGTGCCACGGATTCTTTATTCGTGCGACCTTTTTCGTTGTAAAAGTATTTTAAGATACTTGAGATGTTCGTTGTTTCCTGCAAAAATTATCCTCAAGATGATGAGACCAGTTTAATTGATCAGGTCATGTACTAGCACTGATGCCAACTACTTGTACAGTTGCATCTGGTTCCATGAAATGCCTCGTGCCTTTGCCCTCTTCAGCGCTTGCTGCCAGCGGCCAAGCAGGCGGCATTGATGCCCACCAACACGTGACACATCGCACATTGTCTTACTCGTACCACTTTTGGTCTACATCTGGTGCGAATGCGATGCAAAGAGAGAGAGGGGGGTAGCGCGGGAGCAAACATGCCATGTTAACCTAGCCAGGAGCACCTACTAGTCTAGGGTCGGGCGGCCATCCTCACCAGCCCCTAGGTCAGCTTTGCGTCTCTCCTTCTCGGCCCCCACTTTCTCCCTAACCTCTGGCGGCCAGCGGCGCCGGCACTTCGCCGCATCAACCTGACCCTGTCCATCACCGCTCAAAGCCTTTCCCGGCATCCCCTCCCCCACCCGAACCCTAAATACGCCGACGGCAGACTCGGTCAGGTCGTGTGCGGTGGGAACATGGTGCGCCTCGGTCAGGTCGTGCCTCGTGGTGGCATGCCATTAATACTGGGGCGTGGTTTTTATCTCCCGGAGGGGAAAGTATATGGTGGAAACCACATATTAGGTGAAAACATGAAAACTATTATTGCACATCACAACAAAAATAAACACATACATAAACTTAATTTCCTTCCCACCAATTGTCAGCCTTAGTATAGTTTACTTTTCCCTTCCAAGTTCCAACCCACTCATTCACAACCCGATCCTCTCTCCTCACCGCTCTCTTCACCTCTCAACTTCTTCACTGGCAATGCCACCTCTCCACTCTCTAGTGGCGCACGTTTTCCCTCCATCTTGCAGCCTCTCCTCTCCCCTCCACGGCACGAACGAGGGTGACAGTGAGGATAGACACCACAGAGGATTACAAGCTTGTGCCGAGGAGGCCTAAGAAGGCCAAGGCATCGACGAGGCCGAGGCGGTGGAGATCGAGAGGTCCACAAAGACGCCAAGCTCGAGCTCGCCGGATTCGCCAGGAGCTAGCTATATCCACCCTGAACTCGTCGGATCCATGTGGAGGAGGTCACCACCTGTGGATCTGCTCAGCGTTGGCACGAAAGAGTTTGCTGACATATAGGCCCTCATCTCGTCTCAATCACGTCATGGGCCCACGTGGGGTTGTGCGCTCGCCAATGTTCTTCAAGTTGTGGCTTCATTGGTCCCTAGCCCCAGGCGCTATGAGACAAGCCTGACTTGTACAGGTCACGCTCGCCTCGCAGAGGTGCTGGTCCCTGTTGCCAGCTTGTTGGATTTTCGACGTGGAGCTTTGGAACCACGCTCCAGCTTGGAGCGTTACTCATGGTCTGATATGCTGGGGCAGAGGAGCCGTTTGGAGCAGCATGGTGCAGATGTGTAGCGTGGAGTAGCTGACCCTGGGTTGTTGTGGAATGTGTACTGTGGAGTGGCTTGATGTTGCATGTTGCTATTTTATGCACCCATCGGTCTGGTATCTCATGAGTCAATAGAAAGTGAGACCATTCTTTTTTATTTGTGTGTGCAGTATAGAGAAGGATCAAAATCTGTTGCTCCAGCCTGTTGTGCCGTTTGAGATTTTGGATACGGTACATGAACACAAATCTCTAATTTGCAGAAATGATAAGGTCTCTTGTGATAGTTTTGTAAATAATATTCGAGCGATTTTAAGGGGTAAGTATACGCAGATTTCTAGCCTTTAAATACCACAGGAAGATTCGTGCATCACTTGATCACCATCTGCATCTTTATTATAGTGAACTTTGACAGGCTCTTCTCCGATGATAGCAGGTGGTATCTTCTCTGGCAATGTTATGTGCCCGAGTTAGGCTACATGTGAGAAGGGATTACGAGAAGAGGGAAATGGCGGGGAGCTTCCAGTTGGATGATAGACATACCAATGTAGTGGGATGAGGAGAGAGCGATGGACGCCGCCGTGGGAAAATAGAGCGAGTGATTGGGAGGCAGTGATGGCTCCCGCGACAGGAAAAGTAAGTAAGAATAGTTATGAAGAGGTGATTGGTGGGGAGAGGTTGCAGTTCAACCTTCTCCCCCCATGCAGAGTCGGAAATTCATCCAAGAATAGCTCCACCGACCAGAACACTAAGAGGAGTCACCGTGCCAATCACTTCTGTTTCTCTCATCAACCCATATGAAGCACTACTCTAGCGACATTAAGGGCATCGGATGCAACAGAAAACGAGTGATTCACATCTAAACAGAGGAGGCACGGGGTATGATAAGTGTGATATATGTTAATACGATGACGATGATAGCACATGTTCGAGCTATTGAAAGTTTATTACTCCCTTCTTTTCATTGTGTACGAGTTTTTGACATTTTGCATGCAACGTTTGACATTCATCTTATTAAAAAGTTTAGTGTAAATATAAAAAGTATAAGTCATGTTTTAAATACTTTTTAATAATAAAGTAAGACACAAACGAAATAAATAATGCTTGCGTATCTTTTTAAATAAGACGAATAGTTAAATGTTATAAGAAAAAAAACTTACGTTATGGAATGAAGGGCGGAATACATATTGATAGTAGGTGAGAAGAGATGCAAATATCCAAAATTAAAGAGGAAAAACTAATGTTAGAGAGAGAAACCCAAACCCTAATAGTACTTTTGTATTGGTATAGGTAAACCATCACGAAGTAAAGTTCAGATACAACACATAGTTGATACATACTACAGCTCGATTAGTATGCGGGAAGAAGAATATGCAAATTGATCTCTCTGAAAAGGAGAAAACAATCTAATCGGAGAGTATAAAGCCCCAAAAATTGGTTTATACACCGTTGCCGTTTCTCTGACATCGATTTCCGATCCAACGGCGGCCCCAGAGCACAGTTTTGCCTTTGGATGACTGAAGCGAATCCGTCTCCTCGCATATCCCACGACTCCGCACGAAACGCCGGAACACCGCAGCCGCCCTACTCCAGTCCTCATCCCAGATGGCGGCGCCCTCGCCGGAGAGCAGGCCTCCTCGCTCGCTCTTCGACGTCCCCTCGAACTTCTTCGATTCATCCACCCTCCTCGGATCCCACCCTTCCTCGGGCCTCTCCGCAGTGGAACCGTCCGAGTCCTTCCGGCCGGCGCCGGCGCCGCCGCTGTCGCAACCGTCGGAGGCTCCGGGGTTGAGGTGGACGTGCAACACCTGCGCCTCTGAATTCGAGTCGCTGCAGGAACAGCGCGAGCACTTCAAGTCTGATCTCCATCGCCTCAACGTATCTATCTATCCGCCGAATCTCCTCCTTCAATTTGCATTATGTTAAAGAGAATTAGAGAATGTTTTATTTTGTTAGTTCTGATCTGGTTGACTGGGTTGCATACTTGCATATACCCAGACTTCATTAGATTGCATTCTCAATTATACTTTTTGCACAATGGATTTGATTACTTTTTCCCGTACAATATTTGAGTTCAATTGTTATTGGAGATGAACCAAATTTTGACGCGAGCCTCTGATAGCAGAAACATGATAATTTGCCATTCAACCGGATCCCTAAAACGTAAATTAGATACTATCAGTAAAACAGGTCATAAGGGTTAATTAGTGTTGCTAGGAAACATTAAAACAGGTCATAAGGGTCATAAGGATCCTAAGGAAGCTTTACCATTTCCAGTGAAATGTTTTTATCTAAAGAAGAGGTAATGAATGACGCATTCAAATTAGAAGCTTACTAGGAGGATAATTAGGGATTTTAAATTTTATATGGACAAAAAAACAATTCTTTTTCTAGCAACATGATATGATCGATTGGTCTCCACAAACTTGACATGGAAAACTTAGTCACATGGTGATATTTTCTGCCAGAACACCAGCTACTTCATAAGGGATAATCTACTCCTGTCACCTTCCTCGTGCCGCCCTGTTGAACAGAAATCTTAGTTGACGATCTTGTGGTCCATTTCCACGATTTCCTTATGTACTTCTGCTCTGCACTGGCGTTTTCAGCCCTTCACTGATAAATTGATTAGTTATTATTCACACAAATTTAGCTTGAGGGGTGCTGCTAGTTTATTATAAGTTAAAGCTCTGAAAGTGCAATGGAAATTACTTGCTACATGCTTCAAAAGCAGATCAGTTATATTCTTGTATGGAGCTCTCGATAGAAAAGCACAACTCTCTTGTTTCCCCCCATTAGTTCAATGAGTGTTGGAGTTTGTGTGGCATTCATTCTCAAAGGCATGCACATGGATCATTATGTCTCATCTTACTGATCGTCTTGCATCTTTTTATTTTGGCATTCTTTTAGGTCAAGCTGAGTATTGCTGGTAAAACTATTATTAAGGAAGAGGACTTAGACAAAGCAGATCCTGGTTCTTTGTTTGATGATCTGGAGGTATCTAGTGTGTCTGGATCAGAGGATGAACTCGAAAATGGGCCTGCATCAGATCGTGGTCTATCTGCCAAAGACAAGGGAGAATTCAGGAAGAAACTTTATTTTCGCTGTCATTCTGGTGATACAGTTTCTATCTGGAGATGTGTACTGCTGAAAGAACATGAAGAGCCATTTTTCAATAGCAAGTCTGGTCAGATGGAAAGTGGATCTACATCATTTATACAGGATGATGAAATGCTAAAGAGAGTCAAGAATTTGACATCTGAACCTCGTGATGCATCACACCTGAGGATTATTCTACTATCAAGTGGTGGACATTTTGCAGGATGTGTTTTTGATGGAAACTCTGTCATTACCCATAAAACATTTCATAGGTAAACAAGTCTGTCTGTTTGAACATTTCTTTATAATTATACATTTTTATTAACCATAGGAAAGACCATGGTGATTTTTCTGTATTCTCTGTACATTGTAAAGAAACATGCAATCTCTGTATATCACGTCATGACACCATTTGATAATCTGTTGTGGCTCATTGGTGATGTATACAATATTTGTTAAGTAATTTGAGCAATCCAGGGAGCCTATACCTGTCCTTTCACAGAAGTGCTACTTTAGCCATTGAAATCATATCTTTTGTGAATAATTTTTTTAATCAAAATAAATAATTACTTTCCTCCACCTCTTCTTTGTGCTGCTGACCCATCTGTTCGTGTGGGATAATGAATTTCCTTCTTTCATTTGGCGTATTTTATTTGGTATCTTTGTGACTGAGAAACTTTGACTGAGTTGTTATTTGTTAAATGTTCCTTGTATTTGCAATATCTTGACATTAGGAAATATATAGTTAATATTGGCAATATATATCAATAATCATTGTCAATGTATATTTTAGGTATGTTGTAAGGGCAAAGGCTGGAAAGAGGCAGTCTGGGAAAGATGCTACTGGGAAGGTTGCACATTCAGCAGGCTCATCTCTTCGCCGTTATAATGAAGCGGCATTGAGAAAGGTGATATACTGCTATATTTGTATTTCGAAGCAAATGTTCCTTTTGGTTCCTGTTCACTGCAAATACAGGATACATTTATTCTGAACTCAAATATAGTATATATGAACAATTCACTACAAATAATTTCTAATTTGGTTCATGCTTCCCATTGGTTGATGTTGTTGCAGGAAATTCAAGAATTATTAGCTTCTTGGAAGTCATATTTTGACCGTTGTGTTTGTGTCTTTATGTATGCTCCGTCAAAGAACCGTCAAATGCTCTTTGATGGGGATAAGACTCAATCGGTATTGCAGGCTTGTGATATTCGTCCAATCCCATTGACTATTCATCGGCCCACCTTGAAGGAAGCAAAACGGGTATACACTAACCTAACACAGCTCTGTTATGAGATTGAATATTCGAGTGTGGATGAAGTTTTACCCCATGTAGATGATGTGAAAAGTTTTGAACTAAGCAAAGAGGCAAAGCAGAAAAAAACTATGGACACTGAGGAATCTGTTTCTGTCTCGTCCTTAAGTTTGGACTCGGCAAATAAGCACGAAGGAACAGTCATACATCCATCTAATAATGAAACAACTCCTCTTCACGAGGCAGCAAAGTCTGGCAATGTTCAGCAAACACTAGAGTTGCTCGAGCAGGGGCTGAATCCTTGCATTAAAGATGCAAGAGGAAAAACACCTTACTTGTTGGCTTCGGACAAAGAAGTTAGAAATACATTCAGAAGATTTATGGCACTCAACCTTGACAAATGGGATTGGCATGCTGCTGATGTGCCTAGTGCACTTACAAAGGAAATGGAAGAATCACAAGCTGCAAAGCAGGTGAATTTTATGTGCCCTGAATAATGGTTCATGTTCTATATTTCATTGCCCTTTAGGAACTGCTACTGTAAAATTCATTTAACTGAATGCCCTGGCTGTGTTAGTTGACATGTAATTGTGTTGTAGGCAGAGAAGGATGCCAAGAAGAAGGCAAGAGCAAAGGAAATGAAGAAATTAAAGAAAGCAAGAGAAAAGGAAAAGGAGAAAGAAAAAGAAAAGGTTAGTGCTGATTTCATATTCGCTGTAAGATTTGTCAATACGCATGTGGCACTTTAATTGAATACCATGTTGTTGGTGATTGCTTTTGAATGCACATGCACTTGTTGCGCAGAATGTGCTATGCTTGCTGGTATTTAGCCCACTTAAACTATTACGTCACTATCTTTGATTGGCAAATACTCGCATTCGAGCAGGGTTTTAAATAGCGGGCAAAGGCATTTAGTGGTTAGCCCTTCCAAACAGCTAATAGCGGGCTAAATGGAGCTATAGTGGTTAATAGCAGGCTAAATGAAGCTATAGCGGCAGCTATAGCAGGAGATTTAGAACCCTGCATTCGAGACATATCTATACTGTTTCTTATTTATGGCACTTGATCCTTATTAACTGTAGGCACAAGCATCACAGTCCCAAACTAATGTAAGAGGCACTTCAGTTGGTCAAATGGCAATTGCAACTGCTTCTATTCCAGGGCTGAAACAAAAGCATCAGCTGCCCCAGCCTACGGCACTTTCGAAAGAGGTGTGTTATATGTGGCATATTGCAACAATATTACACTGGAGTAATTTTGACGTAGACGAATGGATATACCTTGTTGTACTGTTAATTAGGAGGAACGACAAAGGAAACTGGCCGAGGAAAGAGAGAAAAGAGCAGCCGCAGCCGAAAGAAGATTTGCGGCTCTGGCAGCTCAGTCAAGTAGCTCATCAGGGACGGCAGCAGCAGAACACCCCCCTCAGAAGCCAGCAGCAGACGATACTACTTGTTCGTGCTGTTTTTCATCCCTAGTCGGCAAAATACCATTCCACAGATACAACTACAAGTACTGCAGCACGACATGTATGCATCTTCATTCAGAAATGCTAGAAGATGATTGAGGAAATTGTATGACGAGAAAGCATGAGATTTACTTATACATTTCGCCTTCTTATTATCTAATAAAAACAGGCATATATGCCAGTTTTTGCCCTTTTTTTTCTTTACCAAATGTCCAAATCTGAATTCTTGTGGTAACTGGATCGATTTGTACCACACACCCACACATCCTACTTAGCTCCGTGGGTTTGCTACAGTTTGAAACTAAAAGGAACACATTCATTGAGCAAACGGGAGTCACTCTTCTCTTGTACTACTTGGAGCTTCAGCTAATCTGGACCTCATGTTTAATCTTAAGCCACCCTTTTTGCTGAATCAGAGTGCACCCGTGATCATCTTTCCCAATACGCCAGCCTCCAACAGCAACAAGCAAGGTCGTCTCTTGACATCCTCTTCCTTTCACATACCATGATTAGTGAAAACCACAGCTTTTGTGCCGATTTCATGATCTGCACGACGACCCAATGGATTCCTCTCATCTCGTGATCTCGCCATTGATTTCTTCCTTTGGAGCAAAAGGCATGGTTAGCAGCAATCCATCTCCTCCACATCGACCAACCACCTGGATAGCAATAGCTTCAGCCGCTCAATGCCTCTCCTCTTCTCCATGCACTCACACGGAGACGCCACACGTGAAACCTCTCCCCGATCGGAGCCTATATTGTCCTCTACCTCTACTAGAATCTCAATTCTTGGGAGCTCACATACGTATCAAGTTATCAACCATGGCCGCGGAGCCGTCCTCGTCGTCGTCGTCGACGGGCGGCCACCACCACACGGTGGAAATCGGCGCGGTGCCGCGTGGCGACGACGCGAGGCCGCAGTCGGCGATGAGCGGGCCGATCAACCTGCGCAGCGAGCGGAGGCCGCCGCAGACGCAGCGTGCATTCAGCCGGCAGGTCTCCCTCGGCAGCGGCGTGACGGTGATGGGGAAGAACGGCGGCGGCGGAAGGGGCCAGCAACGGGCGCTCCCGCGCAGCGGCAATAGCCTCGGTGTGCTCCACCACCACAGCGGCGCCCTCGGCCAGGCCGCCGCCGGCGTCGCCGGCGACGGCGCGGGGCGAAGGGGAGACTTCAGCATGTTCCGGACGAAGTCGACGCTGAGCAAGCAAAATTCACTGCTGCCGTCGAGGATTAGGGAGCCCGACCTCGAGCTTCCCCCTCACGTCGAGGGCCTCTCCGTCGGCAGCAGGCAGGGCGGCGCCGGCGGCGGCGATGACCCTCTCAACAAGAGCGTCCCCGCCGGCCGCTACTTCGCCGCCCTCCGTGGCCCCGAACTCGACGAAGTCCGCGTAAGTAGAGAAAAAACAAGTATATGCGCGATGATTATATACCCGAGTGATCGAGCTTGCTGGATGTGTGCTGCTGTTGTTGTAGGATTACGAGGACATTCTCCTGCCGAAGGACGAGGTGTGGCCATTTCTCCTGCGATTCCCGATCGGGTGCTTCGGTGTGTGCCTGGGATTGGGAAGCCAAGCGATCCTGTGGGGCGCACTGGCGGCGAGCCCGGCGATGGGTTTCCTCCACGTGACGCCGATGATCAACGTCGCGCTGTGGCTACTCGCGCTGGCCGTGCTCGTCGCCGTGTCGGTCACCTACGCGCTCAAGTGCGTCTTCTACTTCGAGGCCATCAAGCGCGAGTACTTCCACCCGGTTCGCGTCAACTTCTTCTTCGCGCCGTCGATCGCGGCCATGTTCCTCACCATCGGGCTCCCGCGCGCCGTTGCCCCAAACCGGCTGCACCCGGCCGTCTGGTGCGCGTTCGTCGCGCCGCTGTTCGCGCTCGAGCTCAAGATCTACGGGCAGTGGCTTTCCGGAGGGAAGCGGAGGCTGTGTAAGGTGGCCAACCCGAGCTCACACCTCTCGGTGGTGGGGAACTTCGTGGGGGCCATCCTTGCGGCGAGGGTGGGCTGGGCCGAGGCTGGGAAATTCCTGTGGGCCATCGGCGTCGCGCACTACATCGTGGTGTTCGTCACGCTGTACCAGCGGCTGCCGACCAACGAGGCGCTGCCCAAGGAGCTGCACCCGGTGTACTCAATGTTCATCGCCACGCCGTCGGCGGCGAGCCTCGCGTGGGCCGCCATCTACGGAAGCTTCGATGCCGTGGCGCGGACATTCTTCTTCATGGCGCTCTTCCTCTACATGTCCCTCGTCGTCCGCATCAACTTCTTCCGCGGCTTCCGCTTCTCCATCGCGTGGTGGTCATACACGTTCCCCATGACCACGGCGTCGCTCGCCACCGTCAAGTACGCCGAGGCCGAGCCGTGCTTCACCAGCAGGGCGCTCGCGCTGAGCCTGTCCCTCATGTCGACGACCATGGTGTCGTTGCTGCTCATGTCGACGCTGCTGCACGCGTTCGTGTGGAGGTCGCTGTTCCCCAACGACCTGGCCATCGCCATCACCAAGGACCGGCAGGGCGGCGCGGCCAAGCCGCACGGGAAAGGGAGGAAGGCCGGCAAGAGGGTGTACGACATCAAGCGATGGGCGAAGCAGGCGCCGCTCTCGCTCGTGTCGTCCATCACCAAGAGCAACTCGGCGGACAAGGACGAAGAGGAGAAGACAGAATGAAATTGCACTTCAGAAAAATAGAACCGTACTGCCATACTGGTGTATGTATAAATGGTCTAGGATATGCTACAGATCGAGGGAATAACATTTACGAGAAATGATGATGATGTAAACGATCACTTAGCTTATTAAGGTACAGTACAAACAAGCCAGATTGATTCTCATTACATATAAAACCAACCACAAATGATCAAAAAGCGCTGAAATGTCTACAAAGTCATACTGCAGACTATCAATCTGCGGCTCTAACTATGTTTGAGCGTGCATAACTCATGTACTAATACCTACTGATCAACACAAACTCGTCATCATCAAGAACCCGTGCCTCTTTCTGACCCACAAAATTTTCCCGTCCAATAGATTCGACAATTCTGACGAACTCAACCCTCTTTTCAAGGGGAAGAGGTACATATGGTAATCTGAAAACGGGCCTTGTCACTCCAAGCTGAGCCAGAGCAGTGTTGAGGGCAATCGGATTCGGCTGGCAAAACAACCATTTCATCAGAGGCAGTAGCTTCTCATTTAGCACTGTATTCTCCCCTTCGTACATGAGCTTGCGCATGAGACCAGGAATAAGGTTGCTGGCTACAGAAATCACTCCAGTGGCACCATATTTCCACCTAGAATCATGGCATTCATCGTCATTACCACTCCATATGGTTATACCTTTGTCGGTGTAGCACTTAACCCTCTCATGTCCAACACATTCTTTCACACCTGCCATGTTTGAAAAACTTGAAACAGCCTCAATAATAGCAGGGGAAATATCCTGGCCGGTCCTGGATGGCACATTGTAAATGATTGTTGGACCCATTGGGAGAACGGCCTCAAAATGAGAGATCAACCCTTCAACAGAGGTCTTCCCGTAGTAAGGATTGATGTGGAGAGCTGCATGCATACCTACAGCAAATCCCTGCTCTGTTGCGTGAATAGCCTCTCTTGTTGAGTTACTTCCTGTGTTGCCGACTACTTTAATTTTAGATCCAAAGCAGTTAACTGTATGCCCAATAAGCATGATGTGTTCATCCCAGCTCATAAGATGGCCCTCTCCTGTTGTTCCTCCAACTATCACACCTTCAGCACCACCTTCTATCTGCATGTTTATCAGTAAATCATATGCTCCAAGATCAAATCTTCCATCTGGCAGATAAGGGGTTTTGACCGCTGTTATTACTCTGAGGCTAGTGATATCACCTACTGATGTCCTGCAGATCAGAAGCCAAAAGATCAGACCTGAGTAGCAGACAGGTATCAAAGCAATCAAATCAAATATTCATATGTGTAAACAATATGATCCAAATGATTATTAAGCTACAAGTTTTTTGAGTTGATGATTGATGGTGCTGATCACACCAAGCGGAGAGCTGGTTTCTATATTCTGGCCGCGTTTGGCTGGGTGCTTTGGCTAACTAGAAATGATCTTGTGTTTAGAGATCAGATTGCCACCTCCCCTCTAACTCCTTTATACCGTGCCATCTTCCTTCTCAGGACCTGGAAAGCGCTCCTGAAAGAAGACGAGAAGAACAACATGGAAGCCAGGATCTCGCGAATCTTGCTGGCGGCTAGAGGAGTAGAGGAGAGTAGAGAAGGAGTAGGATAGTTTTGTGCAGGTTGCTGTTGCGCCTGTTTTCTCTTATGTGCCTATGTGTGTTAGCTCGGGTGTGAGCCAAGTGCTGCTTTTGGAGAGCTCTCTTTAGATGCATGTTGAACCGTAATATGTAAGCTGGTTGATCCCAGCAGCTACCTTGTATGACCCGTTTATAGCTTTATAAAAAGCTGGGCTGTGAGGCCTTTCATCTAAAAAAAAGGCTACAAGTTTAAAAAGCACAAAATTGAGTTGCCAGTGACCAAAAACAATGTGATACTAAAGTATTATTTCATTTCACAAAATTGACAATAACAAGAACATCTTGTGTTTCTTTATTGGGTAGATGATTATTCCTGAATAAGACCTAAATTGATAATATATACATCACGGATGTCCTCAATCACCCGTCTTACAGTATACATGCCAATAGAGAGTGCACATGCACAAATATAGCTATAAGCAAGAGCAATGATTTCGTGCTTGCATGAATCACTTGGTGCTGGTGAGGTATTGTGTAAATTCAGAAGGGGAAATAAATTATTTCAATGCTCGACAAAGTATGAGTTTAAGACTAATTAGAAAAGTTCTACTCAAAGAATATTGGGCATAT
Source organism: Leersia perrieri (assembly GCA_000325765.3). Taxonomy (NCBI): domain Eukaryota; kingdom Viridiplantae; phylum Streptophyta; class Magnoliopsida; order Poales; family Poaceae; genus Leersia; species Leersia perrieri. Next base: position 17,752,013 of record CM002482.1, read on the forward strand.
GAAATTCTGACTGGCAAGTGGACATTGAAAGAAGCAGTTTACACTTTACAGGGCATCTTAATTTTTCAGCTAACTCTATGATCAAGCAAATAAAACATATTATCAATTCTTTCCTTCCACACTAAGAAGAATAGAAGGTTACCGATTTTTCACTTCCGTGCTTCGCATTGGAAGATAATCATCCAAGGAGATGGCCGCCACTTCAAACTTTCCTCTACTGATCCTGTATGAATACATTCTTGTATCAGGATAAACAAACGTAAGAGACAAATGAGTCTTCTTGGATGAAAAACTGCACAAATCTTTGGAAGTATTGAAATCCTATAGAATTGAGATGGCACTTGGCAGGTTATTATTTTGCTGGATATATTCAGGAGTTGCAAAGCAGACCACCTTGAATTAAAAAAAGGTGCAAATGCAACATACCAAGACTAAAAGAGTCTAATTGGACTATCAACCAAGTAATGCATTTAGTTTAGCTCATAAAACAGATCGCAGTTGCAAAGTATAGGCGTATTTCTTCCTTTCATTTAAAGATGATCTTTACACTTTAAAATAGCCAAATAAGTTCATGCCACCTACTTATTAGATAGTCTAAATATGCTTTAGTGTTTCGTCCAAAATTAAGAACTAGTAGATCTAACATTATGAAGCACACCAATACATGATAATATTTATATAAAAGTCCCCTTACTTTCAGTTGTACGTTGCGGTAATTTCAGAATACCATTCTGAGGTGAAGATTTAGTACTAGCCCGATTCCATTCATGGGGAACTCATGGCGATCAGCGGCTCAGCACATCAACAAAAATAAGTGCAGAGTTCTAAATTAAGAATGACTTCATTCAGATTCTTACAGCCCGATTTTTGCAGTGAGCAGCTAGAGTAAGTGAACAAATTAAATAAAATGGCTCTCCAGGCCTCTATAATTGATAAACGCCGCATAAATGAAGAGGTATTAATTAGAGTTAGCCCACATCTGATGGAAGACTTTACTGATTAACATGTACTGATGCACAAGCACAGACAAAATGAACACTTCTTTTAACGAAATACTGAAAAAAAGAAGGAAGAGGAAAAAACAATATCTAAACTTAGGTGGACAAGGAAACACATAGCGGAGCAATAGACAAGAATCATCACACGACCCACAAGATTGAAGATTCGCAGGCATAACCTGGCCGAATACTTCGGCAGCCACCTTTCGCCGAAGGAGACCGGGCCCTGGGCCGGGAACCGAGTGGAGGCGGGGAAGAGCAGCACGGCCATGTCGATTCGAGCAACCTGATTGCTCTTGCTCCAACCGTTGATGCTGCGCCCGTGGCGGCGCTACAGCGACCTTGACGGTGGGGGAGTAGGGGACGCGGCGGCGGTGGCGGAGGAGGAGGTGGGTTGCTGATACGATCACCTCATGTGGGTTAGTGGGTATGGGTCGTCTCACCACCGTAGGCCTCTGTGGGCGACAATAACAGCGACCTATTTTGGCCCATACGATCTGTGGGTCGTCTGCATTTGATTTTGGACCCACAATCTGTGGGCTGGGTCGGGAGCTAGTAAACAGATGAAAACGTATACAACTGCTAAACGGCGTCAGGATAGGATAACCTTTGCTCTTTTTTTTGTAAAGATAATGGATATAAATTCAGCATTCACTTCAAAAGCCACAACCAATTATTACAAGGTTTATAAAGTTTAATGTGTGAACATGGCCCCAATCATAAAAGCAAAAATAAATCAACTAAACACCTTTGCTTGCCATATAATCAAGGGTTTGTTTGGTTTAAAGCCAATTCTTATCCTGCCAATATTTTGACAATTTCAATAGTATTTTGTAAGTGTTTGGTTTGGTGCTAAAATTTGTCTACATTAGCTTAAATTGTACTATAATAATTTGGTAGTGTCAAAATATGCCAGGGTTTTAGTACTACCAATGTTTTGGTAGGGTAAAAATTGGTATCAAACCAAACAAGCCCCAAAATCGCAATTCATGAGGTTTAGCTAATTTTTCCACAGAGGTCATTTTTTATTTTTACTTTTACTTTTGGCCGATTCCAGATGGGAATGAACTCAGCACGTCGTCTCCGTCCAAAGTTCTTGGAGGAAAGTACGTACTCCTTTTACATTTGCGGTATGGCATTAAGTTACGCTATGATGATTCATTAGTGCTACTTGTTACAGGTTTTATCTATAGGAAAAATGTGAAGTTGAAGGTTTTTGGTAGAATAGGGGAAATCATACCTCCTTTTATCTACCCTCTGTCATAAAATAAAATATAAAGTGCATGATGCTGACTATTTATTCAGATAATCAGTGACGATCAATTTTGTTTTGCATAAAGTGCATTGAAACACTACAACACAATGAAAAAAAAATGTAAATTCATTTTTAATTTTAATTCTATTCATCTTATTGTATTGATATAGTCATAAGCTAAAATTATAACCTCCTTCCCAGCCTTTTTTTAGGCGGGTGGGAGATCATATGGATCTTTAAATTGAAGGAAATCGACAGCCCGGACATTAGTTTGATCGAATTGTCTTTGTACGTCATGCTTACAAATTACTCATATAGGAGTATACACATCCTTCTCCCTGAAGGTTTCAAGAATAGGCTAGCAACCATTGAAATCCTTATCCTGATAGTGTCGGAAATATGCTAGAAGCCCTAAGAAAATACTATATACCCCCTCCGTATTTTAATATATGACGTTTTTAACACTAAAATTAATGTTAAAAACGTCATATATTAATGACCGGAGGGAGTAATTCAAATCCGTAAAATGCAAAAATACCCTTGCTAGGCTATGTGTGCAACCAAGGGGGTATAAGACTAATTTCCCCTTAGATCAACCCCTTATATAAGGGCGAATCATATGAAAGGTCTCTATCTTAACGATCTTTGGAACCATATCTTGTTTTTATGCTACAACACTTCCCAACATTAATTAACTTTAAATATTGTAGTCAATAACAGTTTGGTAAAATTTATTGGCATAATATTAAGATCTAAACTAACTTTCTTCTTGATTTGGTGGGGGCTCACATGGAGTTGTCAAAGAAGCAGTCGGGAGGTTTATGTGGCAGAGTGCGTGACTCAATGTCTCTATTTTTGGATCAATGTGTGCTAGGGCATGATCTACATTTTTGAAAAAAAACGGTATCACTGGATAGCGCTATCGTGCTAGCACGGACTTTGTAGTCACGTCAATGTGATACATGCGAATAAGATTACTACTTCGTATTTGATTGCAAATATTGAATTAGTCATATACTAAGGTATATAAGGTATATAGGTATATAGTAAGGTAGAGGTGATGATCAACTCTCGATCTGAATTGGGGATGGATGGTTTTTTTTAATGTTTAGTTATGATCCTTTTTACCTATCTCGTGTCATGTGTTAGTGGACTTTTTTTTATATGAAAAAGAAATATAATGAGTTGTTCGACGACAGACTTCTTCATGTGTTCTCAATTTTTTGAAAAAAAGGGCTGCAACATAGGAGGACATGCCTATGTTACACCAATATGTTTTTCACACATTTAAGACCACCGAGCTCAATTAGGCTGTGATACAAGAATATTGGTGAAATGTGCGAGATATCCAATGCTAACTGCTAACCTGCTTCATGGAGTGATGATGTGGTTAGGGTGTCAACTGCCAACTGTGTAGCTTTTTTTTTTTTTAGAGGATGTAGCTTGATTTCTTTGAATGTGAACGTGGGAGATCATCAGACGAGAGAATGATTACGTCCCACTCCATTTAATGACGCCCCACTCCATTCAATGACGAGTGCTCCGATCCAGAGATTTTTTTTTAAAGCTCATGTTGTCTTGTTTGGATTTAAAGACTTTTTTTAAAAATTCATATCATATCGTATGTTTGATATAAATTAGGAGTATTAAATATAGATTGATAATAAAACTAATTGTATAAATAAAGGCTAATTCGCGAGACGATTTTTTTAAGCCTAATTAATCCACAATTAGTAAATGTTTACTATAGCATCACATTCATTAATCATGGACTAATTAATCTCAATAGATTAGACTCACGAAATAATCCAAAGTATAAGTTAATTTTATTAATAGTCTATATTTAATACTACTAATTAGTGTCAAATATCCGATATCCGATATGACAGTAACTTTAAAAAAATCCCTTAAAACAAGCAGGCTCTTAATCACCCCCTTGCTATGAGACACGCAAGACATAAGCCTGGGCGTAGACGCTTCCAGAAGGAGCCAGCTCCCAAGTCCCAACCGATCCGAAAACCTCCCCGCCACGCAACGCAAATCGAATCGCAAATCCGCCGAGGCGAAGCGAAGCTGCTTCCCCCCTTCTCTCCGTTTCCCCCTTCTTCTCCTCCAACTCGATTCCCTCCCGCTTCTCGCGCAACCGGCCGCTATCCCCTCGGCGCCGGCCGCCGCGCGTCGCCGTTGCCTCGGGCGCCGCCGCCTGCCTGCTTCTCCCATGGAGACGGAGGGCTGGCGGGCCCTCCAGCCTCTGCTGTGCCTCGCCTGGCTGGCCGCCACGCTCCCCATCGTCGCCGCCGCGCTGCCGATCCCCGCGGCCGCCGGCGGCCAGCTCCTCCGCCGGCTGCTCTCGGCCTTCTCCTCCCGCGGCAAGACCGTGAGCCCCTCCCCCGCCTCCTCCTCCGGTTCCTCCGCTTCCAAGGCGGTAAGATCGGTGGCTAGTTGCCGCCCGCAGCACGCTTCGCATTTTCTGTTCTCATTCCGTACACCCGTGGAGTTAGTACGATTCCTTCGTAAATGTAGCTTGGTTAGACAGTGATTAGTTAGGCGAAACATTTTCGAAGCAAATATAGGTTGATGGTTTAAGGGGTAGCTAGCTACTGTTCTGTAGCGTTTAGTTGATGCAAATCTGAAATATTGTCAGTTGATGCTGAGAAGGTGATGCATTTTGAAGAAGTGAGTTCTGACTCGTGAGTCCTGGACTTAAACGAAAAAGGAAATAGGTTTAATGACTTATCGGTGTTTGTCTACAGGCTACAGCCAAATCGAATGTAAAACCTTTTTTTCCTGTTAACTTGGAGATTTAGTTATGCTAACTTGTCTGTAAAAAGATTATTGAGTAAAAAATAACTTTATATAGTAGGATTGAATTGTAACCTCATAAGCAAACTCACCAGTTTTTCTTAGCTCTTGTTCATCCAACTGATGAATGCTACCATATGAGAAAACTCATCAAATTTGTAGTATCTTTACATTTCTTCTTAATAATTCTGATAATCACAAACTAATCTTTTCAAATCTGCAGAAGTTCACAGTTCCACAGAAATACTTCATGCATTTTTATGTGGTCGGAGTGGTAGCGACAACAATCTTGCTTCTGGCAATATGGTTCTATGCATATATGAAGATGACACCATTATTGCCTGAGTCATCAAGTTACTCCACAATTGCTAGCCATCTTGTAGGATCAAATTCATTCTCTTTTGGTCATGTTCGCTCACGCACCATGGGAAACAAATATCGTGTTTGGCGAACAGTATTTGTACTTCTATTGATGGAAATTCAAGTGCTGAGACGACTATATGAGACTGAACATGTATTCCACTACAGCCCTTCGGCGCGGATGCACATTGTAGGATATCTGACGGGTCTATTGTAAGCACCATCTTGCTTTACATCCTTTATATTCTAGGTTTACATGGCACATTTGTTGTGAAAATATGTTAACTTGACTAGATATCATGTCCTTTTACTCATTATGTTGTTATGTTACATGGTTTTGCTAACAGGTCTGAATAATTCTTCTCTGTAGTTCTTTGGTTTATACATGTAGGCTGTCCACAAAATACGCACACATTTCACAAATTAAATTACTGCATCATTTATCCTTGACCTGAACTTATCAAAAAATGTACTACTTTGTTAGAAAATAGCCAAGTGATGCCGTTAACTGAATCCTTAAATTCTTGGTGGCTTGCCAAAATTTGCTTGCCTTTCTTCTGCCACAGTGGGCGCGATGCTTTTATAGGAAGCTAGTAGGAAGAGGATATGCATTCATGCCCCATAATAATTTTCTATAGGATTTCTTTGAGCATATATTGTGTTCTTTTGTTTTTGTGAATAACGTTCTTAGGTTGACTTATAATATGATTTTTCCTCGTCCCAGCTACTATGTGGCTGCACCATTATCTCTCGCTAGCTCTTGTATTCCTGAAGCAGCAGAGTATCTTCAAGGCCAAGTAGCTGAGTTCATAGTAAAGGGTCGTGCGAGAATGCCAGATCTAGTAATTGATTCATCATCTCTGCTACTGCCTTTGCTAAAGATGGGGTGGAGCCAGTGGATAGGTGCTGTTATATTCATTTGGGGTTCCCTCCATCAAATCCGTTGCCATGCAATTCTTGTAAGTATATGCATCTTCCTAATGTCCATATGGCCCTAGATATACTAGCAAGTTTATTGTATAAATAAAAGCAGCATCAGAAATCTTTCTGAAAAAATTGAAAAAAAAAGGAGAGAGAAAGAAATCAGCCAGTGTGTTGTAAGTTGGAATGTCAAACTGCAAACACAGCTTGTTAGTGATAAAGTTGAAGGTATGGCTTGCTGGAATTTGTTTTACTTTTTGAGAGGTTTAGGAACCTCATATACACACATTGTGTGGCCAACCAGGTTTAATGGGTTATGCATCATGCATGTTCATCTGTTTGTTTTTGCCAGAACTGTGTAATTATGCATTGTTGTTGTTGGAAACTTTTTTGCTGGTGTTTATATTTTTAATTTAACGGTTTATTTATATTGGTTTTACAGGGATCATTGCGAGAACACAAAGATTCTGATGAATATGTAATTCCTTGCGGGGACTGGTTTAATTGGGTCTCTTGCCCTCACTACCTTGCTGAACTAGTGAGTGTTTTCCTTTGGGCCCTCATTTTCACTATGTGGCATATACTGTTCTGAGAACATGGCAGGTCTTGGTACATTGCTAGATAATGCCACCAAGTTAGAGTAGGCTGGTCAATAGTATCTTTGGTTTGTTAATAAAGATCATCTTGGGAAAGTTTGGATGTGTTCCAACTGGTGGAAGCATTGGAGTGAGGTGCTTCAACTCCTGGCTGGAATGGGTTGGGTGAAAAGCCAAAAAACAGAGAACTTGCATGTTACTGTTGCTAAGATTTTGATGCCGCTGCAAACCTCTCATCAATTTTGTTCTGTTACCCATTTCATCAGCGTAGCTCTCTGAGTGCAATACCACCTGAAAGTGAATAATTCCTTTTAGCACCCATACATGAAAATGCAAACATTCTTTGTATGGCTTAAAGAATGATAAAATTGGACAATATCTTCTGAACTTTCATACTACCTTACCTGTGTGAAGTAATTGGAGTAAATGGCTAAACTGGTGCTGTTTGAGTTGACAGTTGACACAGATAGGGCACTGGCGACTGAGCTACAAACAGAGCTCTTTTAAATTAGTATGGCATTAACATTTACAGTTAATTTGGCATGTAGGTAATATATTTTGGCATGTTGGTTGCTAGTGGTGGAGAAGACATTCCGGTGTGGTTCCTGTTCTTATTTGTGGTACGCTCTACAGTGATTTCGAACAAAGATACTCAGAATCCAACCACCGTGCAATTATCTTCTACATTTTGTTTCTTTTGTTTTGTTCCAGCAGATTGAACTATCTTTTTATTTTTCATTTTTGCAGATAACAAACCTGTCGTTTGCAGCAGTAGAAACTCATAAATGGTATCTACAAAAGTTTGAAGACTATCCTTGCTCTCGGTATGCGATCATTCCATTTGTATGTTAGTGTCTAAGAAATGACTTCATTACCTAAAGCACTCTCTATTTGTCCACACTACACAATTACAACATTAAATTATCGTGATGTAAATATGATAACTATCATACTGCCGTAGGGGCTGGGAGTGTTGTATTGTTTACCGTAAGCAACTATAGCCACGCGGAATGTACTTGTACACTTCATGTTGTGTGTGTGCACGCCTGGATATTTTATTACCATTCTTAAGCATCGACAATAAAGTTCCCGCAGAACTGGAAAATTGTCAAAGCTGTGACAACCCAGGAAATGTCAATTCCTGATTTGTGAGTTAATATCAGAGCACTTATTTATATTACCAGTAATCTTTGTGCTTCTACAAATTTAAATTCTATGACAATTATGACATAAGTGAAAGGTATTGGGATTTTCAACTTGAATGTTCTTATTATTAATGAAGGTGATCGAGGGTGCTGTATTCATCCTTTGTAGAAGGAAAAAAGTGCCGTCATGTTTTGACAAAATCGGACACTAGAGCTCAGAGACCAAAATACCTGATCTGGTGTGGAAAACAGAGGATTTTGGAATGCTATCAAAGCGAGATCATTTCTTTGAAATTTGAAAGTCCACACGCCTGACCGTAGGATGGTTCAGTGACTGCTAATATACGTGGAATATTGCCCATTAACGAGTCCTATTCTCCTGTATGATCTCTGTAGGTTTAATTGAATTTATTGTTTATACTTTCAGAGTTCAGAGGCTAGTACAGCGGTGAACAAACTTTATGAATGAGCAAAGGTACTTTAAGCTTTAGGAGATATGGATGTGGTGCTATGATTTTCCCAACCAATCACAAGTTTAGTACAGTAATAAGGTCACCATCCTCAAAAGTAGCTACCACACCATCAGAGCAAATTAACACAAGGATTAGCCTACTACTAAAAGAAGCTTTGCTGATGAAAGTGAGCAAGAGGTACCAACCCGCAGCACTTATGGATTCATGGTCTCTTTCATCTGGCCTGGATATGGGGTGAAAGGAGTTTGGTCAGAAAGCACATCCATTGATCAGCGAGAGGGGACATGCTCCTTGTCTTTGCCCGGCTAATCCTCCCTCCTGGACATGTGTTCAATCAAACTGCCGACTTGGATCTTCTTTAAGTCTTGTTTACTACAGTTCTTACTAGTATAATCTTTGTTCTTTTGCTTGGCCGCCCCTGGCTAAAATTGAGACTGAATTATGGCTTGCCCACTAGCTCAGCCTACTCAACGACAGACACCATGAGAGCTGAACTTTCTCATTCTCCCTAGTTCAGGTGGTGGGGAATGGAATCCATCCGTGGAACTCAAAAAGAAATTCCAGTAGCCACCATTTTATCAGCGAGTTGCTAGTGCTTGTCTGTTTGCTCACTGCACTATTACTTTATAGGAGCGTGGTGACGTTGCAGGAGTTGGTGCCTGAAATCCGTAAAATGGAATTAGTGAGATAATCAAGAACTGATAGCGAAATGAAGCTACAGTAGAGTAGACGGCTGAAACTGACGAACAGAAGGCATAATTGAAATCGACGTTTCTGAATAATTGGAATCCGACGTTTCTGAAGGTTCATTCGGCCGAATTGAGCGGGATGTGCTCTCCAAGTCTCGATCATACGCCTATTTACTAGTCCTACCACTACTAGACTACCTTGGAAAGCTGAAAAAAACACACGAACATATGAGCACTGATTAAGCGTGTGGACGAAGCTGTCCTCGTTGAGTTTAATAATGAAAAAATTCAGCTTCAGTTTCCAACGTCACTGACTTGGATGCATTGCGACTCAGCTTAAAAATCTCTTTTAAAAGCAAAGAAGAGATCAAATTTCGCATCAACTCAATGGTTTCTTGATGAGCCTACGAGAACGATGTGTGCGTGAGGTGTGAGCCAGTCCAAGCACTGCCGTTTTGGATGGATTTGCCACGGGCAGGTGACAGTAAGCGAGCGAAATGCGACCAAAATCTTCTTTCGGCAGTTGCCTGCTCTCCTGCCTTCTAGTCGTCCTTTTCCCGCTCATTTTGCATTTCGGCTGAGACTTGGAGTCTACTGCTACCCATGACAATATTAATGGACACGCGAGAGTGTGTGAGACTCATCCTGGGGCGCCAATGGCGTGATTTCTGTTATGTTTTATTCGCGACTCAAACAAGCATGTACATCCACGACTTGACATTTATTGGTTTTTCCCCATATGTATTCACGATTCAATCAAATCCGCCACGGAGGAATGGACTAACACTGGCTATAACTCACCAACCATGACCTCACCATCATTATTTCAGTCCGCATTGAGCTTGTTGATTAAGGATTTTATAAATTTAAGATGCGTCCTTGATGTTTTCTGATAAACAGTGGTAGCTTGGATCTAGCAGATGAAGTGCATTTTCAGTATAGGAAATTCTCCATGGAACAAGGGATGGTGGAGGCCGGAGAGGACATGTTAAGGAGTACCAAACTTTTAAGATCAATTGGTCCCATGCATACGTGCAAGCGAGCAGCGAGCATCGGCATCCCTCACATCCCTCACTTTGCTCCCTTGCTGAATTGTTTGCAGAGGGAGGAGAAGCACAGTGGTGAAGTGTAATAAAGCTGACACTGCTTGGCTGGTGCTCCAGTGTCTGCATGAACACTGCCAGGTCTCGCCCATATGGCCGTTTGATGAATTATTGGCGCTCCTTCTCTCCTGCATCTTACACTCATCTGAATTAATTTCAGTATGTGGTGTGAGTAGCTTTCAGTACTATACTAGTAGCAATTATTTTGACCTGGAAAACCTGAAGTCACTCTGCATTTTTCACCTTGAGTTGAGAGCTGGGCACCTCGAGCGAAAAAAATGACATCATTTCGGATTTCATACTCGGAAAAACTATACTCCCTCAGTCCCATGTTACGGGAGGATTTTGACTTTCTGATTTTTATATTTAACCACTCGTCTTATTTAATTTTTTTAAAAAATATTATTTATTTATTTTATTATTTACTTTATTATCTAAAGTACTTTAAGTATGACTTATTAATTTTTTGATTCGCACTAAATTTTTAAAATAAAATAAATGTTTGAATATTACAAACGAATAGTCTTAATTCCTTATATTATGGGATGGATGAAGCAAAATAAATGTTTGAATATTACAAACGAATAGTCTTAATTCCTTATATTATGGATGAAGCAGTACTAATATGATGTACCTGTATTTATGTGCGCGGAAATCTATGGTCTTCGGATTTGATAGTCTCCTCGGTTTACGCCTTCAGAAGTTCAGAGCAGAAAAAATAATACAGAAAAAATACCAAAATACCCAACGCAACGTACACTGTCTTTTCACAAGGATTCGGGCAGAAAAGCGAGAACTTTGCAGCAAGACGCGCCCTACGGTGGTGCGCACATGTGCCTGCTATAGTTCAGAGTTAATAACGATTCTCAACTCCCTCACAAAAAATAAAATAAAAATAAAAATAACGATTCTCAATCTCTTTTCACCGGCATCGACACAAACAGGAATGCAGGAAGCGAGCAACACTGCACTGGCTGGTACTGCCATCTCGTGCATCTGCATTTGATTATACTTACTGTATATAATTTCTTGGAGTAATATCCATCATCGACTAACAAAACTGTCCAAACTTGAGAGATATGGACGCGTACAGGTTACAACGGCAGGGCGTGCATGAACGAAATGGAGTTCAGTAGTACTGCATTCCATTTGCTGCTTGGCGCAATGGAGAAATGGGTACCGAAAAAGTCATATCTGAAGTACGGACGAGATCGATTCGACGCTGGCACGGAATGGGAGCAATGGAGCATCAACATTGTATATTGTACTAGTATAAATTAAATTCATGGTGCAATCTACTCCCACCTCAGTATGTAAGCTGTAGGTTAAGAGGAAGAAGAAAAGGTGACCTGTGATTAGACTTTCTGCTGATTGTTAGGTCGTGATTATGGTCTATGATGATTCTATTCTGGCTATGAAATTAGGATGTGATGGTCGCTAGAATTCGTTAATTGAAACGCGATTTGTACGATATGCCAGGATAGGCAGTAGATTCATGGATTCTGCAGATGTCGTCAGCGAAAGTCGCTACTAGTTGGCGAGTGGTAATTCAATGCTGTATATACATAAGGTGATAGATATATCTGCTTCAGCTCAGATGTCTTTGTAGTGTAGTATCTCTGCTGCTCTTCTGTATTTACTCACGTTGTTGTCCCCACACCCTTTTTCGTCATTGTTCGATGAATAAACAGATACGAACACATAATACTACTACTAAAACTCAGAGCAGCAAGTTTGTAGAACAGTACAAAGTCAAACATTTTTAACTTCAACTTTTAATAGCTAAAAAAATAAACAAGATCGATCAGAAAAAAATTATATTAGTATATTTATCCTTAAACAAACTATTATAATATGCAACTTTTTTATTTAAATCAACTTATTTATATAGATATTGTTGATCAAAGTAATATCTTGAAGACCATGTCTTGGTCAATGAATGGTTACTTTTGGGACAGAGACAGTAGAAATCGTTGCAAATTGGCTAGATGCCTATCCTATCCTATTACTGGATGTTACAGTTGAAAAAAAACCTGCTAATCAGTGAGCTCAATCACAATCATTGTCTTCAACTCTTCACCCTTGACCATCACTACATATAGTCCACAAACTGATTCACCAGCCGTAAATCGTACACTGTTAACTACAATAACAGTTTGACATCATACTCGTTGACACAAGGGAGTACAGTATATAGAAACAAAATGACCATTTCGCCATCTGGCAGGCAATAAGTCACCCATCCATCAAGCATACGCACAGGGATCACTGCCAACGTGGCACAACTAGCCCAGTCAAACATTCACCCTAATCTATGAACTGGTATAGCAAAACCGATGCGGCGCCCAGACACGCCGGGCCCACGCCGCGCCGTGCCACTGACACAGCGCGTCCAGCTTTTCCTCGAGGACCCACAGGTCGGCGTCTCGTGGGGGGCGACCCACATCGGGCCCACCGTGCCAGTCCTCTCCAGTAAAATAAAAAAAGCGGTAACGGCCGTGACAGCCTGTCTTCTTCGCTCGTAAAAGCGCGCTTAACGTTAACTAATCGCCCTCACAAAGCGCGCTGCGCCAGTCTACGCTTTCTCCCTCCATCAGCTTTAACGCTATTTTTAGCGTGATTGGAGAGAGAGAGAGAGAGAGTTACCGACGAGGAGAACATGTTTAAGAGCTAAAAAACATGATTTGATTAGCCTGTGTATGAAATATGAATCCGTTTGTATCTGTATACGGATTTTGTGTAGGGTATTATGGAGTGTAGAGCATGTATGTAGAGCATTAATTTCTTTTTCGGGCATGGTACCATAGACGTTTGAGGGATCCATTACCGATTTGTGTACGTATAGGACTATTATTTTTCGTGCGGAGTGTACAAATTTTGGACACTGTTGTCTATCCGGCATATTGAATTGAAGTATAGGAGTACTATACAAACAGCTGTATATACACGCCCTGCAAATGTGTATGACATCAATCGTGTGCCTTTTTATTTTTCTTAAAACAAACAAACAAACGAGCCATGCGTAAAAAACGCGCAGGGTGGACTAAAAAAACGCCTCGAAACCCACCCAAACCCGTCCAAAACCTCGCAACAAACCCCCTCTTCTTTTTCTCTCCTCCCTCTCCTCTCCCAAACACAAAGCGCTCTCTCTCGCTCTCGCTCCTCGCTCCATCGCCATGAGAGCCTAAATGCTAAAGCCGTCAAGCTGATAAGACCGAGAGAAAAAGGAGTTCAACCTCTCGCGCCCACTCCGATTTCCGCTCCCGCCATGCCGCCGCCGGCGAGACCGCTGTTCTTGCTCGTCATGCTGCTGTTCGCCGCGGCGTTGCCCGTGTTCGGGGCGACGAACGCGCCGGCGTCGCCGCCGGTGGCGCGGACGGCGGAGGTGCAGGCGGAGATCGACACGCTCCTCGCCTTCCGGCGTGGGCTGCGCGACCCCTACGCCGCCATGTCCGGGTGGAACGCGTCCTCCCCGTCCGCGCCCTGCTCCTGGCGCGGCGTGGCGTGCACCGCCGCCGGCCGCGTCGTCGAGCTGGCGCTCCCGCGGCTCCGCCTCTCCGGCGCCATCTCCCCGGCGCTGGCCTCGCTCCCCTACCTCCAGAAGCTCAGCCTCCGCTCCAACTCCCTCTCCGGCGCAATCCCCGCGTCGCTCTCTCGCATCTCCTCACTCCGCGCCGTCTACCTCCAGTCCAACTCCCTCTCCGGCCCCATTCCCCAATCCTTCCTCGCCAACCTCACCAATCTCCAGACATTCGACGTTTCCAGCAACCTCTTATCCGGCCCCGTCCCGGTCTCCTTCCCTCCCACATTGCAGTACCTCGACCTCTCCTCCAATGCCTTTTCCGGCACAATCCCGGCGAACGTCAGCGCGTCGGCGACGAACCTCCAGTTCTTGAATCTGTCATTCAACCGCCTCCGTGGCACCGTGCCGGCGTCGCTGGGGATATTGCAGGACCTGCATTATCTATGGCTGGACGGGAACCTCCTCGAGGGCACAATCCCGTCGTCGCTGTCCAACTGCTCGTCGCTGCTCCACCTCAGCCTGCAGGGGAACGCGCTCCGTGGCATCCTGCCGCCGGCGGTGGCGGCGATTCCCTCGCTGCAGATTCTCTCCGTGTCGAGGAACCGGCTCACCGGCGCCATCCCGGCCGCGGCGTTCGGCGGCGTGGGGAACTCGTCGCTGCGCATCGTGCAGGTCGGCGGCAACGAGTTCTCTCAGGTGGACGTGCCGGCGGCGCTCGGCAAGAATCTCCAGGTGGTGGACTTGAGGGACAACAAGCTGGCCGGCCCTTTTCCGGCGTGGCTCGCCGGCGCCGGGGGGTTGACCGTGCTTGACCTTTCCGGCAATGCGTTCACCGGCGAAGTGCCTCCGGTGGTCGGGCAGCTCACTGCGCTGCAGGAGCTCCGGCTTGGGGGGAATGCATTCACAGGCACCGTGCCGGCGGAGATTGGCAGATGCGGCGCGCTCCAGGTGCTTGATCTCGAAGACAACCGCTTCTCCGGCGAGGTTCCTGCTGCTCTAGGCGGGCTCCGGCGACTCAGGGAGGTATATCTCGGCGGTAACTCATTCTCCGGCCAGATTCCGGCTGGTTTGGGGAGCCTCTCGTGGCTGGAAGCATTGTCCACGCCGGGGAATCGGCTCACCGGTGACATTCCCGGTGAGCTCTTCGTGCTGGGGAATCTGACATTCTTGGACCTCTCCGACAACAAGCTCGCGGGGGAAATCCCTCCGTCCATTGGCAACCTGTCCGCTCTCCAGAGTTTGAATTTGAGCGGCAATTCATTCTCCGGCCGCATTCCGTCCAACATTGGGAACCTGCTGAACCTGCGAGTTCTTGACCTCTCTGGTCAGAAGAACCTCTCAGGCAATCTCCCGTCAGAGCTCTTCGGTTTGCCGCAGCTGCAGTATGTGTCACTCGCCGGCAACTCTTTCTCCGGCGACGTTCCAGAGGGATTCAGCAGCCTGTGGAGCTTGCGACATCTTAACATATCGGTGAACCAATTCTCTGGTTCAATGCCAGCTACCTATGGATACTTGCCATCACTCCAGGTGCTCTCGGCTTCCCACAACCACATCTCCGGCGAGCTGCCTGTGGAGCTAGCCAACTGTTCCAACCTCACCGTGCTTGATCTCAAAAACAACCATCTGACTGGCCCAATCCCAAGTGATTTTGCGCGCCTTGGCGAATTGGAGGAGCTTGATCTGAGCCACAATCAGCTGTCCGGCAAGATACCACCAGAGATTTCCAACTGCTCATCACTTGCCATTCTCAAGCTTGATGACAATCGTCTTGGCGGTGAGATACCGGGCTCCTTGTCCAACCTGTCGAAGCTTCAGACGCTTGACCTGTCGTCAAACAATCTTACCGGCAGCATCCCTGCTTCATTGGCTCAAATTCCAGACATGTCATCATTCAATGTCTCACACAATGAGCTCACCGGCGAGATACCGGCGTTGCTCGGCTCCCGCTTCGGCACCCCGTCGGCCTTCGCTTCCAACCCAGAGCTGTGTGGTCCGCCATTGGAGAACGAATGCAGTGCATATCGGCAGCATAGGAGGAAGCAGAAGCTGCAGCGTTTGGCTCTGCTGATTGGTGTGGTGGCTGCAACCGTGCTGCTTCTTGTGCTGTTCTGCTGCTGCTGCGTGTACAGCTTGCTGCGGTGGAGGCGCCGGTTCATTGAGAAGCGAGACGGCGTCAAGAAGAGGCGACGTAGCCCGGGACGGGGCAGCGGATCAAGCGGCACGAGCACGGATAGTGTCAGCCAGCCGAAGCTGATAATGTTCAATTCCCGGATCACCTATGCCGACACAGTGGAGGCGACACGGCAGTTCGACGAGGAGAATGTGCTCAGCCGAGGCCGCCATGGTCTCGTGTTCAAGGCGTGTTACAATGACGGCACCGTGTTGGCCATATTACGGCTTCCTTCTACCTCAACCGATGGCGCGGTGGTGATCGAGGAAGGCTCGTTCAGGAAGGAGGCCGAGTCGCTCGGCAAGGTGAAGCACCGGAACCTCACCGTGCTCCGCGGCTACTACGCCGGGCCGCCACCGGATGTTCGGCTGCTGGTCTATGACTACATGCCCAACGGCAACCTCGCCACGTTGCTGCAGGAGGCGTCGCACCAGGACGGACACATCCTAAACTGGCCGATGAGACACCTCATCGCGCTCGGCGTCTCCCGTGGCCTCGCGTTCCTCCACCAGTCCGGCGTCGTGCACGGCGACGTCAAGCCGCAGAACATCCTCTTCGACGCCGACTTCGAGCCGCACCTGTCCGATTTCGGGCTTGAGCCGATGGTGGTCACGGCCGGCGCAGCCGCGGCGGCGGCCGCGGCATCGACGTCAGCTACGACAACCGTCGGTTCGCTCGGGTACGTGGCGCCCGACGCGGCGGCCGCAGGCCAGGCCACACGGGAGGGTGACGTGTACAGCTTCGGCATCGTGCTGCTCGAGCTGCTCACCGGGCGGCGCCCCGGCATGTTCGCCGGGGAGGACGAGGACATCGTGAAGTGGGTGAAGCGGCAGCTGCAGCGCGGCGCGGTGGCCGAGCTGCTCGAGCCGGGGCTGCTTGAGCTCGACCCGGAGTCGTCGGAGTGGGAGGAGTTCCTCCTCGGGATCAAGGTCGGGCTGCTCTGCACGGCGCCCGACCCGCTCGACCGCCCTGCCATGGGCGACGTCGTGTTCATGCTCGAGGGCTGCCGCGTTGGCCCTGACATCCCGTCGTCGGCCGACCCGACCTCCCAGGCATCCCCGGCGTGATCTCCGGCGCCACTCAGCCGGCATTACCTGATCGCAATCCATTAGTTGCCTGTTTCTTCCATTTTTTTTGGTTAATTCTTCTATAGTTCAGAATTCAGATTTGTCTTAGCTTCATCCAGCCAGGCGGTCAAACACTCAAAACTGACATGTGAGCCCGGGAGAGCAAGAACACCTGCATTTCCCGCCAAGAAGAGTGGTGGCTGGCCCAAGTGGGAAAGTAGCCGTTGAGCTTGAGCCCCGTCCTAATCTCGTGGTTAGGGGTGGTGTCAGTGGTTGCCGGGGAAGCAAATCACCATGTGGACTGGATTGATGCTTGGCGCGGCACGTTGAGCTTGTTGGTGGCGGCATCGTGGACGGCAGCAGGGGCGCATGTGGGGTTACCCCATCGCAACGGCTACTAATGCAGTGGTCGATCTGGGCTGCTGTCTCCTGGCCATCTGATCTTGGCTGCTCTTGTACCCTGTAGGAAATTGATTTCGTGTAGGGGCCTGCTTGGCTTCTTCGGATCTTGTCTTTTATTAATCTCCATTTTTTCACCATGGGCGTTTAGATCTTTTGTAATGTTGTGATGTACATCTTGTCTGTATTTTGTTATCCCAATTGGTTCAAGAGGATGGTGGTGGGGGATAAATGATGTTGCTTCATTGCCGTTAAAACTCTTTTTTCCCGTCTGCATGGAATGATTTGGGTATGGCATTATCCAGCAGTACATCCAAATACTCTGTGCACTTTGTTTATCCTCTGGATGATTAGCTGGGGACCCTACTTATCTATACGATGGATGGGTATATTATACCTGTGGTCACCATGTTTTTCTTTGGCAATTGGAGAAATGAGGCGTTGAAACAGTGTATTTGACTTGACTAGCCAGCAATGCTGACGTTGCTTGCACAGTTGATGGGAGATCTCGGTACCACTGTACTTTCTTTACCTCCTCAATCCGGTGCGCCTCATGTGCGCCACTGCGTAATAACTAGCACCTGCGTTATCAGTGCATAAATGCATTAAAATCATGGGCTTTAAGGTGCGTAACGTACACTGAAGAGCATGACGTTTGAGGATAGAACATCACAACGTAGAACAGTCAATGTTCCTCAAAAAAAAAAAAACGTAGAACAGTCAATGAGCCTTAAATTTGGGCCGGGATGGAAATCATGGGACACGGTTTCTCTATCCATGTTTGCAATGCTGCTTGCTTGTTTTCCTAAGAGTAATTTCTTACTAGTATCATCAGGCAGGGGCCTTCTGCATTTTGAAATACCAGATCAGCGTGCTGGAATTTTCTTCCAAGGAATCAGGCAGGAGTACTGCACTGGCATGATACGCTGACGAAGTGCAGCTGCAGGCTGCATGTGCATTATCATTCCATACATGCTGCGGCCGCACGGCACGGCTGCACGAGCACACTACACCTGAAAAGCTCACACCGTTTTCTGTTCGGCTCCTGAAAAGCTCACACCGTTTTCTCTTCGGCTCAAGGAGTCAACAGTCAAGCAAGAAATTGCACAATTAGGATATGTTTGGTTCCCTGATACATGTAGCCTGGCTCGCCCCATCTAGGCCTGACTCACCTGATCCTGCTTTACATGTGAAATGTCCCTGTGTTTGGTATTCGGATCTCTTGAGCCATGCCGAACAAAGAAGCTGTTTGGTTGTTGTATCGTCTCATATGCACACCCCGTTGGATGGCTTTGGAGCCGACACAATGCAGCCACGTCATAATCTTTTTGCTCGCCTCAACCAGGCTCGCTTGGAACGGAGCTGAATTCCGTTTCTTCCCAGCCAGGCTCACCCTTCTCTTTTGCACCGTTCTTGACAGGCCCATGGCTTAGACCATGCAACCAAACACCAACAACCTGCATGTGCTCAGCCTGGTCAAGGTTATCTGGAACCAAACACACTCTTAGCGCGCACTACGAGTCCACGATTCCTCTCCTTTCGATCTCTGATGACTTCTTTGTCCTCAAGCCGGTAGACCTACCTGTAACTCGGGATGCCACATCCAATTTTGGGCATTAGCCATCCCGGATGACGATGCTAGAACCAGGGCAGTTGAGACTTGAGAGTTGAGACCATGGGTAGGGGAAGAGAATGCAACCCATAGCGTCTTGTCAACAAGATGGCATCAATAGTCGTCTATCCTAGTGTCTAGACCTGAACAAGTAGGCATGTGGCATGTATAAACAACACAAGGCAATGCAACAACTGGCAAATTGGACGTGCTTTGTTGCCTGTTGCATTTGCACATCACCGTAGAGTAGAGATCCAGTAGAACTACTAGCAGTAGTAGTAACAGAGTGGGAGTGGAGAACTGGCCATGTGTTTTGGTTGCAACAATGGTCGAGAGACCACCAACACCATGCGTAAACTTGCTCCGCACTTTGCAGAATTGTGTTTTGGTTGCACCAATGGTCGAGAGAGATCACCATCACCATGCGTAAACTGTGATCTGTGCTCTGCAGAATGCAGCAAATTTTCCTGCCAAGATTCAGAAAAGGCTGCATGCTGAATTATTGAGGAGGCACCAGGCACCAGCTCCAGTCAACACAGTTCATGGATGGCGGTGTAAAATTTTTTTTGCTGCAGTGGAGTTAAATCTACTCAGAGTTCACTCACGGACTGGTGGAACCGGAGTCACTTGGCAGCATGTTTTCCTCTGTAGCAGGGGACACTGTCTTTTGCGCAACAGTGCTATATATAATTGTAGATGGAACACAGACGCCATTTATGTTTCTGCATGTGCATACTTCTGTTGTCCCAATTTCACCTTTTACTCTTTTTTTTACCTCCCCATCTCGTTCTGTCGCGCGCCCTATACTATACCCAACCCTGAAATGCTCACGTTGGAATCTCTGGAATTTGTCCCTGTAAATCAGTTATTGACGACTTAGGCCTAGTTCAAAATTCTTTCTGGATTATTGCGTCCACGCTTCCTAAGCCACTAAACTGAGTATTACTTGAAAAAACTTTTTATAGAGAAGTTTCTTTAAAAAATCAAATAAATTCATTTTTTAAGTTTAAAATAGTTAATCCAAAATAATCCATTTTACTTCTTGTTTTGCGTGTCCAAAATAATCCAACTAAAATAGCTCAAAAGAACGGTTCTTACCGTCATGGACGAACAGACATATAGGTCCTCGTAGTTCTTAGGCCGCGTTCTTTTCTATCCAATTCAGATTATTTCTTTTCGGATTATTGTGTGCACGTTTTACAAGCCGTTAAACGGTACGATATATGCAATAACTTTATATATATCAATTTTTTAAAAAATCAAATAAATTTATTTATCAAGTTTTAAAAAATTAATACTTAATTAATCATGTGCTAATGATCTTCCTCGTACGTGTGTCCAAAATAATCAAATCTAGCTGGTTCAAAGGAGGCCTTATATTGTTGCATGCTCAATTATTGTCTTATTGAGCATTGTTTCCTAGTGCCATACAACATACACTTTTTTGCATCATTGCTGCCCTACTTTCTTCGGTAGTTTGAAACCTTTCTGCGCCACTAGGTCCTACTGACTCCTAACCCGAAGGCTAGTATAGTGTAGATCATCTTGGAAACTTGGAAATTGGAATCACCCAACAAAAAAGGACATTGTAGTACACATAAGTTTTGTCCGTCAATACTTGTCCTTGGAAGCACAGGGATTGCATTTGCATCTTGTTTATTTCCAGGAGACAACAGTAACATAGGAGTATGTACTTTGCCAATGATGACTAAAAATTGGGCTTTTGGTTTGGAAGGATGTACATGGGCTGATGCTGGCGATCGTACTGGGCCGCAAACACGTGGGCCCAATACGTGCAGCCCGGGTTCCACTTCTCGATCGAGTGGGCTTTGGTAGCTTCCTTCTTCGGTTTCCATCCACACATGAGGCGGTGTGTACTGTGGACTTCTCTCCCTCCGCGATTGCTTTCTAGATTCCTCCTCCGCGGAAGCCTCACGCGATCTCGCCGCACCAGCAATCCCCTCCAATCTTCGCGGCATTCCGTTTGCGATTCTCGCCGTCTGCGTCGAATCCTAATCTAATCCACAGCTCGAATCTCGCGCGTGTGGGTGTCGCATTGCGCGCCGTCTCGTGGCGGGTTTTTCCTTCCTGAGTGGAAGCGGAGGCGCCGCCGTGTGAGCCGTCGGCGTCGACGCATCTCCCGCCGTATCTGCTCGCCGCCGGTCGCCGCCGCCGACAAAGAAGCAGCGGTGACCCCGCTCGGCCTGCACTAGATCACCCGCCAGGTACGCCTGCTCCACCCCCCTTCCACCGGTCTCTTCCCTGTCTTCTCTGATCTCTGCTCTCCGTCTCTTCAATTGCTGTCTATCGCTGCCAGGAACCATGGCCGTCATACACCATAAAATCAGCGTCACTGGACTCTGATCTCCCCACTTCGTGTTATCCGTAGCTGTTTACGCTAGTTTTGCTTATTAACTGGTAGTAATTGGTAAAAGTTGAAAATTTTTATTCTACGTTGCATCCAAACAATGAAACGCAAGACATTTTTTGAATGCTCACTCCTTCGAACCCAAGAACAGAACAGAATCCATGTTTTTTAAACACTAGGGAGCCAAAGGGGGTAAAAGGTTTGATTGTGTACAGTGCTGAGAAGTTTTGTGGCTGTGATGGCGAGTCTACATGATTTTCGGCCGGCTTATGGGTTTGTTGACTTGTCGTTTCAACGAAATCTGTTCTGTAAGCAAATAGACTACTCTAGAATGACCCAGCTGCAATGCAAAGGCACAATTTTGGCTTTAGGCAAGTTATCATTTTTCATGCTTTCTATTAATTGCTTGCAGTTATAACTTCTTTTAACCTTTTCTGCACTCAGCTTATTAGTTAGTAACGTCATAACATCCTCTACAGCTCTAGTACATATTAAATAGTTTTTTGTTCCATTGTTTGTAGGTTACAGGCCAGGGAGAATTCGAGGGAGGCCACAGCAAAATGGTATGCACCACTTGGTACTGACATTAAATTTCTTGATTGTTTGTGATGCAGTTTGGTGGCATGTATATTATGGCTGCCCTGGTTATTTCTCCTCCCTATATGGAATTCTTGATAGATTAGATAATCCACCTAAGATGTTGAAAGTTCATGTTTATACCTAAACGAATGTGCTCACTCATGTTGTCTAAGGGGATAGATAAAGTGGCATAGTTTACTGACTAGTTTTATCAGAAAGGGGCTTTATGGAAATTGAATATCAGTCATTGCTACTTATTAAAAAATACTGGAACTTCTTGGTGTATTATTGCAGTCTAAACTATTAAATATTTAGCCCCCAAAATAAAAGCTCATACTGTACACAGCTATCCCCTAGCAGCATTACACACTACAATAAAATTCCCTTACGTGTGTTTGCATTTCTTATTTGCAGTCCTGTTTGTAACTTTGCATATGTTATGTTTCGATTCCTTCATCATTACCTTTCAACCTAGCTTTTCAATTCAAGAGATGCCAAAGATAATAACCATTCTTTTGTTTCATCTCTTACGAGTGATATTTGTCTTTTTAGGTAGAATTATGTAAGTCTTATGCTTTAAACTAATCATTTTATTTTTGCCCATGTAGTTTTACCCAGGATATGGCTACCATGGGAGTAACTTCGAGCAAACATACCGTTGTTATCCAGCTTCTTTCTTTGATAAGGTATTCTTCTCTTCTGTGCTAGCATTGGTTCCTTCTTTTACACACTGAACTTCATTTAACATCTTTCTAATTTTCATCTTTCTTCAGCCACATCTTGAAGGTGGAGACAAAGGTCTGTCCTGAGACCCCCCCCCTCTCTCCCTCTCTCTCTCAATTCAAGCCGCATGCTTCTGATTGACATTATATTTATCATCATTAATGCAGTAATTATGCCACCGTCTGCTCTTGATCGACTGGGTAAGTGCAGTCACAATTTTTCTTATCGAACAATCTCAATTCTTTTTTTTTATCATTTTACAGAAAAACCTTAGACCTGCATTAATTGTTTTGCTTCCTGTAACAGCTTCTCTGCACATTGAGTATCCTATGCTGTTTGAGGTGCATAATGATGCAACTCAGCGGATTTCACACTGTGGTGTGTTGGAGTTTGTGGCAGAAGAAGGCATGATCATCATGCCCTACTGGGTGAGTAGTGGATTTTCTTGACTGATATCTGCAATTTTATTGCCAAAGAAACATATTGACTGTTAATTATATGATTCTTCTCTCATATATGTTTAGATGATGCAAAACATGCTTCTTCAAGAGGGTGACATTGTCCATGTTAAAAATACAACCCTTCCCAAGGGTACATATGTCAAGTTGCAGCCTCACACAACCGACTTTTTGGACATATCAAATCCAAAAGCCATGTGAGGATATGATAAAATCACATTATATTAAAATCTTTTGATTCTGTGTGGAAATCATCATTTAATGATTTGCTCTGTGACTTTGCAGCCTGGAGAAAACACTAAGAAACTTCTCTTGTTTAACCACGGGCGACAGTATAATGGTAGCTTACAACAACAAACAGTATTACATTGACATTGTTGAAACAAAACCTGCTTCTGCAGTTAGCATTATTGAGACAGACTGTGAAGTGGACTTTGCACCTCCTCTCGATTACAAAGAACCTGAAAAACCACAGCAACAAACAGTTCCTGCAAGTGCGACTACTGCTGAAGGTTTGTGTTTAGATGATATGTGGTTAAATTTCATATGAGCTTGTATTAAAAGGCTGATTGCTGTCCTCACTTTGAACCCTAAGATTCTATATCAATTTTTCTTTATGGTGCCATCTGGAAGCATGCACCCCCTGAACTAGTATTTGCATCTGCTCCCAATGTCTGGTATTCTATAAAGTTCTAACTGCAACATTAGTTGAAAAACACTAGAATCAAAGACATCAGGTCAGTGATGTGAATGCCGCATAGTTGTGGGTTGCTTGGTTTCATTGGTTGACTGGTCGTCACTGGGTTGACACTTGACAGCCTTTCTGTTGACTTCTTGTATTGTATGCTTTACTTCTTTCTTTTAAAATTCAGTAAGCCATTTTTTGCTTGCCTCACTGAAAATATATTAAAAAATGATGTTTCCTTTTCATTCTTATGTTATATTTTCATTATATCAAGTCTGTTTAGTTGTGCAATCTGCTCTGTTAGTTTATTCAACATGCGTGTTTGCATCTTTGTTTGTCAAGTGCATTTCATACAAGGTGACAACTGCCCAGGCGTGTAGTGGTGGCATTTTTTACTCTCCTTTTATAACTTTCTATATGACAACATCCACATCAGATGAAGATGCTAAAGTTGAAGATGAACTGAAATTTAAACCGTTTACTGGTTCTGGAAAACGGTTGGATGGTAAAGCCCCAAAATTGCAAGCAACAGAAGTTCCTTCTCCTTCACGTTCTTCCCCTTCAGAGTCAAACAAAAGGGTGAATCAGGAAACAGCAGCACCAGCATCTTCAGGAGCTAGCAACTCCACACGCCAGAAATCAGGAAAGCTTGTTTTTGGTTCAAGTGCAAGCAACAACAAAGAACAGCAAAAGGTAATCTTTTGCTAGCAAATTCCTCCGATTTCAGTTTTTCATGCTTTATTTTTACGTTTTCTGAATCTGATTCTTCTAATCCACTTCCTCTGTTAGCTGCTGTGAACAAATTTGCGAGCTTGATGAGCTTGTTTTCTCTGTTAATGTTCACAGGCCAACTAATATAAGGGTCAACCTATAAATTCGATGTCATTGGGAACAAACAACGGATGCTTAGCTATAACTTAGATTCATCTATGATTTAGGACTCGAATCCATTTAGATACTCGATTCTGTCAGACGCTTTCCTGGTTAAGATACCTTTTTTGTGTGTGAGCAGAATTATGATTAAGCGGAACAACATGTTTCTGTGACCTTTATTACGGATATGTCTGACTAGTTACTGATTCATTTAATATTGTGAACAGGCTCCCGTTAAAGCTGATGAACCTCCAAAGGACGAGCCCAAATTCCAAGCGTTTAGTGGGAAGAGCTATTCCTTGAAACGTTAACTGCAGTTTCTAGCCTTAACTTTTTGGAATGAGCTATACTTTCTCACCTGGATTATGTCTGGGACCGTCTGGCAACTGTGGTAGCATTTTATACAAATGCGTATTTTCACTTATCATGCTGTGAATCACTAGCATGAATTTGCAAATTAAACTGTATAAGTGCTTTAGCTTGGTGGAAGTATTGCATTTACTAGATTATTTATTTATTTACAATTTTTTTTGCCTGTTTGGCCCTGTTTCTCTAAGCCAAAGGATTTGGGCTATAGCAATGAAGTGTCAGGGCCTGAAAATTCGGTTTATAATACCACTGGAAGTAGGGCTAAGGCCAAGTTCTGAAAGCGGGTTAATTGGATCCATGCTGAGGTACTTCTGCAGCTACTGAGCTATGTATGCTCTGCTGTCATTGAAGTAAGTGCAAGGCAACCGCTTCTTTTTGTGGAAAAATAATACTGCTGATGAAATGTTGAAGCTAGTTATGGGTGGAATTTTGTTATGTCTTATGAGCATACAGTGGAATTCAATTCATTCCAGTGCAATGGAGTAATAGACATGCTTTTGATGAAACTCCTGATGAAGTTTATTTATGACACTAATTTCTCTTGCCGACTGAAATTATTTATGGAGGCGCCAAGGCATTATCAGTGGAAGATATGAGATGGATAACTCTATGATTTCGGTAGCAAATGGTACTGATCAAGGTGTGGGTTTGCAGACGGTCACGCACTCATGCCATTACCAAACTAACTGTCCGCCTCACAAATCTAACTCTCCTAGTAGGACGTCTTCCACTGTAATTCTAATTATGCCCGGTACTATCCAGTCAAAGGAACCAAAAAAAAAAAAACATGCAACGACAAGAAAAACTACGTAGTTCGTCTGGTTCTGTATAAACTTTTTACTGACAAATCAGGCTCCTGGGATAAATAACTTCTAGCAAGGGAAACCATGACATACATGGTTAGTACTAGTAGCTCCTAACCAAGTGGAGTATATAGGTAAACTAAAGGCTGCTAGCACAGCTTTAGTAGTGCTTGCTATCAGTTCTCTGACCAAACCAACAACAATGTCCTACTCCACTGATAAAGTCAAGAAATTATAATGCATATTTGTCAGTCTTGCTCCCATCAAAGTGCGTACTGTCAAGTGCTCCACTGATGCAGTGCTGCATGGACAACACCATCTGATATTTGTGATATTTGCAGCAGTGCACACATGAAACCTGCAAGCAAAGTAACAACGGCGACGTCCTGGTGACGTCGTGGCAGCCAGGGTCTCTTTGATCAAATAAACTATTTATATATAATGCTAACTCGATTGCGTCGACAATTGACATGTCGAAAGTTCGTGGCCATTTGCCACATCCAAATGCGCCACGCACCAAGAATCAGAGATCGATATGTTTGGAGGCTAAGCAACATGAGCAGCCCTTTTCTCTCCGTGTTTTATGGTTCACATCATCTTCAGGTAGCACGTACGTAGGAAATTGGTTGGTTTCTTTCACTCTCTCTATCTCCCTTTTGTCTCTCTCACTAGCACGTCCACTTTGTTTTTAAATATAGAGGATTAGGTCATAGTGCATCAACTAATTAAAGCATCTCGTGTAGTTTTCTTCCATATCTCCTGATTAATAGAGCACTGCATTCTTCTGAATTGTCATGCAACACTGTCGATCGATAATTATCCCGCACGATCGATCACTATCTTCAAGAGTTTATTCGTCAGACCTACCACACCGAAAGGGGTATCTTAAAAATCTCTAGTAGATAGTAAGTGTACTTTAGTACATACCAGATGTCTGGTGGGAAACTGGTTTTACTGTGGATTTCATCTCAGAGATCTGAGGACATGCTTGCATATATACAGTAGTAGCTAACTGTCTGGAACCCTCGCAAAGAAAAAGCAGAAGAAGCTTGCTAACTGAAACGATACTAATTTAGAATTCATCAAGAATTCAAGATACGGCCTACATGCTCTTTTTCCTCTTTACTACTCTACTTCGTACTGGATAATGTACACATATATATACACATGCAGCTTGGTTTCTAGCTCTAGTGTTGGTACCACACTCTGGATGGCTGGATGCAGCAAGTTAAAGAAAGGCAAAGGTAAAATTAAAACACGTAGCCACATCAATCGTCTCCTTTCTCGTCCAAAAGCGATGCCTCAACGGACGACGTGTAACCGTGTAGGTGAGGCAGAGGAGATCGAACTTGAAGAAAAGCATGGAATCCTTGAGAAACATCGACATGATCTCGACTGGTAGCTAGTATGCCATGCTTAGAACACAAGTAAAATTAGGAGATGTCCTTAATGAATCTAAATTAAAAATGTAAAATGAGCTAGGAGTGGTCTACATATATGATAGTATATATGTTTGAGTTGTTTCATCGTCTTGTCGAGATGGCTCAGCATAACAGAAACCAAGTGACACGCCACTTGCACCTCTATATATATATGTATATGTACGATGACACACATGTACATGCACTAACAGCTACCCAGCTGATATAGAAGCGAAATTATGCATGCATGTGCATGCATGGGTAAGTTAAAATGTCATTTGGTAAAAGAAAAATGCATGCAATGATTCTTGCATAATCCCCACCTATACCGTTGTTAACTCTATCTGTGTTTACAGAACGATCGAAAAGAAAAGAAGCCAGACAATCTTTTTGTGTTGATGCAAACATGCTACCGGTTCGGAGTGTAGTGCTTGTCTTAATAACAAAAAGCAGATATGGAACATCACACATCGCTATATATATAGCAAGCAACCGCGTCTCTCTTAGCTATATATCTAGTCACTGTTATTGCATTCATGCTGAACAGTACTTTAGCCAACGATATGTAACAAGAGAGCTGCATATTTTTGGATCGAGCGCGCAGATACATCAAGATTAAGCTTGCCATATTCTAATTGCTGGATGTGACAAACGGCAAGTCCAAATTCGATTTAAGGGTCACGGCTTTCGTACAGGGCACCAACCCTAACTACACCGATTTGCCCCACGTAAGAATTATATATATGGCGATATATGGCTATAGCTGTCGATTGAAATGGTCCTTGATGTGCGCTAGCTACACGTTGTCCAGAGAGACCGGATGTGGGCTGTGGCAAGACAACAATTGCAAATTGCAATCGCGAGTACACTGCAGCCACAATAAATACGAGCTGCTATACTAGCCGATCGAGCGAGATCGAGAAACAGGGGGTCCTAGCTGCTGATGGCTGTTACTTTTACACAAAGCAACAAACATGAACCCTATGTATCAACTACATGTCTGCCGACGTTTAGCAGGGTATCTTGTGCTCGTCGGGCAGTAGACGAGTGGAGTAGTAGATAGTGCTGCTTCAAGGCATGCAAAGGAGCTATTGCTTTGCAACTTGCAAGAGGCTATATGTCGCTATGAGCTGGTGCCTGGGGCTCAATGCCTCACTCAAGGGATAAGCCAATATGCGGGACAAAAGCAAAGGAATAGCTTTAGAGAGAGAAAGAAACAAAAAAACTATAGACCACAAAAATGATTAACTCTAGCTTACTGTTAATGCAAGACATTGACAGTACAGTGCTTAGTTAATTAATTATCAGCAGCGCAGTTCAGCACCGTTTCTTAAGTTCTGATGAATTAATGAACGTATAAGTATAATTGATCTGATCATTTATTCATTTTACAGAAGCACATCACACGGACCTGGCATTGCACAGAAAAGCTGCGTACTTGCCTTCTCCCAGGCAAACTGGTACCGTGGTACGCGTACTACAGTACCTAAGCAGTCGACGTGAGACCACCCTAGCTTTGCTTTCGATCCCCTAATGGCCTCACGGTTGATTGTCCCTCCCTAGCCCGATTCGAGAACGAGGCAGCACAGTGCGCTCATACTAGTCCACGCTATAGCTGCCGAGTGCCGATCGACCCCGCGCGCGGCCCGCGCACATTTACTAGCGGCAGCCGGGCGCCCGGCGCATTGGCGCAATGACGCTGGCCAACAACCCAACCCGATGATGGCCGATCCCATCTGCCGGGCGCCTGGCGTGGCCTGCTCGCCGTGGGCCGCGCGTGGCGCATCCGGCCGCCCGCGCGCCGCGCGCGTACATACGTGATCCCATCTGCCGGTCTCCCCGCCGTGGACCGCGCGCGCCCAGGCCGCGCGCCGTGCAATGCGTCGTCGCGGCACGTGGTACGTCCCTTTTTTTTGACGTACTCCGGTGGTAATTAACTACAACGACGACAACCCAGGCTGTAAAGACGGTCGAGGGCCGGCCTCACGCGAGCGCGAGCACGCACCACGCCCGCGCGCGGCCGTGAGCGTGATCATCGATCCTCTGGTCGCTTCGTGTGGTCGATGTATCAGCAGCAGTAGTCCATCAACTGACTATAGCACTTCGCCCCCACTTACCAAACGACGGGTTTTTAATATACCACCCACAACGACCCAACTAATTCCATCGATCGCCAGCGCTGCTTCGCTACGCCTGCTGGGTGGACGACGATCGATCGCTTGACTGACAGCTGATCGATGTAAAGTTATTTTCAGGGCGACGACTCTGTTTTATCTGAGATTGAACAATACTCGATCTCCTGATCAGTGATCACCCTATATGTCAGTGACCTAATGAGTGACATTTTTCGGTCGTACACCAGAGAATTGATCCACTTACTTTTCCAATTCTTGAAAAGTACTTGCAAGTTTTACTCGTACCTCACCGCAAAGTTAACTAGGTACAGAACAATGAGTGGTGGTAAGATGCAAATTGGGCTATGTTGGTTGCATGTTTTTGGGCATACACATGTGCTGCAGGACGAATGGGCCTCCCAGACACAAAAATGTGCAATTCCACAAGCTTAGGTGGTAGTATTTAAGATTGTTTTATTAGTTAAGATCATTAAAACAAAATTAATGCTCTCTTCCTACATAATTTTGACATCAAGCTCAACCACATCCATATTCACCCTTCCACCCACTACGTCACATGTCGGTTATATATTTAAAGTTACAATCTATTTACAAACTAAAGCTAAAACAATAACTTTTAAAGTAGGAAAGAATAACAAATGACTTTAAAAAGTGATCAAAGTCGAAAGAGGTTGCGTTCGGATGTTTCCAAAAGGACATATTGTCTATTAGATACAATGTTTTTTTCCTCGACATGCTTCCCATACTGCTAAATGGTATGTTTCTTGAAAAAAAAATCTACACGAAAGTTGTTTAAAAAAATCAACGCTCCATTTTTAAGTTTAAAATAACTAATACTTAATTAATTATACGCTAATGACGTTTCTTTCTTTTTTGTCACTATTTCCAACCCACACCTACTAACGCAGCCAAAGTATTTCTCTGTACTATCGTACCTCTTTGTCACACTCAAAAGGCTACTCACTTCCTCCTCGTATCTCTTCATGGCTTGCGAAGGTAATCCTTCCTCTATTCCTCCTTTTGTGTGTTATCCCTTTTTTGATGGTTTTTTTTTTACAAAGAAATCACCTATGAATTGTCCGTTCAGTAGAGCAAACCTATAACTATAAATGTAATTAGCAATACCCCTAGGAACATTGAGGGTATAGATCCACTAGAAAACAATTAAATTTCTAATTTTTTTAGAATTGTCAACTTAGTAGGCGCCCAGCTAAAGAACCATCTGCAATGATAACCATATTATCAGACGACTAGTAATATTGTTGTAGGCTTAATCCATTATGTTTTAAATTATAGATTTTGTATTAGTGCATCTCACTCTTAAGAGTATACATGAGTTTGTTTTTTTATTTTCAATGAATATGATATGTTTTTACTCGAAGGGACGTTCCACATATATAGAATAATATTTTAAAATAGAGAGACGCGGATATACAAATGAATATATGCATATAATCATAAGTATGATAGGTAAATGCGAGCCATTTGCGTTCAATCACTAGGCAGTTAACCACACAGGCATTTGAATTTTTAACGTTGGAGGGAGCTAAGTAGCTAACCACGCGCGGCAAGAAGGTAAAGCTGACCAGCAGAGGTATTAAGTCGCTCAAAAACCTGGTATAAAACCAGGGAAGCAAAGGCGGCCCCGGCAAAAAAACCCACCGCGGCCAGTAGCCAGTACCCGCCTCGCTTCCATCGTCCGCATCCCCCGCGCGCGCGACTCGCACATCACAAGCCAGAACTCAGAACCGTACTCGCCGCAGCGCTCGGCCGCGCGCCATGGCGTCGTTCCAGCTGCGGTTCGGGCGCTCATACGACGAGGAGGAAGACGACTCCGAGGACGAGGAGGAGGAGTTCGAGTACGAGGAGATGCTGAGCGACGGGACGGCCTCGCCGCCGCCGCTGATGATGGTGACGACGACGACGACGACGCAGGCGGCGGAGAAGGGGGGAGGAGGAGGAGGGCTGGTGGGGGCGGTGGTGGGGGCGCTGCGGCGGTCTCTGGTGATGTGCAGCGCCGGGAAGGTCGGGGAGGAAGACGAGGAGGACAGCGAGGACGAGGAGGAAGAGGAGGGGATACAGATTGGGCGCCCCACCGACGTGCGCCATGTCTCCCATGTCACCTTCGACCGCTTCGGCGGCTTCCTCGGCCTCCCCGCCGACCTCGAGCCCGACGTCCCCCGCCGCACGCCCAGCGCCAGGTGAGCTAGCTCGATTCTCTCTGCCACTCTGTTGTTTCTTTTTCTACTCTTCGTTTCTCTTCAGAGTTCAGACTTGCAGTTTTGGCTTGTATGTCTCAATTTCACGCAAAATTAAAGTGTATCGAATTTATGTTTCTGTGTTCTGCCATTCAATTAGCTATGCATATTGGGCTAGAGAAATATGCGTGAAGCTTTATTGATTGGTATTATGTTCAGAGTTGGCTGCCAAGTCCCCTCCCAAGCAAGTTGATGGTACTAATATGTTGTTTCAGAACGATGACAGCGAGCTTTGGTTTTTCTTCTGTTAGTTTTAGTTGGTTGCGATCGGATGATACGTGGTACAAAGAGGGGAATTGTTTAAGAATGTAGAATTAATTTATTCAACTAGTGGATCTCCTTAAAAAAAGGACAAGTGGTACCTTTTGAATAAAAGTTCAGTTAATTCTAGTATGAGGTTATGCAGTTAGATCCCGCGTCAAGAACAAGAAGTACATGCCATCAAACAAGGAATTAAACACTCTGAAGTTTATGTGAAGGTATACGATTCTGAAGATATAAGAGGGCATACGAGAAGAATAATTCACATGTAGGATTTGGTGCCATGACGGTCATGGCGTTGAACTTTCAATTGATCAAACTTGAGTTACTTCTGTGCTTGAGCTTGAAGCAATGGGGCTGGTTTGAAGTGGTTGGCCAGCATGGGCAACAAATTGGAATCTTCAAGCCTACCTTTTTGTTTTGGATTAGGTCTCCTGTACTTGCACCATCATATAGAGTGATAGCCTGTGAAGTTTGTCCTTTTGCATTTACAAATGGCATTTACATCATCTTTTTAAGGTTGTTAACAGCAAATCAGGATTTGAATATTTCTTGTACTTTAGTTAGATGAGCTAGGGAATATAGACATTCTCCTGTTAGTACCGCTGTTATGTCCTAATCTCTCTTTTTGGGTGTTTTAACACTACCTTTAAAATGATTTTGGACCGTCCTGGCCTAGATCTTATGGTTCTGATTTCATTATATTATACTTGATAATGTTGGTAATAGCAATTTTAGAGTGGCAAAATTGGAATTATAACAGATATACCAGCATGATAAATTCGCATAGCATATGGCAATAGATGAATAGTCAAAGTTACCATTAACAAAGTCTCGAAGTAAATATTTTAAAAGCCTATGTAAATAGATGGTTGGAATTATATTCTACTAATCTACTACCGCTATTAGTAGAAGGCACCATAAAATTGTGAGAGATTTGATTGTTCTTTTTTTGACACTCCATAAAATTGGGTTTCGATTATTTGGCATCCTAGCTCACTGCCAGACTCATGTGTTCCCACATGTCATTGTAACAAGTGTCAACACAATAAAAGCGACAATGAGTAGTGTTGAATCATCAAATTTTACATATAAGTCCCCTCTTTTTTGTCCTTAACTTGTAGATGCTGTAGATTCAAAGTTTATCTCCTTTACTGTTTAGTGATACTTATTAACCTTTTCTGTGTATATCTGTGCATGCAGTGTGAATGTGTTTGGTGTTTCACCAACTTCTTTGCAATGTTCATTTGATCATCGAGGAAATAGTGTGCCCACAATACTGTTGATGATGCAAAGGAAGTTGTATGAACGAGAGGGGCTTAAGGTATGGCCACCTACAACCTAACGGATTAGCATGAAGTCAAGTATTCAAGCTTTCGGAATGCTTATTTATCCATTGTGTTCTTAATTCTAGATTGAAGGGATCTTCAGAATTAACGCAGAGAATAGCCAAGAAATCTATGTCAGGGAGCAACTAAACAGTGGTATGGTTCCAGATGAAGTTGACTTACACTGCCTTGCAGGGTTGATAAAGGTACCGTGAACTTCCCTATCTCTCAGCTTTCCCCCGGTCCTTGGCCTGAGCTGTACGAAGCAAAAACCTGTAATTGCTTATGTGCAATTTGCTCTTGTTTCTTTAGTTTTCAGTGCTGAGTACCACCTCAGATTGACAGACGACTAGGCAGTTGCTTCTATGTAGGTGTCATCCCCTTTTTATGCAATTTGAACTTATTTAGAACCTGAAATCTTCAAACAAGAAGGAATAACACAATAATTCGTGCAAGGAACAATACTTTTCAAGTAAAAACGTCACATAAATGTTTACGGGCAATTGATTATCAGATATACATGCTACCAATCGAATTTTTTGTGTATGGGTTATTACCTTATTGGAGGATCTATAACATGATCACTATGTTGCTTTTTTGTAGGCATGGTTTCGTGAACTCCCAACAGGCGTATTGGACTCACTGTCACCAGAACAAGTAATGCACTGCAATACAGAAGAGGATTGTGCTCTTCTTGCTGCATTGCTACCACCAGTGGAAGCAGCATTACTAGATTGGGCTATCAATCTGATGGCTGATGTTGTGGAACACGAAAACCACAACAAGATGAATGCTAGAAACATCGCTATGGTCTTTGCACCAAACATGACTCAGGTTATTAGAAACAACTCTTTCTCTAAAGAGATACCCATATAAACTCTTTTGTTAAAAAGGCACACTAACCCTGGCAGAATGTTTAATTTCCAGATGGCCGATCCATTGACTGCCCTGATACATGCAGTTCAGGTCATGAATTTCCTCAAGACATTAATCTTGAAGACTTTAAAGGAAAGAGAGGCAACTGGAACACCTAAGACATCGGAACCATGCTCTGGTTCTCCAAACGGCCAAGATAAACCTCCAACGCCAGAGAATTTGGAGAAACCCATCATTTGTTCAAATCAGAAAGGCAGAGATCAACCTATATTTGATATGGCTACCTGTGATCAGCTCCTGTTTGGACCTGGACAACTCCTTGATTATCGTGAGAATAGCAAATTTAAAGGACCAGAGAAGCATGACATAGACGGCCAAGATAAACCTCCAACGCCGGAGAATTTGGAGAAACCCATCATTTGTTCAAATCAGAAAGGCAGAGATCAACCTATATTTGATATGGCTACCTGTGATCAGCTCCTGTTTGGACCTGAACAACTCCTTGATTATCGTGAGAATAGCAAATTTAAAGGACCAGAGAAGCATGACATAGACCGACCGAAGCGCCACGCTGAATTTTCTCATTTTGAAAATGATCTGAATAACAAAGTCAGCAGTCCTGGAAAAGGATTTGGTAATAGAAATGAGGAAGGCATGTTCGACAAATTTAGTTTTAGGAAAGGTGTCGAGAGGCTCTGCAGGCACCCTGTGTTCCAATTGAGTAGGTCCATGAAGAAGTCCACAGACGTTGTGGTCTTTGATGCTCCTGGAGAACCAAGACAAGCTTGGGGTTTGATATAATAATGATCGTATATGTAGTGGGTGTGGATGTAATGCAATCTTCTTCTGCCTTGTTTGTGTGATTAGAAGCTAATAGCCTGTTGGATTTGTAGGTGCTGCAGTTTGATGTGTGCATTATAACCATTTAACTTCTGACGAAAGCGTCTGGAAACATCAGACATCGCTTAAGCCAAATAATTTTGGGCTCAGAGCTGTATATACCTCAATAGCTGCTGACCTCTTTATTCTTCGTTTACCAATCCAATAATCCAACCCTATTGTAGCCCTTTGCCCCTTTCGCAATCCTTACACACATCCAAACGCATCCGTACCGCAACCACAGTCAGTGAATGGCAGCATAAATGCATTTGCAGCATTTACTATTAAGAGTAACTTGTCCGTAAATTGCTGTATAAATGCATAGATGCATTACTAAACTTGTCTGACTGCATGCCTGCCTGTACTACTATTGCCAACCGAAAATCTTCTGTTCGGATATTAATGTGTCACCCTAGTTGGTACTGCTGACTCCGTGTACTACCATGTTAGTCCTTTTCACTTGTTACTGAAGAAGTCAAAACAATGACCATGTCAAATGTACAAGCGCAGACGCAGAAATCATGCTCCACATGCCAATGCCTTGTGCATGCACATATATGCGGTCGTAGCCTCGTAGAGACATTTCAGTGCTGCAGCATACATAAGTCATAAGATGGCTGTGCTTCATGCTCCCTTTTGTTCTTCCCTCTTCGTAGTACTGACGCTGCTCGTTTCTCGTTCATCTCCCGCATTGCCTCATGCTTTCTTTATCTTCGGAGACTCCCTTGTTGATGTAGGGAACAATGACTATCTTGTGACCCTCTCCAAGGCCAATGCTCCGCCATATGGTGTTGATTTTACATTTTCTGGTGGCAAGCCAACTGGTCGATTCACAAATGGGAGGAACATTGCCGATGTCATTGGTAATGTCAAGTATAAATTTCATGAAGAAACTATGATTTTCCTATCGATGTTTGATCTATGCTTGGCATGAACTCTTAGGTGAAGCCTTGGGGCAGAAATCTTTTGCTCCACCATACTTTTCTCCAAATTCAAGTGCTGAAATATTGAACAGTGGGGTTAATTTTGCTTCTGGTTCTTCTGGCATATTTGACGACACTGGCTCTTTTTATGTATGTGAACCAATCAATTTATGTGCTTAACCATGCAGCTTTGCTTCTGAAATGTGGTTGTGTAAAAAAAATATACTTGATCTGTACTGTAGATAGGAAGAGTGCCATTAGGGCAGCAAATCAGCTATTTCGAAAAGACCAGAGCTCAGATACTGGAGATCATGGGAGAGAAGGCTGCCACTGAGTTCTTGAACAAGGCTCTATTCACGATTGCTTCAGGATCCAATGACATTTTGGAATATCTTTCACCTTCAATGCCATTCTTTGGACGAGAAAAATATGATCCTTCAGTTTTTCAAGATTCCTTGGTTTCCAACCTGACATTTCATCTGAAGGTGCTACAACTTCTAAGTCGCAGCTACTGAATTTTTCTTTCTTTGATCTCATACTTTTGTCTCCTCAATGAAGCGGTTAAATCAACTGGGAGCAAGAAAAATTGTTGTTGCAGACGTTGGGCCACTGGGCTGCATTCCGTATGCTCGTGCTCTGGAGTTCATTCCTGCAGGGGAGTGTTCAGCAGCTGCTAACCAGCTCACTGAAGGTTACAACAAGAAACTGAAGAGGATGATCTACAGGCTGAACCAGGAGATGGGGCCGGAGAGTAAATTCGTCTACGCAAATACATACGAGATCGTGATGGAAATCATTCAGCAGTACAGCCAGTACGGTGAGCTTTTCACCCTTGCTGTTGCTCCAGCTACCTCATGACAATAACGTGTTGCAGATCACAAAAAATGCAGACAACTAAGATTCAGTCTTCCATTTCTGATCGAAATCTTCAGGTTTTGAGAATGCGTTGGACCCGTGCTGCGGAGGCAGCTTCCCTCCATTTCTCTGCATCGGCATTGCCAACTCAACCTCCACGTTATGCAAGGACCGGTCCAAGTACGTCTTCTGGGATGCGTTCCACCCGACAGAAGCCGTAAACGTCATCGTCGCCGGTAAACTTCTCGACGGCAACTCCGCTGCTGCTTCTCCCATCAACATTCGAGAGCTCTTCCAATATCAGTAAGTGAGAGAGATGTGTGCCTTCTCCTGCCATCCATGCCTGTTTGGCTATATTAATTTCCATCCTCTTTCTTCCGCAATCTTCTTAGATTTAATTGGACTGAAAAGCGCTCCTTCAACGTGTAGAATGTGACTGAAAGTGCCCTTTATGTGCCAGTTTCTCTTGCTTTTGTGCTCTTTTCTGAATGCCGGAAAGAAAGATTCAACTGTCAGCTAAGGAAAGAACGACACACACTCTCTCCCCGGCTAGTCGTTGTCAGCGAACAAAATATTACTGCCGGTGCAACGCGAACTAGAACGAACGGTGCAACAGAAACTGGCGCACTACGAGCAAAAGAAAACTGACGAACAATTGGGCAAAGCAAGCGCACGCACGCACGCACATCTTATCAGCCTAAATAGCCTACCTATGCACGCACACACGCACACGGTCGCCGCCGGTGCAACTCACAGTGCAATATGCCTCTATATATGTATTACGTGTACGAGAGAATTGGACTCGGGCGACCCGGCCGTGTCAGGCACGGCCACCACCTCCGTCTGATCCATCATCCATGGAGCAACCAGCTGCCACCACTGTGGGGCCTGACAAGGTCATCGTCTTCCTCCACGCGGAGGCGGCGGAGACGACGAGTGCGCCATGGCGGTGGTCGTCTGTGGCAGCCACGGCGGCGAGCCTCGTGGCGGTCGGGCTCGGCGGCGCCGCGCTGCTGGTGTGGTGGGCGCTCGCGTTCCACCCGGCGAACGCACGGCTCTGGATGGTGCCCGCGGGTCTCGTCCTCCTCGGCACGCCCATCCTCGCGTGGCTCGCCCTCTGCGCCTCCGCCGGCTCGTGCACCGCCGCCGTCCGCGTCGACGCGCCGACGCGCGTCTGATCGCTCGATATGTCGCCCCTTGCCCACCCGCGCGCGGCACACGCTGCATTTTTGCTGCCTCTAGGCTGATCTAGCTGGTTCATTTCGGGATCAGATGTACATAGATGTTCACTACTTTGATTTCTTGCTGACTCATTTCGGGATCAGATGTACATACATGTTCGCTACTATACTTCTTTGATATCTTGCTGGTTCATTTCGGAATCAGATGTACATATACATGTTCACTATACTAGCTAGTACTCCTACTCCATTATACTTCTTTGATTTGTGATGCTGCTAGACAGACTGAGACATGTAACATTGATATATATGGACATATGGTATATATGATCTGGTGTACAAAGTTGCTTTCCGATATTAGTTCTCTCCCGTGTGTTGATCTTGTGAGTGCGAACTTTTGAGCGGTTTGCGCGTTCACGCGGCCTGGAAAGTCTTAAAGCTGGAGTGTGCCGGATCGATCGTAATCTACTGGTCGGCGTCTCGTCGAGAAATGGACGCGCATTACAAGTGCATGGGGTCCCTCGATTTGAGATATTTCTTACCGGATAGGTATGTGTGGTTTCCACTTTCCACTCGTTCGTAGTTTTCAGATTAGATAGGTGCCAGTGATTAGATGGTAGTGCCATAGTGGATTAAAATGGGACTCGAAGCTTAATGCAAGTTTTGTAACTGGAATTCAGGTTAACTGGTTGGCTCATCTATAAACTTAGAAGGATGATCTATTTTTTTTCCTTTCTTAAACTAGAGATAGAGCCATTATTCGTTGGTTAATTTTTACACTTCATACCTCATGATTAACACTCCCTCCGTTTCAAATTGTAAGACGTCCTACCTCTCTAGTAGGATGTCTTATAATCTGAAACAGAGGGTAGTACCAAGATACTCTCTCTCAAACCTCCGCCCTCACACCTCCCTCCCTTTCCCCCTCGCCGCCATCAAAGCCGGCTGCCAAAAACCTCGCGGTGGCAAGGATTCTTGCGGCTGTGGTGGGGCCTTCTCTGTCTCCCCTAAGACACGCCCAACTAGATCTATAGTCACTCAGGAAGGGGGGATGACGAGCGGGTCGATGGCAGGTGCAGCTAGGTTGGCTCTTGGTGACATTGGCAGGTGCAGTCAGCAACAGGGTCATCGATGGAGGGCACACGGTGGTGCATCACCCTGATGGTCCTAGGGGCAGTGTAACACGAGGTGGCGGATGAGGCATAGGGCTCACAGGCCTGCAGCCTGCGGCAACACACAGGGAGACATCCATGCTCAATGGGGTTCGTCCAACTTGTGGTGAGGTGTCGGTACGGTAGTTGTGCTCTAAAGGAGAGCGAACGGTGGCGATGGTGACAATGTTAGGGATGCAATGGCGTGAAGAAAAGTTTTCGGGCGAAAGCCCAACGCTTTTGGGCACTGCAAACCTTCTAGAGGCGTCATCATGGCTTCTTCTCTCCCGGCTGGATATTTCAGATGAAAACCAGGCCCTGGCTCCCTAGGAAGAGCGACAGTCATCAGCTTCCTGGAGGCCATCGTTTGAAGGTTCATTTCCTACCAAACTTGTCTCCAGACAACTTGTCCACTCATCGAGGTGCTTCTGTTCACACAAGATGACCACGCTGGTAGGTTTGCGCGAGGGGGGAAACGAATCAATCTACTCTCACCCTCTCCCTCTCCAACCCAAAGGCATGGATGGAGTTGAGTGCAATTAGGATGTCACACTCATGTTTGTTTCCTTGACAACGAGTTATGTGTCATGTGGCTTCTTGTCCCCTAGGGTTACGGGCTTGTAATTTTTTACGGCTATATCAATATAATACCTCACACCATAACCAACTCTTACACATTAAGTTTTATTAGGTTTATGTGAAGGTAGGACTCCACCATTGAAGAATAGGCTTAAAAGTCACGGCTTTTAAACCATAGAAGTCGGTCAACTTAAAAGTCTAAGCCAATAAGCCTAAGTTGAAACAAATAGAGATATTATATGTTTTTCAGACTTAGCTTTAAAACCAATTAGCACAGATATGAAGTTTTAGCCACAAATTATTATGTTGCTTCATTCATTTTTCCATGATCTCTATTGGTCCATACATTTTTAATAGACATGGATGGTTAAAGTTTCCAAAGCTAACCATATAAGTGAGTACATCACCACACAATTAGTTGTCATTAATTTGTAAAAGGGGAATACCACGTATACATGATACAGTGTTGTATGTTAAACAAATTGTCGGTGATAAGAGGGGCAATTATACTTGTAAGGGCAGATGCAGGAAAAAAATAATACTAGTTGGAAATTGGAACATGACGAGCTACCACTCCGTACTCAACACCACTATCTGTATAGCGATAGATGCTCCAGTCCAACATCCTTATTGATATGCAACATTGTGAAGGATGAATTTTCTTGATAAGCAATCGCTATGTGCTGACAAGTGCCCGTTTATTGAAGTCCAGAATCAGCAACAAAGAAATGGGCCATATCTGTTGCCGTTTCCTGTCTTGCCATTAACTAACCATGCCACCCTCCCTTCTATCCGCCATTGTCAGTCCGGTAATTAATAGGCTTCTCGTAGGGTCACGAAGAAGTTCCTTTCAGAAGTTGCCATTGCAAGTTCGCAACCATCATTTGCATCAGGGTTTCAGTTCATTAGTGCCAAATTTAAATATGTAAATTGCTCTTAATCCACCACTACTTATTGTTTAAAGCACAGAAACTATCCCCCACTACTAATGGTAGAAGGCACTGCAAGCAAGTTTGCAACTATCTGCAACTAGTAGTTCAATAGGCGACAGGACCATTGGTTGGTTGCCGGCCATGGTGCATTCAATAGTAATTTAGGTGCCTTGTTGTTTTCCCCTCAAGAAATGTAAAGGCACAATAAGAGATATTGCCAACTAAATATAACCACTTTCTTTTATGTTGCAGTATTCAGAGATAGAATGCACGTACCAGGATTCAGACACCATTAGTTCAACCAGAACGTCCGCCCTATCACACAGCTTCCACTTCATTGTGAACTTTGGATCCATGATAGGAAAACAGCTTGGTTGCATTCTTGTATGTCACCTCAGCAAGTTCTATCTCTGATATTTCAAGCAGCGAGGCGACATACTTCATAACCTGAGACAAAGAACCAGCTTCTGTCAGTCCATGATTTACTCCACTGTATGTAAGAATGTGAAATCAACAGGCCCTTTTTGGGCAGCTGGAACATGCAAGGAGTAGTGAGGAAGCAGGAGACCAATGAAGTGGTTTAAAACAATATAGCAGCAGTACAGTATATGTGGTTATGCTTTTTGGATGCTATCATCCAAAACAGGTTGCACGGAAGAATGGTGCAGTGTGAACAGTCTACAGTCTTGTTGAAATTGTTCACAAGCATAGAATTTATCATGTAAATTGATGGTATGACAAACCTCTTAATTCCTGTACTCCTGTGGAGACATTATAAAGCATAGTAGCCAAGAGAAAAAACAATTATAGAACAGTGGAACTACCAAGGAGCTTATGCAAAAAGGTGGTCCACCAGAAAGGAGTAATAACTACCAAGAAGATTCTTTAACCCAAAAAAGTTAGCAAGAGATCACCCTAGCAAAAATCTTACAATGTGGATATTAGATGGATGGTTCAGGGATTCATTCAAAGCGGTAGATGCCCGTGAATTTGAATCTTCTTTACTTTTCCCATTATCTGAACTTGAGCTTTCCACAGGTACTGCTAATAGAGAAATATCATCTAGTTTTGGTAATGCATCTGGTGCATCAGTCTCTAATAGAATTCTGTCCAAGGGTATCTAAAACAAGTACAAAAGCAAATAATAAGGAACTCTCCCACTGGGATGGAATGCCAAAGTACATAATAAAACTACTAACCGATTTTAGCATTTGCTTTGCCTTAGTGGACTTCATGCCTGTAAGGAAACCAGATAACGAAAAGTAACAGCCCAAATTCGCAAGGCTGGAAACCATTTCGGCAGATCCCAGGTATGAATGTAGCAGCACTCCAGCTGGGAAAGGTCCAATTCGCCTGCGAGCAACCAAAACGAAGGAAGCAATACTTTAATCGTAGAGAAAAACAATCAGAACTTACATGCTGCCTGCACTAGCAGTTAGGTCATATGGACTCTATACTTCAATATGACACTTGTTATCTAAGACAACAAAGGATTCTCAGGGTTTTGGTTATCTACATGGACTGTACTCCAAACCCTTTTAGGAACTAGTGGATGCCATATCATAGATAATCAAACGTAAATTGCAACTTAAACTAATATACTTTGTGAACAAGTCTCCATGTCTTACTTTAGTATGTCCAGGAGATCACCAAAGGCACGTACACAATGAACAGAAACAGGCTTGTTCAACTCCTTAGCAAGTTCAAGTTGCCGCTGGAAAACTTCAACCTGCAGTGATATTTTTTAGCTTCTGTGATAGTCCTATGGATATTAAAAAAATATATAAAAGACCAGAGGCCCTGCTTTCTATAGAATAGAAAGTAGAACAGTTACATATGAGTTCAAGTTCTTATGTATATAAAAGGCCTCCCAACTAAACCAGGGGGTGTTAATCGTTAAAGTGTTTGTGTCCATCAGATAATCTCTTGACAAGATTGTATACAATAAGAAGTGGAGAAGGATCGATTCTAATTACAAACCTGTTCTCCAAAGTCAATGGTTTTTCCATGTGAACCCTTGTCCAGACCAATCTGCATTACAGTAACATACTGTAAGACACAAATCATACATGCCAAGAGTGGAACAAGTTTATATATTTTACGAGCAGTCAAAATTCACTTGCTCATCGGATCTTATGATGCAGGACAAAGGAGAAGAGAATAAACTCTGCACAAATCTATTTCACTTAATTCAGAAAGGACCTTCTCTACAATTTACACTTTACAGTATGCAGTGGCCAACGTATCGTAATGATGGTGATATCCTCTTGATGATGAAACAAGATGAAAAGAAACAGAGATAACTAAGGGCTTGTTTGATTCAATGCCATTTTTTTTGGCGATTGTAAGAATTGGCATGCCAAAAAATTTAGCAAAAGTTGGCTAGGG
Source organism: Leersia perrieri (assembly GCA_000325765.3). Classification (NCBI taxonomy): domain Eukaryota; kingdom Viridiplantae; phylum Streptophyta; class Magnoliopsida; order Poales; family Poaceae; genus Leersia; species Leersia perrieri. Next base: position 17,795,151 of record CM002482.1, read on the forward strand.
CTTTCTTTGGTTTGGTACCAATTTGCAACTATGTATTGAACTAAGCCAAATAATTGGCATCACCAATATTTTGGCAACAAACCAAGCATAAGCTAACTTTTTGGGGTTGGTTGAGTTTGGCCACAAACCAAACAAGCCCTAAGGCTTGCAACTCAAACGAGATCCTCTATACTAGGTAGGGTTTAGTTTGTACTTTGCAGAATTACAGGTTACTACCACAGTTTTATACTTCTATTGCTGGACAATTAAATGAAGAATCTAGAAGTTTAAAACATTGATGGATAAAACACACCTCCCCAACAGCCGCCTCTGGGGTTTCGACGAAGAACCGCCGTAGCGAATCCATCCAATCCGGCGACCTCTCCGGTACCCACCTATAAAATTCACAGACATGAAAATCCACGGTGCATAAAGATCACACAACACGAGAGCCAGCCGGGGAAACTTGCCATGGGTGGAGGCCGAAGCAAGGGACGACGGACGGGTACTCCTCGGCCATCTGCTTCACCAGGTGCCAGTCTTTCTGCGTGTATCCATTAGACAAAAGATTCAGATAGGAGAAATTCTCGGTGTTCTCACCACGAGATAAGAGCAAACCTCGGAGGTGCCGTTGACGGCGAAGCGGGCGACGCCGGCGGCGTTGGCGGCGCGTATGAGGGAGGGAGCGACGGCCAACACGCGGGGGTCCTGCAGGTGGCAGTGCGCGTCGAAGAGCCGCACGGCGGAAGCGGCGCGCGCTGGTGCCTGGGCCATATCCGGCGACCCGCGGCGGCCGGAGAGGAAGGAGAGGAAACTCCGGTGCTTGGAAATTGGACCGGCGACCGCCGCCGACGAGAGAACAACGAGTAAGAGATAGTCACGGCCTCGCGGGCCGTGACGAAGATGATCTGTACCGTTGGCCCAGAAGAGCCCAATTTCGTTGGGCTTGTTCGGGCAACACACGCGCCATGTGTCCCTGGGCTTATCGGCCCACTAGTACCTGATACTTCATGTCGCGGGCAGCCCATCGCGAATTCACCGTAGCTGTCACTGACCTTGCAACCTGATGTCTGGTGACTTGGTGAGACCGTGAGAGCGTAGCTCGATCATCGGAGTGCCAGTGCCAGGTTAAAGACCAGAAGAAAAAACAAGAACCTGCCCCAGCAATGCAGTGGAACACTGTGCAACTCACCAATTTTCAGCAAAGAGACAGGGCAAATGAACCACCTAGGAGTAGGGGCGGATCTACACAGGGGCTATTGGGTCCTGAGCCTCTACTATCGGCACTAGTATCATGGAGACCTATCTAAGCTCCCACTAAATTATTTTATGTTTTTCTAGATACGTCAGGCTAGGAGGATAGGAGTACGTGGATCCGTTCTTGCTGTTCCGTTCCTGTACGGGCACAATCAACTCGAGGACAACGAGACGGACTTGAAACATCGCATCAGCACTTCATCAGCCCAAAGACCATCACGCAGGATAAACAGGGCTAACCTGCTGCTGGCTTAGCTGTCTCGGTCTCTCGGAATAATTGTGCACATAACCTCTAACTGATGTTCCCTCTGACGGTCGGCCAAATCTGATGACCTCTCTGATTTACCATGGCCTGCAATGTGATCATCTCTTTGTTTTTTACTTAACTAACCTGCGTTACGCTTATCCTCTTCCGGAATTGGCCCTGTTCGATTGTGCATGTTAGAAGAGGAGGGACGTACAAAATGATAAATATTATTAATGTGTGATTAATTAAGTATTTAATTAAAATTTAAAAATAAATTAATTTGAGTTTTTCTTAAAAAGGCATTGTGTGGGAATTTTTTTAAAACATTGTATTGTTTAGCAATTCGAAAAACATGTCAATATGAAAAACACCGTACTAGCTTTCAGCTCAAAGTGCTGAAACGAAAATGCTCTTAATAACTCTTCATATGTCAGAGAAAACAGAGAAATTCGGCAGCAAGTAACGTGAAATATACAGAGATATTCCCCTCGAAAATAAACTAAAGCCTATGTCAACTGTGCGTGCCCTGCACCGTAAGAATAGTGGTTGTACTTACATAACCAGTTCCACTCACAAGAATGATGCCTTCTAAAAGCGATGTGTCCCACAAGCACATGCTTCAGTCCTATCACTATCAGGATCTGTGTTGTGTGCCCTTCACGGTTAGTTACTACTAAACGCGGCTGTTATGATTAACTCACGTTTACTGCATACCGCATGCTTCATTTCAGCTTTATCGTAGTAGCAGTATGCATCTGCAGGTAGACGACGACCACGCCTTGGGCACATGAAAGTGCCCGAGACCCGAAGAAATCCAGCGAAAAGCGTGGCCGAGGCTCACTCCAAACCTCCAAATTAGGACAAGCTATCTGCCATCGCCTCGATCTTTGCGGCGCTACCGCTCGGCTCACCCAAAAATCTCCGTTTTCATGGCTCGCAGAGTGCTCGCAGAACTGTGCGCGGCTGGTGAAGCCCCAAGGACGGGACCATCTCAAAACTCCACCGCGTCGGCGTGTATCCTGTGATTGCACATGCGGCCGGGCACGCAATAAGTATTCGTTCCGATGTAGCTGTCCAACGATCTTGTCGAAGGATACAGTTCGCTGGCCAGCTTAATGGGCAGTACAAATACAACAAACCGTATGGCAAGGGAAGGACCAAATCAGTTGCTAACAAAACGGCATTCGTTGAAGCTCCACCAAGAACGGGAGTACATACAGCCAAGAAATTAGCGACGAATATAATACACCAAGCACGAAAGATCGGATTGGACTCAGGATTAATGGCATCCGGGTTTTTAAAATGTTACCCGTGATTACAAAGTCAATTACGGTGCCATACATTATATCCAGTGGTATCACGCTTTTTTTTGTCTCATCCAATCCAATAACGGAAAGGAACGGGGTTGCATGTCACGTCACGCACGTATGGGTACACGCAGTACATCTGTACACGCTACACAGGTGACAAGGTGAGGCCAAAGCATCGGCGTCACTTGATTATCTTCGTCGTCCCCTTTATAACTCACGAGCCACATGCCACGCCTCTGTCCAAGAGTCTTGTGAGCAGTGCGCCCGCGACGCGACACACACAAGTGGAGCGCATGCGAGGATGAGCCCGAGCGCCGCGGCAAAGATGCGGCTCGGCGGCGGCGGGGGAGGCGGATTCACGCTCGGTTGCGGATGCAGGGACGCCAAGGCCGTGGCGGTGGCGGCGTCGGCGGCGTCTCCGTGCTCCGCCGCCACCACGGAGACGTCCACGGCCACCACGGCGACGTGGCGCCGGGCCCGGACGCGACAGTCTGCGTCGGCGTCGGAGTCGACGACGGGCACGCTCACCGTGCCGTCCGCCTCGTCGTCGTCCTTCCAGTGGGACGATGCCGACGGCGAGGAGGTCGAGTGCAAGCGGGAGAGCTCGGCGACCACGCCCAGCTTCTCCGGCCTCCTGCGGCAGCTGAGCGAGCTCGAGCAGAGTGTAATGACTTGGGGGTGGAAGAGCCCTCGCCGTGGTAATCACTTGCCGCCGCCGCCGCCTCCTCCTCCTCCTCCGCCACAGCCGTTGCCTTTACGGCCAGTGCAGCACCGAGCTGTGGACGGCGGCGGCGAGAAGCGCAGCAACAAAGAAGTCAACAACGGCAAGCTCTCTTCGCCACCGTCGTCTTCCCATTGCCCGACGACGACGACGACCAAGCAGCACCGGAAGACGAAGAGCGTTGACCAACGAAACAGAGAAGACGGAGAATCCCACTTCGCGCCACCGCCACCTCCGCCGCAGCCCACGCCGCAGCCACGGAACGTGAAGAGCGTGGAAAAAGTCGGCGGCGGCGGCGGCAAAGAAGACGGCAAGCACCTGCAGCCGCCGCCGCAGGCGCCGACGAAGCACCGGAAAGCGAAGAGCTGCGACAACAAGGACGACGGCTTCATGACCGCCGGGAAGCTCGACGGGAGCCTGGCGGTGGTGAAGCAGTCGGAGGACCCGCTCGGCGACTTCCGGCGGTCGATGCTGAACATGATCGTGGAGAACCGCATCGTGACCGGCGACGAGCTCCGCGAGCTGCTCCGCCGCTTCCTCGACCTCAACGCGCCGCACCACCACGACGCCATCCTCCGGGCCTTCGCGGGGATCTGGGACGAGGTGTTCGCCGCCCCGGACGACGACGACGAGCCCCGCCGCGATCCCCTCCAGAGGCCGCTGTCCCGACAGAGAACGCTGCCTCGCCGCCGGCACCCTCCACCGGCATGGCGACTGTAGTAACTACAGTAGTGTATACAATGTAGATTACTGTACCAGATTGCTTCCAAGAAATTCTCGGACTCATCTGATCACCGATCACGTATGTGTGGATTGTTTCGGTTACCAGATTCACCTCTTGAGCATTTAGTACAGTGCCCACCTAGTGTTCGTACTACTTGTATATGTTTAACTTTTCCCACTTTGTTACCGTCTCGGTGCACCCCAAAAAAGAAACTACAACTATTACCAGTAGCCGCCTTGGACGCGCGCACAGATGTTTCACAGTGAAAACCGGGTGCGATGGTGCAACCGTGCAAGTGGCTGCAGGCGCATTCGGACTTGGATGGATACAAACAGAGGAGAGGGGGGCCCGTGCCGTGCATCGAGTGGTCGCGCGCGCGGTGGGCGGTTGTGCGGTGGCGCAGGTGACGGACGCACGGGAGAGATGCGAGGTTTACTCATGCTATGCCAAAGCCGCGGCGACACGGGCCATCAATGCGGCAACCTCTCTGGGGTCCTCTTCCTCTTTGCTTCCCTTCCTGGAAGAAAAAACGCCGATGCTCGCTGCATCCACCCGCATTCTGGTGTTCAATCCTTTCGGGAAATTCTTCCCTTTTCCTCTGATTAATTTGAATCTCCATTGACAAGTTGGCAGGGGTACAGTTTGGGTCTTTGTGGAATGAGGACAAGCTGCCATGCTGTGCTGCAGATGAATCGGCCAAAATTGAAGGTGCGGACATCCAGGCTCGTCACAGTCTCACAGTGGCTACTGAAGACAAACGCATTCAAATATTTGTATGTAAGTTGCTGCATCATGCAGTGTTGCATATACTGCCGAGTTCCGACTTCTGTGTGCCTGTGTCTGTCTGCGCTCAATTTCGGATGACTAGCTAGGCTGGCTGTTTTAATGTGTACCTCGGAACAGTTGTCTATCATGGCTGCAAAAAATGATGTCCGAAACAAAAACGGAGAGTCGGAGACCGGACGGGGGAAGCCTTGCTGTTTTGTCACGTGGAAAGTGGTCGGTATGGAAGGAGAAAAATGACAAAGCCCAACTGTCTCAAGACTGGCTCATTTTTCCGTTTGGGCCGGGAGCGTCTGTCTCGCACAATCACATCGTGCCCTACTGTCTTTAGCCCGTGTTAGCGTCGTCACCAGCCCACCACCGTTGATAAATGTACGAGCTTCTCTATCTCCAACTCCCAACATCCTAGTTTTCGAAGATACTCATAGGGATAAGGTTTACGTGTGTGTTCAAGGAATGAGCGTGTGTGTGTTGTAAGCGTCTGCGTTGTACAGTGTAATTCTCAAAAAAAAAGAAAAAAAAACTCCCAACATCCAAAGTCATCCTGGTCCAGTGGCCAGTGCCAGGCCGTCCTAGGGGTAGGCGGGAGGTGCGACTGGCCTAGGGCCATAGCTAAAGGGGACCCATCTCCAACACGGCAACACCTTCCCTGGGATTCTTATTATGTGCAAACTGCGAAGGAGGAAAACCGAGCAACAATCCAACACCTGATCGCATTCGTCTCATGGCTCGCACACGCGCAGTCATGGAGACGTGGACGCACCCTCATCACCACGTCTTTTTTATGAGAGATGACGGATATTTGTTATCTTTTGTTTAAGGTATTCATAAGTTTTATTCTTTTTTAGCTTCTTATTGTACTATTGGTATTGTATCAAAAATTAAATATTGCATTGTAACTGTTTGTTTTATCATATTAATAATGCTTGTTTACGTCACATAAGCCAAAAATAGTTTCATGGTATATTTAACGGGTAAAAAATTAGTCCAAAGAGACCCATAGCTAATAAGCTCGTCTGAAGCCTCAGAAAACATATAACCTGACGCTGACAAGTAGGGCCCTCATGCCTTGTAAATGGGTTCGATGGATTCCTACGCGACTGCCATGATTAAGCGGCTGAGAGCTGGTTCCGGCTCGGTCGTTAAGAATAGGTCATGACCTCATGGGAGAATGCTGGCCGATGGACCAAGCGAAGTGCTGCGCGATAACCTACTAACCTACCAGATGCAGAGGCGGCATGCTGCCAGCGTGCAATAGCTTGAACTAGTACAGTAGGAGTAGTACTGAACTCGGCCAGGGTGCTGGAAATCTGGAATTGTTCGCTGCGTAATAAGTTGGCTCTGGGCGGTCAGCAGTGGGCACCGTCTTCAGCGGACAAGGATAGCGCTAGTATACTCCGTAGTCCGTATTACTAATAGCGGTTTCAATCTGTACTCCACAATGTGCCGACGGATTACGCAAGGGCATGCTGGTAACTAACATGATCGATCTCGGACATTTCTAGTCCAGGAGCGACATTTCAATCAGCAAATTGATGACTGGTAGCTTGGTCAGGCTTATCGTTGGCAGGACTTGGACAGCACTAAATGTTGTTTGTTTATGACTAAAACAGAGAAAGGAACAGCGACGATCGGTACAAAATTTTACATTTAATAAAGATAACCTTCAAGGAAGGTTCAGTCAGTACAAAATTCTTCGTCTGGCAAATCAAATTTGTTCACACCTTGTCTTGCAAGTAAGCAGAATAGAAGACACCCAAGGCACCAAGTGAAAGAACTAGAAGAAGGCCAGAGGGCACCAGTTTCCGGCTATTGTACAACCTTATTCCTGAAAAAGAGAGGCGAACCATGTTTTAACTTTCCAGCAGCAGAATTGAACTTCATGAAAACAAAGCACAAGAGAGTGAAATGTACCGAAAACACAGGCAAACAGAAAGGCAGATCCAAATCCAACAGCATCACCTATCGCCTTTGTGTCAGGTGATTGCATTAGATAATAAGCCTGCAATAAGGTTAACGCATATGTTACAAATAAAGTTGACAAAAAAAAGTCCAATGTGTACCTTTCAAGATAAAATTACTAGACAGCAGTAGTTTCTTAGTAGTAAAAGATCATTCTGCTTCCACTAGAAAAATGGAGCAAGCTACATATTAAATTCAAAAGGGTGCCACTAACTTAGGATCAGCCAGAATAACAGTACATGCAAGCTAGAACAATGAATATGGACTTTATGAGCTTCGCTCTGGTGGTCTCTACCGCCAATAGAAATCAATCTAAACCATAGATCTATTTTAATCTAAAGGGTTGAATTGATTTCTATTGCCACCCCAATTAATGGTAGTAGAATCGTGAAGGAATATTTTAATATGGACGGTTAAGATTATTTCTACTGGTAGCATAATACTCGCAGCAGAGACCACCGAAGCGAGCCTCGGACTTTATACCTAGGTTCCTTAGAAGGTACTCCTCTCCGTCCAAAAATGTAACAAATGCTTACATTATTGAACGGAGAGAGTAACAAAATTACAAAAACCAAAAGGTAATGACGATATAATACTTATAATATATCATTTCTTGAATCATCACAAAATAATCTATCGCATACACACCTTGTCAACTTTCTGTAAACAATCTTGGTAATTTATAATTAAGGACTTGCAAGTCTAAGTTGTGCTTAGTGCTGTGTCAGAACAAGAACAAACTATGGAACTTCATTATGAATCAGATTCAACATCCTAGTTGAGTGTACTGGTTCCATAAAAAGAATGATGGATAGTAGTAGTTCTTCTATTTAAAAGATTCCAATTCCACCACTTCATTCCACAAGCATCACAATCCTAAACAAAACTGGAATTTGAAATTGACAACGTATTTCCACATGATTTCTGAATAACAGTCAACAGAAATAAGTTCATTCTGAAATCGACATTCATTCGCATTATCAAAGGAAAAAATGGAAATATGGAATCAGGACTCTGTATTGCAACTAAATTTCGAACTGTCTGTTTTTCTGCTTATCCATAAAACCATAAGCACCAGTATATGCTTTGGAAATCCACAAGCACTTCCTAAAATCATGGGCCCTTTTTGTTTTCCCTGTTGGCAAGGGAAAAACAATCGATCCCAGGGTTCACCTACTGGTCGAATAAAGATTTAGAAGTTGTTTCCTGCACCTAGCAAATTTTGTTCCTTTCCACCTTCTGTTCCAACTAAAATAGTATACACGAGAAATTCCAGAACATGCTTGCAATAAATTCTTCCAACATTCCAAGTTCTAGCTTACTGAATCACATTCTATCCCCAACAGTCCAATAAAACTACCAGTTTGATTCAAAGCTTTATTGCTAGCAAGAATCATGACAGAAAAAAAGCTTTATTTCAGCATTTGATGATTTTGATATCTAACCTGAAAGCTAGGCTGCTCTAGAGTCTAAACAAACCAAAAGGAAATTCAGAAAATATAGGGAATATTCGTCGTCCACTCACAATGCCCATAAGCGCGGATCCGGACAGTCCACCATAGATGGATCCCTTACTCCCCGACCTCACATCTACACACCGGAAAAAGACCCAATTGTCAGTAATCAATACAACACCGAAAGAAATCACGACAGTGAAACGCGCACGCGACCGCGCGCTCGTACATGCGAAGGCGCCGCCGCCCAGGAGGAGGGCGCCGTAGGCGGCTGAGGCGGCGGGCGTGAGCTCGGAAACCGCGGAACATCGGAGGAGGGCACGGCGTCGGCTGCGGCCGGGACGGGCTACGGTATCCGCACGAGGCGGCGAGGGAAGGCAACGGAGTGCGCCGGGAGGGTGGTGGAGAAGGAGGAGATGGGAAAAGGTGGTGGTCACCGGCGCCGTCATTTTCTCTGGCGACTTCTCCCGCGACCGAGCTGTTGCTATCGGTGGACTCGGGTGGAATAGGGGATGGATGTGTGGTGGTGACTGGTGAAACCTGGAAGAAGCTTTGGAGATTCTCTATCGCTTTCGGAGCTTCGAATTTTGGGAGTTCTTTTTTATGGCGTGGCTCGGTAGCTGCACGTTTAAGTTGATGGGTTTTTCCCGGTCCAAGCAGAACATGAACGTTTTTTTTATAGGAACAGAACATGATTAACTTTGAACTTAATTTTTGCCTGTTTCTAGTAGTGAACATTTCAAACGTCCACGAGACTACGACTCCATGTATAGTTAGGATTAACGTCAAAAAGTTCTCTCAGCATCACTATAATTTTTTTATTTAAAGCACGCTCCCTCCGTAAAAAACTTATTTCTGGGTTTAAATCTAAACATAGCTTATGTCCAGATTCAAATCTAAAAATACATATTTTTTTAGAGAGGGGGTATAAATTAGTGAGGAAAGGCATATTTTTTACATGCTGATGAGTTATGTTAAGCTTTTTGGCTTGAAATTTTTCTGTGTTTATGAATATGTTTTCTGAACAACTATACTAATGAGATGTCTCGTTTTACATGCCAAAAAGTCTAGGACTCAAAAGCTAAATCAAACGCAGAATCAAAGTGACTAAGGCCTTGTCTCGATCAACCAATGGCTTGCAGAGAAGGCATCTAGGATCAGCCGAAGACCTTAACAATTTGGTAGGACAAAAAGGAGTGTCAAACGGTAAATGGTCAGCTTAAAGATCCATAAAAGCGATCGTAATAAAGGTGGACTGTCTAAGGAAATGACAACTATATCCTCATACATGCTCCTCTTATGATACATATTACTATATCTTTATGATACATATTTCTGAATAACTGTAGCATTAGCATAATATTTATCCTCATACATGCTCCTCTTTCATTTTCTCTTATGCCAGTTAATTTTAATGACAATAATACAACATTCGTGTTACCATATCTTTATGATACATATTACCTATAGTGTTTGTTGTAGATGACACCACTCATTACACCGTTTATCATTTTTTCAGCTTGCAGGTACAATATAGGTTATATATAAGCATGTATGAAAGAAGAAAGACAAAACAAAACAAGAAACAAACTAAGAAATAACTCTTCTGCAAAAGAGAGCTCTGCAAGTGATTCAAGATAAATACACAAAAATACATAGGTGAGAGAAATAGATAGAAAAAAAAAGCTGAACCGGCTTTATAGCTAATTACTGTACACAGTTGGTTTAATATGAGTTATAGCTAATAGTTAGCTCTACTAAAACTTGCTCATAGAATTGAGAATTATAGTAATATATAATGTGTGATATCATGAGCCATGACACGTCTATTATAAATTAGCAGTGGTCGGACCTCACGATAAGGTAGCCAAAGTTGGGTAGAGGGGGTTCGGCCATGACATCAATGGTGCCATCGAGGTGGTCGTGTAGTTGCACACCGAGGGGAAGGTAGGTCATGAGATGGATGTCTATCATGGAATAAATTATCTGTTGGATTAGATCTACACGGTATAAAAATATTTCTCAAATTCTACTAGGAGGTAAAATTTGACACTTCGCAAGCTGGGCTTCGATTATCCGACATTCTGACCCACTGTTATTGACGCGTCTGGTTGTATATATGGCATATCCTGAGTGACAACTTGGCAAAGGACAGAGTTTCCACAAAATCAAGTCTAGAGATTCATGCACGTTGCACATTCAAACTCCAAAATAATATATTGTTCTCAGTTACTAATCGCAACTTTATTATTGTACAGTACACCTTGTGTGTTTTCTCGTAGTACAGACTCAACCCGGCCCGGACCAAATCCATCCTAAACCTTATTTCACATGCATGTTTGCAATTACAACAGCCGATCGGACGCTTAATCAGATCGTTATTCCTTATCGGACAAACCAAACCATTCACACACTCGAGATCCTCGAGGACTCTGATCATCCTATTATATACGTACACGCGCTATACATTACCTATGTACATCATATCCGACGCCTATACGCCACGACGCCACGTACGTTAAAATGTCAAGTTAGCTACGTGCTGTACCTCTAGCCTTTCCACAACGATCACGTATTACGTACTCACACGTACGCCCTAGCCGCCGGGAAGAGCACAACGCTTTCGTGGCCCGTCACCGTGCTGGCGCCGTACGTACGTGCAACAACCATGCGATCGAAAAAAGAGTATGTACCTAAGGCACTAGCATTAGCAGGTCGTGCATCATGTGTGTACTGGCTTAGCTGGCAGCGCGGACCATCGGGGACTGCGGCGAATTGAGCGCCAATGGGCTGGAGAGCGCGAAGAACGCCGACGCGCCGTGGTGCGGCAGGCTGAGGCGGAGCTGGCCCTTGGCGGCCCAGCGCTCGGCCTTGACCCGGCGCTGGTGCTGGCGCACGAAGTCGTGGATCCGGCCCAGCGCCACCTCCATGGTCTCGTCGTCCATGTTGGCGTGGCAGACGCGGAACCACCCGGGCTCGCGACAGTGGAACGACGTGCCGGGCGACACGTTGAGCTTCACCTGGTGTATGATCACCCGCCACAGCTCCAGCTCCCCTTCCTTGGTCTTCTCCCGCAGCATGTCGCGCAGGTCCATCCACGTGAACAGCCCCGCGTTGCCGCGGAGGCACCGGATCCCGACCTCGCGGAGCCCCGTGGTGAACCGCGCGTGCCGCGCCGCGAGCCGCCGCTTGCTCTCGCGGAGGAACCGGGCGATGAACTCCTCGTCGGACAGCATCCTCGCGAGGAAGTACTGCGTCTGGGAGGACACGAGGCCGAAGCTAGACATCCTGCGTGCGCACGCCACGACGGCGTCGTTGTACGAGTAGATGATCCCCACGCGGAACCCCGGGAGGCCGAAGTCCTTGGAGAGGCTGCACACGATGTGGACCAGGTCCCTGCTGCACCACGGCACGTCGCGCTCCACCACCTCGGCGATGCTCACGTACGCCGGCATGGAGAACACCGAGCCCGCGTAGATCTCGTCGCACACGAGGTGGACGCGGTGCTCGTCGGCGAAGGCCGCGAGCATGGCCAGCGTGGCGCGGTCGGTGGTGGTACCGAGCGGGTTGGACGGGTTGGTGATGAGGATGCCCTTGACGGTGATGCCCTGCCTCCTCGCGCCGTTGTACGCCGCCACGAGCGCCTCCTTGGTGAGCCTGAAGTCGTTGAAGCTGTGGCACTCGATCGGCAACAGCCTGATTCCTGACCTCCAGCAACAGTCGCGGTCGAAACTGTCAACAGAAGCACATGTCGTTAATACAATACGTGCATGACGGCTTACGTGTCTAAGATACAAACCATGCAAATTGACCATGGAGTCAACTTGAAAATATGCATCAGTATTAAAGTTGCGTTGAATTAATAGACCGTATAAGACCATGCATGTATGAACATGTATATCGTGCATCGGTGCATGCGTTTGCGTGCATGACTAAATTTAGCAATTCGCCTTGAACATCATACATGCATGACTTAATTAGGTCGCAGTTTGATTCGATCACGAGAAAATTAAGTCACCTTTTCTCCCTAAGAGAATTTTAAAACGTAACTCAAAATCCCGGAGAGATAGTTATCGGTTAAATAGTTTACACTCAGATAGATTTTCAACGTGGAGACAGATGACTTCTACTCTTTCTAAAAAGATTTAGATGACTTCTACGTGAGAGGAAGAGAGCAAATTCAGTTGTCATAGTTTAGGGTGTTGAAGGGGCATACGCTGGGTAGTATGGCGTGGGCACGAGGAAGGCCTCGCCGGGGTTGGCGAGGCAGAAGGCGAGCGTCTCCTGCGCGCCGGTGGCGCCGCCGCTCATGACGACACGGTCGGGGTCAAACGTTACCTTGCCTCCCCTCACCTGCCCCATAAATTGGGCCATCGCCTGTAACATCACAATCACAATCAGTTATTAACAACGATCTCCCGAACGGTAGCTGCTGATGCGTTGCTTTCACAGTCGCAAGCATCAACCTTGTCATCTATATCTCTGGTGATTAATATTCTAATTTTGTCCAGTTTTATATGGTTTTGTCTTATTATATGCACATATGCTGTCGGAGTTTTAATTTTTAAAAGATATTTTGTCGGAGCATGATTAGCAGCCTTACCCTTCGAAACTCCGGGAGGCCATGGTAGTCCTGGAAATTGGCGATCCTCTTGAACTGTGAAAGTCCCTCCGGTGTGCAAATGGATGCCTCCGGGTGGTTCTTGCTCCATTCCTCGATCAGGTCCAGAGAGAGCTGTGACATTAATTTACAGGACAAAACACAATCAACAGATGAGCAGTCAATCGAGAACAATGCTTAATTGAAACGATGAAATTGTACCTAGCAAATACGCACCTGGTTCTCAGCGAGACCCATCTGAATGACACCCTCCCGATTGTGCCGCAGGTCGAACGGGTTCGTGTCGTAGGCCTTCCACCCGTCGAAGTACGAGGAGTTCTCGCCATGGCCATCGCCAATGGCTTTGTTCGAGAGAACGTCACTGCCCTTGTACGCCATTTGGTGTCGGACTCTGAAGATATTAGAAGCCCGGCGCCCGGTTAGATCGACTGCAACAGGGGGTAGCTCTGCCTACCCAGCAGCTAAGGACGAGAGCACACCAGGCTTCAGAGGAAGAAGATAGACAACGAGTGTTGCGCACAAATTAAGCCCGATCAGCTAGCTGATTGATTAAACTGGAGCGATGATCGAGCTAGCTCGCTAGGGAGATGACAAAACGAGCTGGCCATCGATGCCTATTTATAAACCATGGGCATGGCAGGTAGATGTAAAGAAGCAGAAGTTTTGCCTCATGCATGGCAGGGAGGGAAGTTTCTATGAAGGGAGAGGCCAATTAAGCGGGCACGAGAGCGACGTGTTGGAAGAATCATGGGTTCATGACCCAGACCCACGATGCTGCCTGCCCGCCTTTATTTTTTTTTCTCCGTTTACCACCACGGCTCAGCGCTGGCCAGACTATTGCCCTGTTCTGGCTGAAGTTGGCTGGTCTAAACGATTTTTTCTAAAAGCTAACTGGGCTGAATTAATTTTTCTTAAAGGTCTCCAGCCAGCTAGCCGAACAGGCCCTATAATCAGGAAAATAGTATGCGTTGTGAGGTGTGAAGTGACGTCCGTTCATTTAGGTTGAGTAGCTAGCCGGCCGGTGGCGAGCTCACGTTTGGACGCGGTGGGAGTGGAATGGACTAATTTTTTTCGAGATATGAACTGAAGAGTCTGAAGTAATTACCTGAGTCTATAAATCAACCGTACGTGCACGCTAGATGATAAAAAAAAAGAAAGCACACTGTACAATTCCCGAACCTCCCAGAGACCCGGAGTTCGTTTTCAACTCCCAAGTGGCCCGTCAACTTGGCAACCCCGTTTAATGCCAGTCTTTTCTTAGTCTAGTGGCTGCCACAATAAATTTGCAGCCAATTTGGCTACTACGGTACCTCACCGCATTGCTTTTTCAACGAGTAGAAAAATGTCATAAACCATCGTGATGGTGATTTGACTGCATAATATGTATATAAGGTGTACAACCATCTTGTTATTGTGGGATTAAACTGACTGACATGCCCGCAACTCTAATATTTAGAAAGCAGAACTCCTAGGCCATCGTGTGACGCGCAGATTTTTTTTTAACAAGACGAAGATACTTTAGAGGGTGGTAATGAAACATTCAACTCGTATGGAGCAATACATAGGTCGTATTTTGTCGACTGCTCTTTGTTTTCAATAATGATTATGACTTAATTTATGCATGGGTGTAGTGGTGGGATATTATTGAATATTAAAAAATAGTCAGAAAGACAGTAGCACTTATTGTTTGGCAATTGTAAATATGGGAGGAAAAGTGAAAAACAACAATAACAGTTTAGAACTTAATACCTTATCTGTCCCAATTTTAAACTATTTTTTGCTATGAGTCAAAACAATTATGTAGTTGTTGAAATTTATAGCTAAAAATAGCTATATTTTTGCTGGTAGTATATATTAGCAATGAGTTAAGCAAGCTAAATTTTGATAAAATAGTGGAGTATCTTTGAAAATGTCAATCATGAGATCGATGATCTACACAAGATCTTCATGTCTTGGAACAAAAATAAAATTATGCCATCTCGTGGTTCTTTTCTACGTGAATCCTTCAACAGTTGGGCTCTTAGCTAAATGCGCCTTCGTTATCTTAAAAAAAAAAGCTAAATGTGCCTTAACAAATAGCCAACCGCCGTCCCTTTCATTCCCTCGACACGTCAAAAAGCAGAAATACACCGTACCTGCGCTGTATGTGGCATCTGTTTCTTCTGTTTCACATGCAGCCCTTGTGGGCTTTGTGGCCGGGGGCCGTACGTGCAGTAGACGGACAGACTGCAGCTGTATAACCGTGCAAAAGTTCGTGTTCACTTGATCATGCACGGATCATGTACGGCATGCAGATCGGGCAAGCACATCTGGAGAACGTCATGCGTACGGTTGTGTACTGTTTTCGATTGGTCGGTGACTGTGGTCAGCTATATGCATGGTATCGCGCATGTAAACGTGTAGTCAGAATTTACGCTTTGTCAAAACAAAAGTCTTCGGAAAGGCTGAACCCGAGCTGCAAGACGGACATAGGCCGATAGGCGCCAGTTGTACAGTTGTACTACGGGCATGTTTGGTTGCTAGCCACACTTTGCCACACCTAGGCTTAGACAAGTTGTGATAGCCACAAAAGTGTGGCCAACAAATTGTTAGCCACAAAGTGTAGCAAAGTTGGCAAAAAAGTAACCCTATGACATATGGAATAGTGTGTGGCAAGTCACAGCTATGGTAGCAAACCAAACGCAAACCTAAGAATTGTGGCTGCCACAAGTGTGGCGTTGCAAACTGTGGCAGCGAACCAAACACACCATACTACCCATAATACAGAGATCATGACATTTAAGGTGGTGTTTAGTTCCCAAAAATTTTTGGTGTAAGTGTCACATCAAGAGTTTGACCGGATGTCGAGAGAGATTTTGGACACGAATGAAAAATCTAATTTCACGGCTAGCCTGAAAACCGCGAGACGAATTTTTTAAGCCTAATTAAGCCGTCATTAGCACATGTGGGTTACTGTAGCACTTATAGCTAATCATGGCATAATTAGGCTTAAAAGATTCATCTCGTCGTTTACAGCCTAACGGTGTATTTAGTTTTATTTTTTATCTATATTTAATGCTTCATGCATGAGTCTAATTTATTGATATGATGTTTTTGGATGAAAATTTTTGGAAACTAAACATGGCCTAATTCATTGATGGTGGACCGAGATACTTGTTTGAGTTGTAATGTTAGCATCATGCTTTCCTCCCGTACATCCCAAAAAAAAAGAACTTTGAGCGTTTCTCAGTACCATTTCTACCATATTTTCAGGGGTGCCGTGGTGGTAGAGTAAAGTTCATTACTCAACCATCAAGGCCCAATCTATGATGCCACGCGTTAATATTATACACCTATATATCACACTGACGGGTTCCAACAAAATTTTAATAAATATATATTTAACCCTGGTTTCTAATATTTATCTCTTTTAGTATGGGTTAGGGTTGTATTTGTGGGTTTGTGCTTATGTGCGCACGTATTGGTATGTCCTTCAATGATTGAAATAAAAAATCCACATCTGCTCTGTCCTAACCAATTAGGTGATCGATAGGGTGGGCCGGGGGTTAAATAGGGGCAGGAAAAAAATCTCATTTTAATCTTAATTTATCTTAAAAATTTTAGAAATGTTTATATTTGTGAAGATGCATGCGGAGGGAGCAAGTATACTGTTTTGATTTGACAAGACAAATAGTCAATCATTCCTTGATCATCAAGTTAATTAACCCTGTGTAAAGCTAGCTAGCGTCCGGGGCGTTACCAGCTCACTGCACGCCGGGAAAAACCGTACGTGCTTTTTGATTCACCGTGGTGCAGTTGGTTTTGGGGACGTGTGTGGAAAGGTGAACAAAAATGCGTCAATTGTTAAATGAACAGGCTTACAAGGATTGGTTTGACAAGGCATTGCACTGGTTGGTTTGCACCTGTCAGGGCAAACCCTGCACACATGTAAATCAAGGCATATCTTAAAACTTACCCACCCATCGACAATTGTAATTAAACAGTATCTCTCCCGTAATTAGAAAACTAGCTACTTTAGTTACGGACGCGAAAACATGCCGACGTGCATATTACATATATTTACATTGTCTTTCCGCGTCTCAGCGTCTGTTTTCATGGTCAACGAATTGAAAGAACATATATACATGCTCACGTGCACAGACTCAGTCCAAGTTCAATACAGTGTTAATCTCGCTTACCGTACGTGACGTCTTTTACCTAAAAATTTTGTTAGTCAGATATGACGTTATAGTGCAAATCATGCCAATCTAATGCACTGCTAATTCAATCGCATAACATATCGCCCCCACCCAAGTCTTCTGGGAAGAGCCAAAAGATCTCTGGTGTTCGAGTGACATAATTCGCATGACCTAGTACATGGAGAACGTGGTCAGCGAGTCTGAATTCTGTGTGCAGTATATATCGATCAGACACGTTTGGTCAAATCATCGCACATGCGTGCATGCATGATGCATCCATGGTAGCATGTACATGTGACCGACCAGTCGCTTCATGTTTGGAACATGGTTTAATTGAGTCTCCATCGCGACTATATCGCAAATCGCGATCAATATATATGTTGTTCTGCACGAAAGAGCGTGCATGCATGAGTTTCGATAAACATGTCGCTGCTGTTGCTGGAATGGAAACGAGTAATTGCATAGCAGTGTAGTAACCCATTGCCTACCAATTAAACTTCATAAGAATATAAGATATTTCTTTTTGCGGGGAATAAGAATATAAGAACTTGTGTCCCAACTAGACAACTATATGCAAGACCAAAATATAAATAGTGCCCTGTTTATGTATTATTGGCACAATTAATCACGGCTACAAAAATGATTTTTTAAGCACCATGGTTTCATTTACATAGGCGAGCTATAAGAAAATCCACTTGTGGTTAGAAACACATGTAAATGTGAACAACACTGTGTGTTATGAAAAAAATCCCCCATAATTTTTCATATAAAGTCTGGAAGAGATGAACTTTTCTGAGCTTTGTTCCGTGGTCTTTATCGCCAGTACAAATCAATCTAAACCGTAGATCTATTTTAATCTAAATGGTTGAATTGATTTCTACCGTCACCTCAATTAATGGTAGAAGAAACGTGAAGAAATATTCTAACATGGACAATTAAGATTATTTCTACTGATAATATAATACTGGCAGTATAGACCACCAAAGCGAGCCTCAACTTTTTTATATAAAAATTATAGCCCTCGACAAGATCTTTATCTTTGTAAAGTCGTGGGATTGATTCTAGCTTGGAAATCCTATGTGTATTTCGCCTTGAAAAAAAGCAGTAACATGGATTAGAGCATTAGGAGTTTTTTTATTATTTTAGATGAATATGATATTTCAAACAAGTCAAAATCCATTTTCACATGGATATGCAACCATATGTGAACCCGGGGATATCCATATGTCCAAGTCATTCGTCGGTGGCTCAACTCCGAGGAAAATGACTCTCCACCCGCATTAGGAGAATTTTATAAATTAGTAAATTAGCACCAAACTAAACTTAATTTACTAACTTTACCCCAAAAAATAATGGTAGTGTCAAAGCCGAGGTAACAAATAAGACATATCAAAACGGCCGATATATAAGTTAGCTATAAATAATTATAGGAGTTAGATTGGACGATATATAGTTTAGTGTTCTCACTAACAAACGTGGTCTCATCCAATAGAGTACTGCAAGTGTGTATATTTTAAAGGAAAAGATTTGAGAGGACTCGAACCCCAAAGGTGGTCTAGTTTAGTGAATTTAGCACCAAACTAAACTTTACCCAAAAAATGATGGCAGTGTCAAAGCTTAGGTAACAGGTAAAGCATATCAAAACGGCCGATATATCAGTTAGCTATAAATAATTGTTGGAATCAGATTGGGACGATATATAGTTTAGTGTTCTCACTAACAAACGTGGTTTCATCCAATAGAGTACTGCAAGCGTGTATATTTTAAAAGAAAAGATTTGATAGGACTCGAACCCAGGCCGATGAAATACCCCTGGTAGCTTTCCACCAGCCGAGCTACACAGTCCAATATTATGAGCTATTTTTTACCAAACAAATTCATTTCACATGTGTGCCTCTATGCTGCCAAACTGCCAATTTTTGTGTGCGTGATATGGGACAGCCGCCCCAGTAATTCCAAATAAGAAGAAGGGTATCCTATTCTGGCCTAATCCAAGTAAGAAGAAGGCCTTTGGAAAGGCTGGCAAGCCCACCCTATTATAAAAGGCTAGTGTTGGAAGGCTAAGCACACCCTGGCCTGCGGCACAGAAAAATGATTTCGAATTTATTCATATTATTTTTTACCAACATTCTTACCTTATATTATTATTACTCCTAATTTTAGACTTTCAATTGGAATTACACGTTTTATAAATACTTTAATTTTGCATAACTTAGTAGGCACTCCTGCTTATTTTTCATTTCCATATTTTGGTCTCAAATGATAGGCAACACAGCTGGGTGGCTTTAGTTACATGGTAAGTTGGTGACCACATATATATTTCTGAAAGTAAAAAAAAAGAAACATAATTTGGGGCCTCCAGAATAAATTTAAAAAGAAAAATATCTTCTTCGTTTTTGTTGGCGCGGTCGGATCAGCTCCGGTAGGAAAAGGAATGGCCTTGCTTGTCCGCGCTCCAACTTCTACACTCTCCACGGCCAATCACCACAAGAAATCCGGCGAGTTCCTCCGGCGTCCAAGTCCAACGCTCCGCTCCGCTCGCCGTTTCCATCTGCACGCGCAGAAGCCCGCCTCCCGGGACGCTGGGAACGAGACGTCCTCCACCTCGGAGAACGCCGTCCTCAAGGCCGCGTGGTACGGCTCCGAGCTCCTCGGCATCGCCGCGTCCTTCCTCCGGCCGTCGCAGAAGGCTACAGATGGGGACGCCGGAGCTGCAGAAGAAGCAGGCGCGTCGGAGCCTCAGGGCCGCGCTCAGGTCGCCGAGGCCATCAAGGATGACTTCGCGCGCTCTTACTTCGTTACAGGTCTGAATGGACTCTCAGATAGTCAGATCCCTGATGCTCAACAAACCCATTTCTGAATTCTGATGAGCAATCGGTGAATTACTTAATTTGCAACGTTCTGCACTTCTGCTGATCGTTTCTGTAATGTTTTCTATTTGCTGAAGGGAATCTCACGCTGAAAGCCTACGAAGACGACTGCGAGTTCGCCGACCCTGCAGGTTCGTTCAGGGGCCTGCAACGCTTCAAGAGAAACTGCACAAACTTTGGTTCTCTGTTGGAGAAATCTACCATGAACCTCACCAAATGGGAGGATATGGAGGTACTTCGATTTCGCAGTTGCTAAATGTCGGTTCTGATTTTACCGCAACCACATATCGTGTTGCTGTTGCTGCTGCTGATGGTGAATTCTGGTTGCAGGACAAATCAATTGGACACTGGCGTTTCAGCTGCGTCATGTCGTTCCCCTGGAGACCTATTCTGTCCGGTAAGTGCATGCCATTTAGCATGCCCAAACAATTTGCTGCTTTATTCCGTATACATAGCTGTCGAAAATTTTCAGTTTCTCACTTGATTCTTTTTCAGCAACCGGTTACACTGAATACTACTTCCATGCTGGATCAGGGAAGGTGTGCAGGTACGTCCTGAAACTATAGGATCGGTGATTTTCAGGAGGAAATTAAACCCCACAGATGTTTTGTCATTGTGCCTGACGAACTAAGTGATTTTGCTCTTGGACAGGCATGTCGAGCACTGGAACGTCCCCAAGATGGCACTCCTGCGGCAAATTTTCAGGCCGAGCCGATGGGTATGGGAGAAACGCTCCGACTAGGAGGTGAATGAAGCATATCAGTAATTCGGTATTCATTGTGAACTGGGAGGTTAATGGCATGATTAGCATTAGTACCTCGCAAGGCAGGTTCAGGCTCCTCACTCTTGTACAAACTAGTACTTGTAATAATAAACAGTAGAGGTATGATCGTTATAGTCCCATGATCTGGGGGGCTAAATCCCATTGGAACATCTTGATACCGTGACTAGTATGGAGTTCCCTTCGATTATCGGTCCTAGTCTGGACTCTGGAGAATCGCTGCAATTTCCCTTTTGTGCGAGCGCCACTGCATTACTGCCGTTGACGATACCCCCGCAATCCAAAATTGGATTCTCGAAATCAATTGGACGGCTAGGATTTCTTGTCAAGTTACAGATAGACCCCTTGGATTGTACGATGTGGCGCCTTGAACGGGCCCGGCCCATATAAGTAGTTGGGCCTTCTAGGGTTTCTTCTATACCACGCCTTTATAAGGAGGTGCTGTGAAGAGGGGACGGATGCAATCCTCCAATCTTCAACGGCAGCCGCCAGCCGCCTCTTCTCTGATCTCGCTCGCTGCTTCTGAATTCTCGCTCCTTGCAATTTCCTTTCCTTTTGATGTTCTTACTTGCAATGTGCATGTGTAGTGAAGCGATTCTTTCTCTTTCGTGGTATTCTAATCTCTGTATACACTCGGTTAGTAATCTCTTTCGTCGTATATCTGAAAGTCCTTCAGATTAGCCGTGATGAATGTGTTTGTTTTTTTTTTTTCGAAGCCACGGTTTTGCGGGTCAAATGATGAGATAAAACTGCAACAATATGATCCATGTGATTCTTAGTATTTAAGTCTCTGATGACCTTTTTACTGTTTCTAATCGTGATCTTAATCTTTTTTAATTTGTTTGTTGAACCGGTTGATTGTAGGAAGTGATGAAAACATTGGTCCGTGTTTCTGATTTGTCAGTGACTGATAACCATATTTTTATTTCTGATCCTACAGAAAAAAATTATTTGGTTATTTCTTGAAATCTTTAATACCCTGATGTTTTTGGTCTCGTTTGCACTCGTGCCTTTGTCATTGCGGTGATGAATTATGTTCAAACTTAGCATGTCAGACTTCGGAGATGATTTAAGCATCCATGAGAAGACATGTCATACGACTGAGCAATGTTGGCACCATTTGTTATTCTCTAGGTAAATCTTCGTCAGACCATGACAGCTTATTGTTAGGAGACGAAGAACGGGAACTGAGACGGAGTATTCCACCTGAACCCGAACTTAACGTATGGCATTCACAAGTCGTATAGCAAGAAAAGCAAAAAATATTAAGGCTGGATAACTTTTTGTCCTCGGGCAGTTATTAAGCTGTAATGTAAAACTGGTTACTTGATGTCACCAGGTTAAATCAGGCAGGCTATTTGGCACGATTACATACCCAGCGACTGGTTTAGAACGGATAGCCATATTTTCAGTCACCGACTCACCACTGACTCACCAGCCTGCCTGAAAAGTTAAAACATAGCACAACCGGTCAGTCGGTTTGTAGTTCTCGTTGTGTATCCTGAGGCTTCCACTGCCAGATTAGGCATGAGCCAAGCCTTAATCGTGTCATCGTGGGGTAGGACCGTAGGAGTACAAATGTGGCAAACCCAAACCCAAACTGTGTGGTGATCACCTCATTTTCAACAAGAACTCTGAGTTGGCTTCCCCCAGCTTTCTAATTGATCACACGACGATGTACTGTGCCGCACGGAACGGCTAACCGTGAACGCTCGTGAAAGCTCCGTTCTTTCTGCGAGGCTGGTACAGGCAGGCGTACAGCGGTTCTGGTCCCTTCCGTGAACAGGTGCCCGGGCAAAACAGGGGTTTGGTCGGGATAAGGCCCGGTGATAGGAGAGGTTGTGGGCCGGGCTAGACTGGCTTGACAGGCCACCTAAACTCATTTCCCCTCTATCTTAAAAAAAAAAAACTCATTTCCCCTCGTACATTCTGCGTTGGCAGTAACGTATCAATGCAGCCGCGCTTTAGCAATCCTTCCGGTGCCGGGCAGAAATCAAGCTATGGCCCTCGAGGCCTCAACAATCTTTTTTTTTAAGGAAGGCGAAAGATTTACCCTCGTACATGTTGATAGAGAAAAAGTAAAAGGTATAAGACTATAGTCCAAAGTAGGGCTATAATCAGGAAAAAAGAAAAAAAAGACATCCACATCGCGCGTCGACGATCAGAACCCACACAGCTGAAAAAAACATCCACAAGACATCACAGAGGTACATGATCTTCTACACGACGCCTCCAGCAAGGTTAGGACGCAGATCACGCCGCCGCCGTCCATCCTAGAAGTCCAGGATGTGGTTTTCATCGGAAGAATTCTATAGGGAAGGTAGCAATGCCCCAAGAGGAAAACGGCACCACAGGCGTCGCCATTGTCGGCCCGAAGGCAGGGCTTTCACCCGTAACTACCCACCCTCCCATGCCTTGGACCACCAGCAAAACTCAGGTGCCACCGCCATCCGAAACTAACGACGCGCAGTCCCTGTGCCGACGCCTTGCCGCCGGTCGACCATCAAGAAGAAACTCCACGATCTTCGATGTGCTCCAAGTCCATCCGCGCAATTGGGTTGAAAGGGAAGAGGGTGATAGAGAAGGATGGATCCCCTCTCCACGTCGCTAGCCCGCCTGACGCGGCCATCTTGTGACGACAAGGTGTCACCACAAGAGAACAAAAGTCTGGACCTAAACCCGCCAAAAGGCCAGGAGCACCCGCCTTACGGTGTCGTCACCATTTCCGCCTTGGACAGGGATCACGTGACATCGTCGTCTTGCCGTTCTCCACTCCACCTTGCTGCCCCATCCGAACGAACCTTCGCTGGTCGCTTTGTCCATGCCAACTGCAATACCCTCGCTGTCGTAGTGGACATCACCATGCCCACCAACATCGGCGAGGCTGGCTCGAAAGCCAGCACGTCGAATCCACCATAGGGCTCCGCCAGCCTCACCAAGGCCCAAAGACAGCAGAAGCGGTCCTCGAGCAACGCCGGGCATCTCTGTGTGTGCCTCTCTACGTCTCTCTCCGCCAAGGCCCCTCGCCACCTGGCCTCCGCACCACGCCTCCACGTGCCTCCTCGCCACGTCCACTCGGGGTCCCGAACGCTTGTTTGTAGATCCGACAGACCAACAGCCACCCAAAGCAGAACACCTCGGCACTGCCTGTCCCACAGACGTCGCGCATAGCTGGACTCCGCCGCATCCCTCTCGCGCACGCCTCCCGCCGCCCAAGCCAACGCCGTCGCCACTCCTCGTGCCGTGCCGGCGCCGCCT
>CM002482.1:17829436-17913868 GCA_000325765.3 Leersia perrieri
ACCTTTGGCAACAGTCTTGACGACAAAGGCATATTCGCAGTGAGGAAAATAATGAGTACCGAATGCTTGGCAACAGTCTTGACGACAAGCACGTACTTGAGATAATTGAGAGATTTACTTTTATGCAATCAGTAAAAATTGAGCATGTAAAACACTCATAAATAATTTGGAGCAAAGCTCAATGATAAATTCTCAATTTTTAATAGAGCAAATAAATTTGGGAAAGAATGTTTACACCTTCTTCTCTATATGATTGGGTATTTTATCTAACCTTGTATCTAATGGATGTGTTGCATTATAAATCGTTTTTCTATGGGTATTTATATGAGAGGGATGTGTCTTCTTATGTAACGTTTTTCTTGAAAGAGACAAGTTGTAAAATTAGGGTTTGAGCCTAGGATTTGATTTAGTTCGAGTTTTTGGAGATGAGTGCTGTGGTTGCACTTTGTAAACACATATTGAAGCAATAAAGTTGATCTACATCTACAAGTTCTTCGATATCGTGTTTTTGGCAGCGGTTCCAGAGCCCCGACGGTTAGACCGCCGGCGTCAGTGTGGTCAGACCGGAAGTGTAGGCGCGGTCAGACCGGCCTAGACACAACGGTCAGACCGGATTGCGACAGAGGGAAGGTAATTTTTATTCCGCAAAAAGTTACTGGTTTTTGGTGTTCCAACTATTCACCCCCCTCTAGTAGGTTTGTCTTCTTGTTTTTGATCCTACAGATTTCTCCTGCACATCAAGTCTTCCCACGTAGAAAATCTAGTTTTCTGAAACTCCCATCAGACTGTAGGTGTTTTCTATTTTTTGAGGATCAAAAGTTTAAAATTATAGTACTTTGATCTAGCAAAACTGCATTGACATTCCAGATGTCACAATCTTCCTGAAGGTATCATAATGTAGGTTCATCCGTGCTTTGATGTTCTGGTTATTTGATGGTGGTAATTTCTGGACTAATGATTGTTGTACAACTTAGCTAATCTCCAAGCTTGCTTGCGCTTTGGTTTGATGTTGCTTGCCAAAGACAATGAGAGCAAGACTTGATTGAGATGGATTGCTGGTTTTCGTTTTGAGAAAGACAAGCACTAGATACAGTTTATAAGCCTTTAGAATGAATAACTGCTATATGTTTATGCTAACTAACTGATTTATGATATCTGTTTTTGGTGTTTTTTAAGTAGTCTTCGTATTTTTAACCAAGTTGTGTATTTTATAATTAGTAGTTATTAGTCACGTAAAAATTAAAATCATTTTTTGTAACTTCTCTAAAATAAAAGTCAAAATTAATTCCATTAAGTTTTAAAAAAATTGGCTAACTGACGATAAAAGAGGGTGGCTATTATTTTAGAGGATTGTTTATACATTTGACATAAATTTAACGAATGTAAATATAATAATTATGGTGTAATTTTTAGAAATTTCATGCACATATGATGTAACTTTTATGTAAATTCTAAAATAGTGTGTAACTTTTGTTTCGCGTGATTGAATCCTCTTTGTACATGCGTGCAATATGTTTTTTTTTTCAATCCCCTCTTTTATGATATTGGAGAAAACCTAAAATTTTAGTCTGGTACATAGCCCAACTTATTGTAAATCTGAGACCAATACAAGGAGGCCCGTAGACAGCGGCTGGGCCGTGCAAAACTCCACAGTCCACACAAATACGTTTGAGCCCATACCCTGATATGCTCAGAGGGGCCATGACGCTTCTGGCATATTCCCCAGAAATTTCTGGAGTTCTCGTCCTGTCGTCTCGTCCATCTGCAACCGAACGCAACCAGCTCGTTCTTTCCCCGTTCCTCAACCGTAACCAATCCTCTCCCTGACGCTCGGAATTGAGGTAACCCGCGCAAGTGCGCAACGTAATTAAGGATTCAAGGTACGATTTTGATTCTATTCCTCTCCCGTGATCTGGGTTGCTGTTGATGTAAGATTAGGATACCCTGCTCCCCCTTTGTGTGAAAGCCTCAACGGTACAGTACAGATTCACAGCGATATTAACAGATGCTGCAGATGTATGTTTTCTCTGTTTATCTACCGGGATTCGTTACCTCCATTATCCGTTATTCTCTGCTTGCTTGTTTATGGGCGAGGTATCGGGAGTTCGGGACAGCAGGGTGAATGTGTGGGGATCAGATTGTACTGTATATCGTCCACACCTTAGATCAGGAACCTTAATGAAGAAATCATAGGAATCAATAGGGTGGTTTGTTCAAACCTTTTTTTTCCTGCTTGTTCCAGGATATATCAAACTGATTATTCACTTCTGTTACCTTACAATTGTGAGTTCTCTAAAAAAAACCGTTCATTGTATATAGCATTTTGCTCGATATGCATTAGCCCACTGTAACCATCCAATGATTTCTGTGCAAGCCCAAAAGGAAGTTGCGAAAACTAACTAAGAAAGTTTAGTCTGTTCTTCTGTTATTCGAAAAAAAAAGTGTAGTTTATTCCAGTTGAACATGGATCAGACTCATCAAAGATTGGAATAACTTGAGTGGAACGAAATAAAGTTGCATAAGTCGATATGCAGCAAGCCACCAAACCTCAAAGGGAAAACTGGCCGCATTCATCAAAATTTCAACAACCTTGTCTATCTTGTGATTTTACATTAGCATTCTGTATCAAGTAGAACACTATTTCGTCTATACAGAAGCAACGAAGTTCAGTGCCAATGGGAGGAGCTGCAAGGTTTATATTGGAGAATGTAACCAGGCAGATCAAACCTGTCAATGGACTGCCGAGTATGTCAACATATTCCTTCCAGTTTTTTACTTTGAGATCTAGTAATGAAGTTCAGTATCTTACTTCCTTTATTCCCTTCTATGGTTTTTGAAACTGTCAAACAGGGTTGATGACAATTACTACTCCTCAGAAGCATGGCATGGAAAATAATTCCAATGAATCAGTCCTCGCAAAGGATGAAAACACAGAGCCACTTGTTGCTTTTAGCCGACCACCTCCTTTGCCACCAGTTCTTGGCCCCTTGATCGTGTTATCACTTTTCAATACGTCATCTGGTGGTGATGAGGACAAAAAACAAACCGGTATGCACACATGCGCATTGCATAAGTTTTGCTCTTCACTTTGTACCATACTGTCATGCTTATGCTATAGTTACGGTGTTCATTTTTTTCTCCTTAAAAAAACGTTCATTTTTTCAGGGATCTGAGTCAAATATGTGGTTTATCTCGGACCAAGGACGCCGGCTAAGGTGCTGTACATACTAAGTTCTAGCAATCAACTACTGGCTACTGTTGTAAGAGTACTAGAAAGATGATGAAATATTTAAGATGTAGGCCCTGTTCGGCTGGCTGAACTGGGCTGAAAATGGCTGGGCTGAATGGATTTTTGTATAAGAGTTGATTGGGCTGAATGGGTTTTTCTTAAGAGCTGGCTGGGCTGGCTGGAGCCAGCTGGAGCCAGCCAGCCAGCCGAACAGGGCGGTAGTCTAAGCAATGTACTGGCTACTGTTGTAGGGAGCAAGTAAGCTGCTGTTAAAACTCTGTTTGTAATGTTTCAGTAACGAGTAGACAACTTTCCGGTCTGTTGAAAACATTTTCTTGTTCCGTTGCTGTTGTTTTGTTTTTTCTGTGATACACATTTTGCACAGAAACAACAGGACAGCTGAGCGCCCGGTAACTACAACAGAATGAGGCATTTTCAACATTCAGTTTGTCTTTTTGAAAGAACATTATCCATTTTGTATAGTGCCAGTGCTTCGAAATTCCCTATTGGCGTTGTTTTTTCACCAGCTGAAGCTTATGGACTCGAAATGGAGGTTGCTCGCCGACGGAGACGAGCAGATAGTCGCGACGTCCTCGAGCAGTCCCGGCGGGTCACTCGCCATCACACCGACGTCCGTGCCACTGCCACCGATCTGAAGCAACATCCCTGCACACGCAAATTTAACCATTTCACGCGATGAATACGTAACACGGTAACAGAACCAATTTAAGCACAAAAGATCAAGCAAAGATTGAACGGCGAAACTTACTCCTGAGATTGGGACGGCCGCCGAAGTGCACCTGCGTCACCTGTTCGAGGAAATGCCGGGGCGAGCTTTCTACCTCTACGCCCGCATAGCCATCAGTTACCTTGTCCGGCGACGTCGCTGGCGTCGTCAAGTTGTTGATCTGCTTCGCCGCCTCGTCGTTTCTCCTCCTCCTGTTCCACAGCACGGCCGCGCTCGCCGCCACGGCGACGCCGACGCAGAGAAACAGCATGTTCAGCAGCGTCCTGGGCACCCGCGGGTACACGCGGTTGCTGTTGCCGTCGACGGGGTATACGTACAGGCGCTGCACCGCACCGAGGAGCAGGAGGAAGACGGCGAACGACGAGGACACGACGGCGGCGAGGCAGAGCCAGCTGTTGTGTCCGAGCACCGGGGCGATGGGCGCGTGAGGCGGCGACGGCTTGAACCAGAGCTCTTTCACGGGCGCCTTGCGCGCGACGTCGCCGGTGGGCGCCATGTTCTCGCCCGTGACGAACGCCTCGAGGCGCAGATCGAGGCGAAAGACGCCGGAGAAACCGCCGGAGGCGGGGACGATGAGGTCCAGCATGGCCAGGTCGGCCGACGACTTGAACACGCTGATCAGGAGAAGGCTCGGCGTCGTTGTCGTGACGCTCCGGTGAACGAGCTCGCGGATGACGGAGATGAACGGCGTGATGCCGCTGCCTCCGCTGATCATCACCAGCGAGTCGTAATGATCCAGGAAGCTCCCGGATGTGTCCTGGCTGTAGCTGTAAGGACCCTCGACCGAGACGTCGAGGTGCCCGGGCTGCGAATCCGGCAGCGACGTGAGCATCTCGTGCAGCTTCTGCGTCCAGGTTCCTGCTCTCTTGATGACGACGCTTAGCATGTCAGGCTCGAGGCTGCTGCTCGACGTCACCGTGAACGGGTGCCATTGCAACCGAGAAACGCACGGGACATTGACGAAGATCGTGCTCAGCGGACTGTGCGTCAAACCTGCACGATTACGACACCAAAGTATCAGAACATGCAAATGTTACAACTTGCATATATCGTGCACGTGTAACTTACATGGGCTTTTGCAGAAGTTGAGCTCGACGGTCTTGGAAGCGAGGAGGCGGGCGGAGACGAGGCGGACACGGGCGCGGGACTGGAGGAAACGGAGGTAGCGGTCGACCATGAAGAGGAAAACGCCGGGGAGGATAGAGCAGAAGACGGTGATGCCGACGTGGAGCGTGTAGAACACGAGGAACAGGGCGTAGAGTTGGTGCGTGTGGAAGAAGAGCTCGAACATGTGCCGACGGACGCGCGGCAGCGACGTCACCCACATCGCTATCCCGCTGAGCAACGCGAGCTCCCCGGGAACGTTTGCAACTCTCGTTCTTGCCCATTCCACCATCTGCAAAATTGGCCGTGCTTAGTCTCAACATGAGACATGCGTGTGTAGCTTGATGGGAAAAAAATTGTTACCTCGTGGATTTGATCGGTCGATGCCCACAAGACGATGTAGCCGAGTCCATGAGCGGTGAAGAAGAGCATGACGAGATGGCCCAGCCAGACATGGTACTTGATGCTGGCTTCCGACGTGAGGCCAACGAGCTGCAACAAGGGCGAGCCCCGTGCAACTGGGAAGAACAGAAACGCGCAGCATAAGCTTCCAACGTGCCCAAGCCGCAGCGCTGCCATGAACAGCTTTGCCTGCCATCTAAGAACATTTCGGGAAGGTTAGCACATGGTATTATGGCACCCTTGCTGTGCAGATAACAATAGGTCATACGAGGTACTCCCTCCGTACTTATGACGTTTGACCATTCGTCTTATTTAAAAAGTTATGAAAGTATTATTTATTTTATACGTGATTTACTTTATCATCAAAAGTATTTTAAGAATGACTTGATCACTTTTTATTTTTAAAACAAATTTTTGAATAAGACAAATGGTCAAACATGTCTCGTAAGAAAAAAGTCAAAAACACTTTACACTATGAAACGGAGGTAATACATCGTAAATGGAAACATATTTGTTTTGCCATTTTTCTGGATGGAATAAATGAATCTGTGAGCGGGCGAGAGTTCTCTCCCTAGTCTTACATTTTCCTCCCTGGCCTGACAATGATTTTGGAGAAGTCCAGGCTGATGAAGGCGAAGTAGAACCAGGCCAGGAGTGCCAGGAACATGAGAAAGAAGGCGAGCTCGATGGCTGTCACGATTCCCAGTGGATCTCTCACTAGTACAGGTCTCCTCCAGGCCGCCATTCTCGAACAGAATATTCTTCTGCATGAACAAAATCGAGAGACGAACACAGAGAAATTTTGCATTAGCTGTATTACATCTGACGCGGAATAACTGAGATATGATCTCTTATAGTTCCGCCAGAAGAACCGACCGCACCTCTGATTTCGGGTGCCACTGTCAGTGCTCCTCTTCAGCAAGTGCAGGTAAATGCACGCGACTACACTGACAAACAGTATTGGTAAAACGTAGATTGTGATTCTAATCCCTGCAAAGCCCAAAGTGAAGAACAGAAATTGATGAACATAGTGGCAATGCAGAATTGCAGACGTGCAGTGGTATGTAGTAGTAGAGTTGATAGTACGGGATCAGATGGAGAACCTTGTTTGCCAAAGTAGGTGGTATTTGTGTGAGAGGCGAGCTTCGGCGCCCACCTCGAAATGAATGAAAATCTTGGTCGGCAACATGACCCACATCGTGAGCCATCCGACGAACACGGTGGCGGCCAGGAGAAGCATGGCGCTCCTGATCGCCGCCGCCGGTGCGCCATTCTTGGTCCGGCCAAACATCGATATCCTGCACTTTAGTTAATCACTGTATCTGGTCAGGATCAGAGTGTCACGCACTTGGACATATAAAGGATGTGTGGCGTACCGGCGTGCTTATATAGGAAGGAAGAAACACGGAGAGGTGTGGAGCTGCACTTTTATTGCGAAATGATTTGAAATAATTTATTGCAAAATGATAACCAGAAGATATCCATTGCTGCCATTTGCCATATTTATGAAGTACTACCTCCGCCCTAAAACTTGTTACAACAAAAGTTTTGACCAAGAATTTCTCTATTAAAGGATTATTTTTATGACATAAAATTTATATCATTAGATTCATATTAAAAAATATTATCTTATGATTATGTTGTCTTGACACAAAAATAATATCTTGATAAAAAATTATGGGTCAAACTCTTATCCTAGCAAAACAAAATATACCTTATAATTTGGGACGGATGGAGTAAGATTTGGCTGCTGAGATGATAACTCTCTCAAATACATCAATTAGCCAGGTCTCACGATTTCATCGCATTTATGGGTGAAGGTGTAACACACTGGGCGTATTTATATATTACTTGAGTGATGTATAAATATTTGGAATGACATGAATGTAATTCCTCTTAGTACTACTCTATCTAGCTATATCTGCATTTCAGAAAAAAATCCTACTAATTGGATACTAGGTGATAAGATATTTAATTTCGTTGCACACAGTGGCATCATTCTGGTCAACTTGCGTCGCGTCGGGTCCGCGCCTTTTCTTCCTCCAATGGGTCAACTGTGATGTTAGACTGTTGGTACAGTACTATACGTTGCTACTCGCGGGTCGCGAGCGAGATAGCTGTAGTCTGCAGGACCGGTGAAGATGGGACAACGAAATCGCGCCGCGCGCACCGGCAGACGACGACGACGACGACGATGGGATAAGGTGGCGCACGGTGGGGGGCTGGTGGCGCTACTGTGCGGTGGCCGGCGTAGCCACTGTGCCAAAAGACGAGGCCGGAAAGTGGCGGGGCGTCGCGCACTCGGCGCGCGTGACGGGGGCGCGCGCCCACGCGCCGGCCTTCGCCGCGCCGCGCGCCGTGCTGAGCTGCCATGCGACGCTGGCCGGCACGGTGGAAGAACGATGCGCCACGCTGACACACCTGCCATCCAGCCAGCCGCTCTGCTGGGCCTCAATTTTTCATCTGGATCACCGGCCCGATTAGAGGTATAGAAAGACAGTCCACGAACGCACAAGGCCTAGTAAATCTGCACGCACAATTTGAAGGCCCATAAGACCGTAACATGCGGCGCACGTCTTGGGGTGGGGCTGGTTGTGAGGGCCCCACTCGCAGGGTCACAAGGAGGCGCCGCCATTTCCTCCCCCACAAGAAAGGCCGAAAGCGAAAGCAGATCACAACAAAGGGGAGGCCTTCCCCATCAAAGTCACGCCTCGCGCACCTGCGCTCTCCCTCCCCCCTTCTCCCCTCCTGGGTTCGGAAGCGCGGCGGGGAGGAAGCGAGCGCGCCGCCGGCTAGGTCTCATCCGCCTCCGCCTCCGCCTCCCGCTTCCTGAGAATCGTAAGCAGCAAGCATCCTCCTCCCGCTCCTCCCGCTCCCAGTTTAGTGTCGCGTCCTAGTAGAGTCGTTGCTGTGTTCGTTTTGGTTAGTTTGATTCGAACGAGGTGGTTCGCTGTACTGCTTCTAGATGCTGCGATCGCTCACCCTAGAGCCTTCTCACGGCGGCATCGCATTCGTTTACTGTAGGGTTTTGTGAGCGTTGGTGCTCTTCCGCTGGTTCGTTACTTCGTTTCGAGGGTTTATGCTAGTGTGCTTTCGGATCGAGTTGTGTGTGGTCACTGGGGGTTCGATTTCCTTAGTGGACGCCCAAATGCCCCCTGTTGTTTAACGTGGTTCTGAACTTCTGATTGTGCTGACGAATTCTACCCGTCGTGATTGTGATTTGGGGAAGTAATTTTGGGTGCTCGTTGAGTCGTTGTCTCTTAAGGTATTATAAGGAGGACCGCTCCGCTGTTCGGAGTCCGGACTACTTTTTTTATGTTCGATTTCTAGAGGTTGGAACCCAACTAGTTGATGCAATTCACGGAATAGTTTTAATGATCGAGATGCGAGTCCGTGTTTATTTCCGAGGGCAGATGGATAGCACTCAGTTCACGCTGCACTTTATTTTAGATGATGGAAATCACGCTGCACTTTACTGTTTGATGCTTATAGTCTGTGTAGCTAGATTTACCCACAAGTTCAATCTACATGACAGCACGGATCTGCAGTTTTGATCATAATGGCTTTCATCATTTGTGCATTGCGACTTGCGAGTTTCATTTTGGTATTTGTATGTCTGTAACCAAATTCCTTGTACTATGTTGTTCTGCATGTTCAAAGTCTTCACGCTCTCTCAGAGACATACTTTATTATGGTTTGTTGTATAATGCCGCATTGCTGCATATACTAGTCTTAGTCCAATACTAGTCATAGTCTAATACATGCTTATAAACATATGCCACTCTTGTATATGAAAACCCATACCGTTATTTGTGGATTTGTTTCATGTGGTTTTTTCCTCTCCACCTTGGAGGGGTTTTCAACGTTAAATTTTTGTGCCTTTTGTTCCTTTATTCCTAACATGGTTCATTATGCATTATCAGTCTTTTTATACCTCTATTGGTGGGATGAGTTTTGTTTTTACTGAGTAATGTTTGAAGCATAGCTTAATGAACTTTTACCTTTTTCAGGACTTCTATTGCATCCTGGTTATTGAGAACTCTGTGGACTACATGTCAAGATCAAGTTTGTTTTAACAGTACTGCACAATGTCTATGATAGCAGCAAGTCTTCGTCGATCGTCTAGAGCAACTGCTTGTCAGAATATCATGGAGATATGTCTTGGACCTTGTGTATCTTCTGATCCTTCCTTAAGGTGGTTCAGCAGCTGTACTAAGCACTCAAACACTCCCATACTTAACCGGATCAAGGCAGTGGATCGGTATTCTCCAGTTAATGGTGTGTCAAGGACCAGTAGGATGCCTCTTTCAGCTCATATGGATGCCAACTGGTTGACTACTTCAAAGCCCAGGATTAATGCATTGCCAGGATTCCTGGGCGCTTCAAGCATCTGCAGGGCATACTCCTCAGATACTGGGATCAAGCCAGAAGTTCCACAGAATACTGTCTCAAATGCACCTTCCGCAGAAACCGTTGACCCTGGAACTCCTGGTGATGGTAGTACTTGGATTGATATCTTGGACAATGCTCGCAAGTCTACTCTAGATGCTACCACTGAAGCCGGAAAGAAATTTAAGGAGCTTACAGATGCAATTACACCTCATGTACAAGAGTTCTTTGATGCAAATCCAAATCTAGAAAAGGTTGTGGTTCCACTTGGTGGGACGATCTTTGGTACAGTAATGGCTTGGTTTGTCATGCCTATCATGTTAAGGAGGATTCACAAGTATTCGTCACAAAGTCCTATATCAGCACTTTTGGGGAACTCGACAAAGAATGATGTTTCCTACGAAACTAGCCTCTGGAGTGCATTGGAGGATCCTGCGAAGTATCTTATCACATTTATGGCATTTTCAGAAATGTAAGGTTCTTAACTTTTTCCAGCAGAGTTTATCCTTATTGCTAAATGGGTGCAACATACTCTAGGTTGATGATTTTTCTTTAATATTAGCAAGAGAAATATCCATTTTAATGACACTGTACTGTTAATGTTCATTGTTCTGATGATCCCTCTTCCTCAGGGCTGGATTCACTGCATCAAGCATATCGGCTTATCTTCCACAGGCATGGAGGGGTGCAGTTGTTCTCTCTTTTGTCTGGTTCCTTCATAGGTGGAAAACGAACTTCATCACTAAATCTGCTGCCTCAAGTATCGATCAAGCTAGGTTATCAGCATTTGATAAAGTCTCGTCATTAGGACTGATTGCGCTTGGAGTAATGGCTCTTGCAGAAGCTTGTGGTGTAGCTGCTCAGTCAATATTAACTGTTGGTGGTGTGGGAGGTAATTTTATAACTATTTCAAAGAATAACTTGTTATACCACATGTCATTATAAATGTAATAAGCATGCTGTTAAACTGTAGGTTTGAATAATTGTGTTTTCGCAGTTTGTTCCACCATGTACCCACTGTCCTCTAAAAAATCATAGTTTGTTCCAGGGCTTATCATCTTGGATTACATGAACTGAGAAAACTCAATACAGTAATCATACCATTATTGATGGGGATAGTGAGTAGCTCTTGTCTATGTAAGATGACACTTGTAACTAAAGTGGAATGCTGGTTTGTTCCTCTATAATGCAGGTGTTGCTACTGCCTTCGCTGCTCGAGATGTCCTTGGTAACATTCTCAGTGGGTTCTCCTTACAGTTTTCTAGTCCATTCAAAGACGGAGAATACATAAAGGTGCCTTCTTATATATGCGGTCACTTTTTCTGTAGATTTAGGCTGTATGGGGGCAGTTATCACAATCACATCTATTATACCATTCTTCCTAAGTTGCTATGATTATCACTACAACAATGTTTCTCGTGGTATTGTCATTTCAGCACTTGATAACACTATGCATGTCTCAAAGGAATAAATATGTAATCCATTTTCAGTAGTAAGGTAGAGACTTGAGGAAGATTTACAGGTCCTGTTTTAAGCGAGTCAGATATAATCTTTTTTCTCTAGAAGACTCTTGTAATTGTTGATTTTCTATAAATTATACTTATCGACTCCCACTCTCCCAGTAACTTAAAGATTTTCATTGCAGGCGGGGTCAATAGAAGGCAGGGTGATTAGAATAGGGCTTACTTCTACGGAATTGATCAACTCAGAACAGCTTCCTGTCACAGTACCCAACTCTTTATTCTCCAGTCAGGTACCCTATGAATTGCATTTCTGGAAACTTTTTGAACACATGTACATAGAAGTGACATGTGATATGCTTTTTAAACCACCCTTGACATTTCATTTTGTTTCTAATATTCGAATTATTTTGTGCACACCAATAAAGACTGAATGTTCTTCAGGCGGTACCTGAGGTATTGTTCTGTAATTGTATGGGAGGTTAATTCTTCAAGGAACCAAGAAATTTTTGGAATTTTTGACGTTTCTCTTATTAGTATACAATTTAATCGTGACAGATTTCCCTATTCTGGAATAAACAACAAGCAGAATACCTAAGACGTGAAAACAAGATAAAGTGGACATATCTAGCATATCTACTGTGACACTGCACTTTGCACTGGTAGCCATGGTTCACAAATTACAGTTTGCAAATCCATTAGCCAATAACTCAGTACTGTGGTCTTTTACTGCTAAGCTTACCATTCTTTTCAATGAAATGTGAAACTTAGATCTTGTCCAAATTTTACATTTTAGCCTCAGTTGAGAAATAAAGAATCTTTGGAGGATTTGAATTATTTGAAACTTGGAATGGCGTGTTTCTATTTAAAATTTGGAGGACAGAAAGCCTTCAGTGTGTTAGTTGTGTTAGTTAATTAAAATATTACTAGAAAGATGCTGATTGCTCTGTATTTCAAGAATTAAGCCTGTGAAGATGTTTCTTTAGTGAGTTTCCTTGTCTTATGGTTCTGTCAATGAAGTTAGCAGGAGCATACCTTGTATCATGATATTACTCAAATAACTTGCAGGTGATCGTGAACAGAACACGAGCTAAATGGCGAGCCAATGTGACAAAGATTCCTATTAGAATTGAGGATATTGAAAAGGTTCCTGCTTTATCAGAGGAGATCAAAGTTATGTTAAGGTCCAATCCAAATGTTGTTGCAGACCCAGATGCACAAGCTCCTTATTGTTATCTTTCAAGATTGGAAAATTCATATGGAGAGCTCACCATTGGATGCAACCTCAAAACAATGGTGTGTATGTATCTATTTTACAGTTATGATGTCTTTATTCCTGTATGCCATTTGCTACATGTCACACAGTTCATGGCTTTTAGCATCTTTTGGGTAATAGTGCATCTTCAGTATAGTTTTTTTAGTCTTTACTTACCAACACTAAAGCGTCTTGTTCAGAGTCTATTCAAATTGGTAGCCGTCCAATTCTTTTTGTGAAAAGTATGTCCAACTTATGTGAACATATTTACTTAGTCGGAGAGCGTCCACAATTATACATTACTAATCCTCTCTGATTCATCATAATTCTTTTGCATATTACAGACAAAGGATGAGTGGCTGACTGCAACACAACACATTCTTCTGGAGGCTGCTAAGATTATCAAGTTACATGGCGTTGAACTGGGCAGCACCTCGCAATGCTGCTGATTACGGTGCTTTTGGAAGTACTAAGTAGGGTAAGTGCAATACTACCTCTAGTCATTTATATATGATTGCTTTGGACAACCAAATTAACTATCTGTTGCCTACAATTTTTTGTCAAATGGCAAACTTTCATAACCGGAGGGAGTAATATTTAGCGCTGGGCCATGCAGATAATTCTATCTAAAACACTGTTCTGGCTGCCATAAGTTCTCATCACAACGGTTGCTATGTTAAAACACAACAAAACCCCATTTAGTTCTTTCTCTTCTGTTCCCACATTACATTTTATATTTGCCATTTAGCATCAGGCAGTTTCAAAACGAGTTCTCATTCTTTGAGTGCATCTTTGTTCCCAACTTTGCATATTTCATCCTGTCCATTGATTCCATTCTACCCCCCCTGCCCCTTCTCTGTCCACTAGAGGCTATTAAATGGTAGTAGTGGTAGTATTTGCATGTCCAGACTTGTCAATTTTCGTCGGTATGTTTATGCATGGGTATTTTAATATTTGTAATAAGCTTGGAATTAATGCTCCACTATATTGTGGCAAACAGGGTTATATGAAGCTTTCCCACTACAAGTGTAGATAAAAAATATTCAACTGCAAAAAATTGTTTTGACGAAGAAGTTAGAGCATGTCTACCTTATAGCCATTTTGATTAATGGGACAATTTTTTTAACTGCAAAATTTTCACCTCAATGTTAAATCCAGTTTATCTTTGGTTTTGTGCATTGGCAGGTGAAATAGTCTGCATTTGACAGAAGTACATAGGTTGGTGGCGTTGGAACATTTCTTCTACTAATGCGAAGGCAAGGACGTCCGTCTCTTTGATGTCTATAGAGTTCAGACCGTCGACTGAATATACTACTATCCATTAACCGCTTTTGTTGAGCTAAGTTCGATTTCCATCCCTCTTAATTTTGTCATCCGCTGACAGAGAAACACTGCGCACACGGTAAACATTTTGGGTAGAATGATGATGCTATAAGCGGGTAGTTTATCCTTGTTCCCATGCATTTCTCATACCCGTACCATGCTCGTACGCTTTCATAAAACATAGACTGGATTCTGCTCCATTTGCCACCACTGGCCAAGCACCAACACGGCAGCAATGGCAATGCAGCATCCCATTTCTCCTTGGAACTCCAAATGCAGAAACCTATACATGCGTGCCTGTCTTGTTTTTATGTTGAACAACAAACATATCAGTAGGTATGGTGGCACTGTCACCCGAGTCAGTGTGCCAGGACATAATACACACGTCGCTGGTTGAAGCAGGGTGTTATTATTACAGAAAGTATACTATACTGTCTACTGCAAAGACGCTCAGAAGCGACGTCTGTGAGACTATGATCCTGCTTGCATGTGCACGCCACTCTTAATATTGACACTATCCATGTTAAAAACTACCAAGTTAGGCTGCTTTCACGTCTATGTTTAGGTTAGAATCTTACCTAAAAAAGTGTTTCGGTTAGAACCGGAAGCTTCATGTCTATTAAAAGCGATCGCAGTACAACATTTGCTTGCAGATTCATTTGTTGTTGTTGTTTTTTTTTTTTTTTGCCCATGTCCATGTGCATGCTGGTAAATGTTGGCAAATGTTTTGGAGGGATTAGAATAGCTGTCTGGAGGAATGGGAAGTTGCTTGCAAATTTGCTTGGGCGGTGAGCCGGTGTGACCTAAGCACGGGAAGCAGATCGCTGCGTCACGACGTGCGACGATGGCACCTGTTACACTCTCCATTAACGAACCATTTATGAGTGAGCAAGGGACCGGAACTAGGACTCTAGGAGCAATCAATGAACATAAGAACATCACCCCAGTTATGAGTGAGAGCAAGGGACTGGTAGATCCGGTCGTCGTTTTCGCCAGAAAGCAAGGTTTTTGGCCACCGCGCAGCCGTGTCGTGGCCGCAGCGGCGCGCTACGGGCATACAAATAACGGAGGAGAAAATGTAAGCGGCGGGTAAGATTTCACGAGTAAACCACGGCCCCAGACGAAAGCTGAAACCCCCGTTTCCATCCCACGACGCGTGGCGAGTGGCGACTGTTGTTTGCCACTCTGCTGTCCTGCGCCGGGGTCACATGGAGCTCGTAATGCCAAGCCGCGCGCTTTCACAAAGTCCAACTCGCAACCCCACACAGGCACAACAATAGTGCAGCCCCCCGCTTTCACAAAGCAGAAGCACGCTGAGCCTCCCCCTCCCTGCCCCGTCTCCGTCACTGTAGAGTGTAGACCGGAGTAGCCGTGGCCCGTGGTGCGTGGGGGCAGAATCGTAGTGGAAAAGGTCCGGCCAAAATTTCCAATTCTTGTTTGGTGTTGGTGAGTGGCGACTCGTGAGTCGCAATACAAGACGGGAGGAGGATGACATCTCCGTTGTAATTTCCGACGAGAATAGAATACATGAACAGAAGAAGAGAGAAAAATGAATCATTCTAGGAGTATTTCACTTTGGCTAACAGGTTATACTACTACTTGGCTGAACTCCCCATCCCTGCATACACCTAGGTCGATAGTCATCGTTTTGTCTCCTCCCTTCTTCCCCTCCTTGGGCGAAGATAGCACCCTACAGCAATTTCTTCTGGGAGACTGTATAACCATGTGAAATAGGAGTACAATCAGTACAGTTTGAACATCACAACCAAGACCAAAAATACAAATCTCCAGATGGCAATTAGGATATACTATAACATTCCCCCTACTTGCCAACCAAACCTAGTATACATGCAGTACCCTTGCTAGTTTCGTATTATACTATTCACACAAGCAAATGCTCAATCGTGTCACTATAATACTTGCACAAGTTGTATTGCCGTAATGCAGTTCATTTGATCAATGTTACACTAATTTTATCATTCTACATTTTCGTTTCTTGGCAATAAAAGGATTAATCATGTTCAGTAATAGCATTGCTGTATAATGTGTTAATTTTTTGGAACCAGGAAGAAATGAATTGGCAGAGAGGAATTACCCTGTCCCAGATTCCGGGGTCTGGCTTCTTGAGCACGACGATTTGATCGAGATGCGCGTCCGGGTCGGCGATATTCCACCGGCAAGCGGGCCGCGTCTCGTTGGCGGGGCGCCACCGCTGATACCGCGTCACCGTGGTCTCACCGCCGCGCGGTGCGGCCGCGCTCCGCGCCGACGACAGGTAGTACACCGCCGGCTTCTGGCACGGACTTCTCGCCAGTGGCCTCGTGTTGAACGCGTACGCCGTATAGTCGGCACGGCGATACCAGTTCAGGAACGTCCTCGCCGGCATCTCCATCTCCCGCGGCGACATTACTCCCCTCGACACAAGCACGGCGAATCCCCACGCCACCGACACCGTCCACCGGTTGGCGCCGTCGTAGCAGATCGACTGCTGCATTATCCCCGCCGGATCCAGCTTGATCGGCCCGTCGAACAGCCTGCGCACCGCCGCGGGGCGCGACTTGGCGTCCGGGAACAGCGGCTGCACGACGTCGAGGTGGTGAAGCGTCACGATCGGCGCCACCGGGTGCGCGGCGAGGAGGCCCAGGAGGTCGCCGTACACGTCGTACTGGTGGAACCCCGGGTGCTTGGTGAGCGGCACGCCCAGCTCCGCCATGCACGCCTGGATCCGGTCGTCGCTGCCGTACAGCGCGGGGTAGCGGCGCAGGCACCCGTCCTGCATCCGCGACAGCGCCTCGGCGAGCGGCCGGCTAATGGCGAAGCCGCCGCCGCCGTAGGCCATCCCGTAGGAGAAGTAGATGTTCTGCAGGTGGCTCTCGGAGAGGGAGCCGATGTAGTATGGCTGGCGGTGGTCGAACTTGTTGAGGACGGTGAGGAGGTTGTCAGGGAAGAAGACGGTGTCGTCGTCGCCCATGACGAACCACCGCACGCCGGGGAGGCCGAGGCGGAATGTCTCGGAGACGATCCGGGAGATTCGGATGGCGGAGCGGTGGCCGCGGCGGTGCGTGTAGGGGAAGCCCGATGTGTCCGACGAGATCCTGATGGACGGGAGCCCCGTCCTCGCCGTCGACATGTTCGACTCGCGCACGCCTCGGTCCAGCCACACGTACCCGCGCATGGCGCCGCGCGGGCGCCACCACACCTTGATGTATTCCTTCCGCTTGTCCCATAGCCGCGACGACGCCGCGATGCCGAACACCACGTGCTGCAGCGTCGTCTCCGTGGAGACCGCCGCGGCGGCGGCGGACTTCTTCTCTGACACCGTCGCCACCGTCACCGCCGCAGCATCGGCGCTGCGATTGGTGGACAGGCGGGACACGGATTGAGAAGCGGCGGCGGCGGTGGTGTCAGGTGGGCAGGAGGAGGCGGCGGAGGCGAGGAGGAGGTGGAGCGTGTAGAAGAAATAGAGGGCGGTGAGGGGGAGCAGGAGCAGGAGGAGGAACCGGAGGATGGAGGCGGTGACGGCCTCCTTGCCGCCGCCGCCGCCACCGCCCTTCATTCCGGCCGCCGTGGGTGGCTGCTCGTCACCGCCCCTCCCTCTCTCCGGCTAATCTCCTCCCGCCCTTGGGCGGTCGGGACTCGGGCGGGTGGAGCCGAAGGGATCCCAATCGATTTACACGGGCGGCGTGGCGCGCGAGGTTGCCAGGTCGCGCATTCTCCTCCGCCGCCGCGCTTTGCTCTCCTCCGCTCTTCCGTTCGGCGGGTTGGGGGGTTTGGGTTGGGGTTGGGGGTGGCTCGCTCAATCGGCGGAGGGGAGGGCCGTGGTTTTGGTGGCCTTTTAGGTTCGCTTTTTGCTGTTCTTTTTTTATTTTTCTTCCCCTGTTCTTCCCGTGCCGGTGCTACCCGCACTGCCGCACATTGTGCGGCGGATGGTGCAGTGTTTAATTAGTGATGATGATAGGGGATTTGCTGCTAACGATGTCGGTTCCTATCAAAATCGTTTCACACAATTTTCCGGTTGCATTGCACTTGCACACGACGACATAAAAAGTATCGTCAGTATTGGATAGGACATTGTTTTTTTTTTTTTTATGAATCCACATGGCGTTTATACTCGTAATGCAACAGCCATCCATGCTAAGGGGTTCATAACTCGAGGTTGGATCATATTCCGTGTTGAAACCAGATCTCTGTCAGTTACATATAGGCCCGGATGTGACGAGGTTCACATAGGCCATATACAACCATAGCCACGCCACGGGTAGAAGAGGTCTTAAGATGAGACCACATCCCCTCTCCCACAATGCAAAGTGGCTCTAGGATGCTTTTAATTTTGCAAGTCAGCCCCTGTCATTTTTTATTTTGATCCTATTTTTCCTATAATATACATATGGATCTACATTCTTGCACGTAGCACCCTCAAATCTTAGAAATAATATTAAATCAACCCCTCCCTCGGTCCCCCTTTGTCCCCCGCTCACTTCGCCTCTCCTCTCCTCTCACTCGCCACCGCCGACGGATGACGCCCGTGCCGCCTCTCCCCTTCGCCTCCAACTCGCCGCCTCTCCCTCTGCCGCCGTCGACGGCGGGCGACGAGCTCGGCGGCGGTGTGTCTTCCCCCTCGTCGGCTCTCCTCTCTGCCTCCACCTCCGTGCATCGACGCAATCGACGGCGGAGGGAGCGGATCTGGCGACGGCGGCAGCGTTGAGCAAGGCGACGGCGGCAGCGTTGAGCAAGGCGACGGCGGCGGCGTGGATACTAGTGACGGCGACAACAGGTGATCGACGGCTCCTTCTCTCTCTTCTGCTCCATGGTTGAGGTCGCGACGAGAGCCACGAGCTCGCCCATCGCGTGTCCTACGGTCGTGGCTGTGGCCGAAACCACCGGGGCCTGCAGGAACCATGAAGGGCTTTACAAAGCCTTGGTCCCTGCTACCACGGCGATGCGCGTTCGACGTGCAACACTAGAACCCCGATCCACGTCCTCGCGTTGTACATGGCCTTGGTGGTGTAGTTCCTCTAATTTTTTACATTAGAGAATCATCTTCTGTGTTAGGAGCCGAAAGCATGAAGATCTTTTAAATGTTGGGATAATCCAGTTGTCTCCTTCCAACAATTGGTTAAATTCCATCTCTATCTTATTTAGAGTTTTATTACACACTAGATGAAATTAGACACTGGCTAAAACACCTCGGTTGTTTTTAGTTGGCAGTCGAGGTAGATAAGATATGGCAGTCCATATTTTATTGGATATGGTGATCTTTTTTTTTTGCTTGATTGATATGGTGATCCAGTTTTATATTTGGTTGGGGTTTAAAGATGGATTTAGTGATCCAATTTTATGTTTAGTTAGTGAGATTACGGTGGATGTGCTGGTATGATCGTCCTGCTAGGAGACGGTGAGAATACCCCCTCACTGTTTTTCGGCGAATGAATTAGTTCGTGCTTTCTTAGAAGTAATGAAAAATAGCATAGCTTTTTTTCTCATGTAAATTATTATGAACTATATGTAAAGACATAAATTAGAGCTCAAATGTAAAGACATGCTCATCAATAGAAGAATAGATAAATTCATCGGTTGCTTCCGCCGCCATGCCCATGTGAAGCCATTTCCGTCGGTGGCCTCCCCGTGCGCTGCAGTTGCCATCCTATGCTTTTGGTAATAAAGTAAGTCGCAAACAAAATAAATAATACTTTTATTTTTTTTAAATAAGACAAATGATAAACGTTCTAAGCAAAATGTC
Source organism: Leersia perrieri (assembly GCA_000325765.3). NCBI lineage: Eukaryota > Viridiplantae > Streptophyta > Magnoliopsida > Poales > Poaceae > Leersia > Leersia perrieri. The sequence goes on from CM002482.1 coordinate 17,849,087, forward strand.
AAAATCTCTTATAATGCAGGATGGATGGTTAATTTATTTTAGGTTCATGTTTTTAACCAACTTTAGGTTTATGTTAAATCAAAATACAAAACCAAACTAAATATCCAATATCAAGTGTGATGTGTTCACTGTTCTCATGCTGCTGCTTTGCATTCAGATTTGCAATTTGTAAAGTTCTCTAAACGGACAGGTAGACCGAACGCTGTCCAGTAACATCCCAGTTCTCTCCACCTCGAATACTCCTAGCTTACTCCATTAATTTCAGTACCTTTAAAAAGCTGCTATTGGCAGAAGCAAAGCTGTCAAACTGAAAGGTGAGCAAGACATCCGTAGCGGTTACAAGAGTTATGTCATGCCCCCTACATTTCTCATTAATCCTCCCAAGTTACTTGCCAGCATACACATACAGTGATACAGATATGCATTGCGCCATCTTTCTGACGCTTGAGACCAAGCTTATCAAGGATTAGGATCCATGGCAAGTTTACCTTTTTATTTATAGCAACAACTTGTAGAATGGAATTGTGTTATTGGGATCCTACCAAATTTTACAAAGTACATGCATATATAAGATTTATAAAACATTGTAAAAAAATAAAGTATATAATATTGATTTCGTTAAAATTGATTATATTTAAAATTTGTAGTGAACTTATTCACATCATTTTATTTCACATTCATTTTAGGTCATATTTGATACAGCTTCAGATCCTAGATTCACATCGGATTTGGAGTTTCTAAGTTAAATTAAAGTGGTTTAAATCTCATATTTCATCGAATATTAAGGTCATTCTTAGTGCATAGTTTCATTATATGGTTTTTCAAGAGTGTCATGTCATCTGATGACATTTTACTTGATGGATGAAACTACGTTTCACAATACAAATTTTCATGTCACGGTTTTATATGCTAACATATCATATCATATCATTTAAATGTAGCATTTAAATGACCAATGAGAATGTGGAAATATTTGAAAATTGAAATCTAAAAACTCTCAGTGGAAGTTTCATTCTATATCCAATGTATTGGAAATAGTGAGTACTAGTTTTATCCACATCTCTCTCCTAATAAATATCCTTCCATGTATCATATTAGTCCATATGACACCGTATTTAATGTGCATAAAATATCTACGGAACTACCATTGAGATTGACCTAAAAGTTGATTCATCCTAATGTTACCAGTGTAGTCCGTAGTCGTAGATCCAGGTCCATGCATTCGTGGAGTTAGGAATACATGGCTCTAATAAGTTTTGGATGAAGATCTGTGCTAAATTAGGGTTGAAATAATACTCCCTCCATGTCAGAATGTAAGATGTTTTTAACCTTTTGAAGTCAAACTTATTTAGGTTTGACTAAGTTTATAGAAAAATACAGCGACATTTATAACATTAAATAGTTTCACTAAATCGGACATCGAATATATTTTCTAAAATATCTGTTTTGGGTTAAAAATATTGCTACGTTCCCGATGCAATCGCTCGATGACTACCTACCACAGGCATAAAATACTTGTCGTTTTTGAGTTTTTGATTGTAACGTTTATCCATTCATTTTATGCAAACAATTTTGGAATTATTATTTATTTTGTTGGTGATTTGTTTTATTGTCAGTTGTACTTTAAATATGACTTATTCTTTTTATATTTACATTAATTTTTTTGAACAAGGCAAATGGTCAAACATAGCAAACAAATAGTTTGTTTGACTGTTGCCACTTTGAACCATTCCATTGTTTAGAAAACTCACAAAATTGGATGCATTTGGTTTGTTACTAAATATGGACAGTGCCCATAAAATTTAATAAAATTCTATAAACTTCATCTCACAAAAATTTTACCAATATTTGGGAAGGTACCAGACTAAACATCAACTTCACATTTTGACCTTACCAAATTTTGGCTTTATCAATAGATGAAAATGTTTATTTTGATAATAAATTGAACGAGCCTGAAAAGTTAAAATGCCATCTAATTTAGAACGGGGGAGTATTTAGTTGGCAGCCTTCATTTTCTATCTATACTTCTCTCATCCAGGTGACCAGGTGTTATGTGAAAGATAGGTGGACAACTTATTACCAACATGCGAGGCTTCTTGTACCTTCTCTAATACTAATTATGTATAATCCATATGTACTAGACGAAGATAAAAGATCATGAAAGGGACAGCGCATTTTCATTCTTCTTCCTACTACCGAGCACTCATGTCCAGTGCCCTGAGTCTTGAGGAATGTTAAGTAGTTGCTTGGTCCCATAGGCCATAGCATCCCTTCATCCCTTGTGCTGTGCCCAACAAAATCGGTGGTGTGTGGGTGATGAGCAATGAGCTAATTAAGCCTGCAGGTTCTGCAATGCAGAACTACAGTCCTCGGCTACTGAAGTGAAAGAAAACAGTTTGCAGTTAGCTGTATTTTTCATTAATCTCAACCAAATATGACGCACACACTAATTCGCCCTGTGACTGTGTCGAGGCTTAATAAGGTGTGACCATTTATTGCTTGAAAGTGACAACCATAATTCGCACTCTGCGAGTCTGTGGTGGTTTATGTGGAAAGGCAGTCACACGGCTCCCCACTCCGAATATCAGACAAAGTATGTGTGTGTGAGTGCTTATGTAGTGTGTTGTTCAAGTATAAACAACGGCTAATTGCAACGAAAAGGTACGCTAAAAGGAAAGGTATGAACAAAGGGCTACTGCTTATATATTGATACGAGTTGGCTGCCCCTCCACCAGCTGAAATCGCCGTTATGCTTCGGCCGCCAACCAATTCGAGCTAATTCTGCTTGCTGTTTGACACCCGTTTCGTCAGTCAAAACAAGGAGAATTGCCGGTGGAAGCCGCACCAGTGTCGGCTTTCCATACAATCTGAATGTCTAATCTCTGTCCCACTGGAAACTTGATAAAATTTAGGATGTACAATCCTGGCTATGGCTACACCTACTTGTTGTCTTAACATGACATATAGGATGAGGCTACTATATGATCACAACTTTTATAATGGAGACCACTTTAATAGGTCCCCTCCCCCTCTCCTCTGGGTCCCCACTCCCCCTCTCCCCTCGGTCCCCACTCGCTACTTCTCCCTCCCCTTCTCTGCCGTCGCCGGCGGCGGCGGCCCTTCTTCTCCCTTCCCGCTGCCGCCGCCAGTTCTCCCTCCCCTTCTCTACCGTCGCCGGCGGCGGCCACCTCTCCATTCCTGTTACCGCTGCCGCTTCTCCTTCCCTTTCTCTGTCGTCGCCAACGGCGGCGGCCCTTCTCCTTCCTCGTCGGCGTCGAGCTCGACGGCGCGGAGGAGGCCGCCGACGGCACGGAGGAGGCCGCCGGCGGCGCAGAGGAGGTCGTCGGCGGCGCAGAGGAGGCTGCCGGCGGCGCGTGCTCGACGGATCTGCCGTGGAGGAGACCGGCGATGACCTCAATAGCGAGAGGAGACCGGCGGCGACCTGGACGGCGAGCCGACGACGAACAGGTATTCTTCTCTTCCAAAAACGCGTCGCGGGGCTACAGTTTCCTCTGCAAGTCACAACTTCCTCGCGAATTTTGCATTTCAACCCCAAAAATCCGATGTGGCAGCTCAGACCACAGGCTCGAGGACTCGCGTTGTACATGGCCTAAGCGTGCTTCTGCCTCCAATTTCCGTGGCTATACCCATATTTGGTCCACTCTCTTGGAGAAAAGGGCATTCATATTTGGTCGTAGGAGGGTCCTCTGCCTATAGAGAGGCTTTGTCAAATGTTTCCAAGTGACGCGAAACCAAAACCAAGGGTTCGGCTAGTCTTGAGCGTGATCAAAATCCACTAGCTTGTCTTGTGCCTATGAAACGAGAATCCACCAGGCTCCAGCATTTCTGTTTAATTAACAACCACAGACAGGTCATTAAAAATGTGGCAGTTTTACTCATGACCGCGAGTTCATCCACGGAAGGCGCGGCTTTGATGCATGACTGAATGGGCTGGTGATTTGGGATGCATCCATATCATCGAAATGGGCGGCCACTGGCACCAATGTCATGCCATTCATTGCAGTTTGCATAGTGACATAGCTGCATGTCCCCTTGCCAGCATTGTTCGTGGACAAGCGAAGATAATGGGCGAACTGGACATTTTCTTGTGCGTCACACGGTCACGCCACGTTTGTAGGCTACTGAGACCAGATGAGGGTAATTTGCAGAAGCAAGTTTGTCTTGGAACAGAAATACAGAGAGCCAAAGAGACGAGACAGTTGTAATAGGAACCCGAGTCTATCAGCAATTCTATCATTTTGCAACAATACTACTACAGTTCTACTCATTACATCGCGTCGTACACTCGTACTGGTCCTAATAAGATGATATGCAAAATCCGAAATGTGTAATCGTGTATTATACTGTTTATTACCTCAAAAACAGTCCGATTATGTTTACCAGTACACCAGCACTACCGTTTGATGATAACGAGCCCAACTGATGTACTACTAAATTAGATCTGTTAGCCATAATTGATGGGCTTGTTCACGGCCCATCTCTTTTCGCCCATTAGACCAATTAATAACGGGCCACCAAATAATTGATGGGCTTGATAACACTCTCCTCTGTCAAACACGCAGAGAACAAAGAGAACTCGCAAAATCGGAATCCGGCAGGCGCATTCTCGCCAGGAATAAATTGCCTACTTCAATGTGCATACAAGGGATTAGGCAGTTTTTTTTCATATGAAAAGACCTGTAGAGATTGTTTAACTCGTAGCTGAAACTTGAGAGAGACTGTGAGCTACCTGACAATATGTTAACATCTGAATACCGACACTTTCAAGCGACTGGAAATTCTATTCCTTTGCCCTGTTCCAACAGTATATATGTTCACATCTCAATACAAATCTGCAGTTGTCAGCTACCGACTGAGGGCGTATTCGTTTTAAAGGAATTGCAAAGGAAAAGCATAGGAATAAAAATCGATGTTAAACTTCCATTTGTTTTATAGGAATGCACCAAAGGAAAACCATAGGAAAATTTCTTATTCCTCTATTTTTGAGGAAAAGCATAAGAAAAAATAATCCACTATAACCTCATGTTTATAATCCTTGGTTGGTTTGCATGACAACCATAGGAAAAATTCCTGTGGTTTTCAATCCATAGGATTGCACATACATTCCTATAATATTTTTATGTTTTTTATATTCCTGTGTTTTAAAAATCCTGTGAAACGAATAAGCCCTGAAAAGGAGGTGACGATGGTCGATGGGAATGTTTAGCGGCAGGTAGGCTCTCACACAGCGGTTGCCATCTGCAGTGGCCACAAAATCTCCATAAAATCCGCGATAACATGCATATTTTCATTCCTGATGTTAATGACAGTACGGACACTCCTTGGAGAAAAAATAAAACACACGCCTTCCTCGTGCAGTCTTTCCTGAGGCAATCATCAACGTTGAACTCTTCAACAATGCGTCAAGTAGTACTGAACCTGCTGCGAGTTGGAGATGCAACGTGCAAGATTGTTATAGTCGGATTCAGATAGAAGACAGATACATTGCTCATGGAGTGGTCATCCAGGTCCTTAGTGTTCCCAAAGACCTGTGGTTCTTCCTCTTGTTCCTCTGTTTCGCTTTGCCTGGTGCATGTGTTTCATGTTCAGAATGTCGTCATGCAACGTGGGGGTCCAGACACAAAGCAGAATCTTAGGACACATCTCTATATGATTGGCACGGATCCAAGAGGATCGCCACTTCGTCATTTGAAGAGCCGAAAACTTTGGAGTAGATATCAATCTGCAGATCAGTCGTTGCTGGAGAATCTGTCCTTGGTGGCGTTCATGCCCGGCAAGTTTCTGTTTCATTCTTATCCGGGACACGAATCGGCGAATTCGCGGTGGCGGACGTGCAGTCTGCCGCGCACTGATTTAATCTCTTCCGCTCGGAGAGATCGTCGGTGAGTGGAGGGTGAAAACGATAGAACATGTGCTAACATGGGCATGCTGCTGAATGAACTATCCCATGATTGCTTTCAGGAATACGATCCTTACCCAAGTTTTACATGTCACGCCCTGTCAAGCTTTGGCCTCCGATTCTGAGGGCTTTTGCCACAGCAACATGGGACATTCGTCATGTTGCTTTCGATTGCAATTGCAATGGATAATTTACTGTAACTGCCTGTAAATATTTGATCCCCAATAGCGCTGCGGATGCGACGATGCAGAACAGAATCGTACGGCGTGGGCGCCTCTGTTATTAATTCAGTAGTACCACTACAAGGCGAGGTGGGCTGCTGGCCTGCCCTTATACGGCACGTCGAAAAGGGGAGGGCCAAAGCGGCCAACACCACGGCGTCGCGTGTACGAGAATGAGCCCGTGGGGACAGAATTTGACGTGTCATTATTCCCATCAATTATCACCTTTGAGTTCGTTTTTTGTTCCATTCAGTGCATGGATCGGGGAATAATGCCCCACCACACATATGCTCGATCACTACTGTTTGCTGTCTTCATTAACCGCAGCAGCTGCGGCAGCAACGTTACTGAAAACAGAGAAAAGTCCGAGTTTTAGCTGTCATGATTCTCGATGAAACCACACCCCAGTAGTATCCACTCCGTCTTAAAATATAAAATATAAGAGTGGATATGACCCATCCCTCGTACATTAAGGATGTGTTCGGTTGCCGGCAATACTTTGCCACAACTAAGATTACATAAGTTATGGCAGCCATAAAAAATATGGCAATCAAATTGCTAGCCATAAAGTAGGATAAAGTTAAAAAAAGTTTAAGTCTATAACACGTGGAACATATTATTATAAAAATATGACAAGCTATAACTGTGACAGAGAACTAAACACATACTTAACAACATGTGGCGTAGCAAAGTGTGGACGTTGCTTGCTGTAATGCCACATGATCCGTGGATAATGCAGTTAATAAACCCTTTGTTTCGGTGCGTTCAGGCCGGGTATCCACCGACTTACCAAATCCACGTAGAGGACATCGACAGTTTTACAGTCCAAGCTCCGTGCTTTGAGTGAGGCTGTAATCTTTTGTCCTTTGCCCGGTCTGAAGATTACGTTACGTATAAGAGGCGCACCTTGCCTGCACGTCGCTGTATGCAGGCGGCCAAACCTGAACGGTAGGCTAGGCCGCTGCCTTCTACGTCTCAAACTTTCCCGCTTATCGCAAAAGGACTGAAGTTTCAATTGATTCTACGTTTGAATCGTCTCCTCGCAGTCTCGCTCTTGTGCACAACTGCACGTACGCTCACGGTCAGGTGAAATTCCCAGTCCTCCTTTCGTCTACCTGAATATGAAACCTGTCTGTCCTGTCACTGTGGAAAGTGGACAGTATAACAACTAGAAATAATCTGATGAAAAATCTTTGAGAGCAATGCATGGCGCAACCGAGCAACAAGCGTCTGGAAGGATCAATCGGTGTGAAATTAATGATTTTCAGTTCAGAACATCCTTGAGCATAACGATTTTCAGTTCAGAACATCCTTGAACATCATCAATTTCTTGGCTGTCCGTTCCATGGGGACGTGAGTCGTGACACTGGCACTGGAGTTGGTTTGGGCGAATGTTGGATTCGGATCCACTGGAAGGCTGCGGCTTCCGTACTTTCCCTGTTCAACAACAACAAAAAAAAAAAGCAGACAAAAACATGACCTAAATAGCAGTATCCCCCTTTCCACAATAAACGGGGAGGTAAGCAGAGTCCCTCCGTGTGCAGTAGACTGACGCCAATTATGCAACGAAAAGGCTAAGCAGATAGTTGTAGACGATTTGGTGACGAGAGCACCTTGGTTCTTGGAAGGAGGAAAGAAAAGGTCCAGAATGCATAGATGTTGCATCCAAAACGCCGAACAGAACAAATTTAATCAGCACAAAGATTCACTACTTCTCAAACATGGAAGATGGAATCCTCTGTACAAAAACAAGAAAAATCTAATCATCTAGCCTTCTTTTTTGGGGGTTCGCTTTACTCATTTTGCCTATGTACAGTTGTTGAAGGCACCTCCTGTTCTTCTCCTTCCCCGAACGCGACGACCAATTCAGTCGTTGTAAAACTGCGCATTCCGGGTCGCCTGTGCAGAAAAGGTTGGGGATTAGGATTACTGGTAGCCGCCGAGGCCAGTGAGGAGCAACTCGTGCGGCCGGAGCAGAGTCGGGGTGGGCACCGCCGTGAGGGGCGCGCCGAAGTAGGAGAAGTCGAAGTCGGAGGCGTCGGGCACGCCGGCGGCGGCCCAAAGCGCGCCGGCCATCTCGCCGGGGATGAGCGGCGCGCGGCAGAGCGGGCAGGTGCGCTGGTCGTCGTGCTCCATCCAGCGGTCGAGGCAGCCGCGGTGGAAGACGTGGCGGCAATTGGTGAGCCTCCGCACCTCGTCACCGCCGCCGATGCCACTCAGGCACACCGCGCAGTCCCCGCCGCCGCAGACCGCCTCCAGCTCGTCGAACCGCACCACCGGCAGCACCTCCTCGATTACCATCGCCGGCACCGCCCGGAACTCGGGGGCGCGGCGGTGCTGCTGCGTCGACGACGCCGTCGCCGCGGCGTGGTCCTGCGCCGGCGCCTGCTGGTGGTCCTCGCCGGCGAGATCCAGCAGGTCCCCGAGGCCGACGGCGTGGAACGCCCAGAGGAGGAAGCGGCGGATGTAGCCGAGCAGCAGGAGGATGTGGAGCAGCTGCTTTGGGAGCAGCAGCTCCGAGTAGCAGCACACCGGGAACCCCATGCCGGGCGCCGACGCACGCGAACTCTCACGCGGCGGCGTTTGTCGTGGTGGTGGTGATGCGCGAGGCGGCGCGCCTGATATGATGTGGTGGTGGTGGTGATGCGGTTGGGAGGAGAAGGGCGTGAGGAGGGGCAAGGCTATATAAAGCGGAGGAGGAGGAGGGGTGACGCGGAGGCGTAGGGACCCGCCCGTGTGTGGGCCGCTCCATCCCTCGGTCGCTGGCGGGCGTGATCCCTGTTGGTTTTGGTGGCGTGGCGTTGCGTCGCGTCGCGTGGTGGGCTGCTGCCTCGGCGACCCGGACCCGATGACGACTCCTCGCGTTGGATTGGTCTCGGTGAGGGGCGTGGGTGGGAACCTCACGGCTTGCGGCGCCGTCGCGCTCGCGCGCGCACTCCGCGAGCCGTGGTCCATGCGGCGCCCGCCCGCGCGCGCTTCCGTGTTCCTAGCCGCTGGCAACCGCGGTCGGTCGGTGCATCGCGCCGTTGGCCAGGCGCAGGCGGCAGCCAACAGCAGGAAACGGACACCTGCCTGCCTTGCGTTCCGTGTAGTAAATCTTTCCTCGATACACCTAGCTGGATTTGGATTACGTACTGGACGTACGTAAATACGTACACGTGTGGATTCATACTCAGTTGCTGGGGCTGTTTGGATGTTATAGTGTAAAAAGACGGTGAGCTCAGATGCCTTCCGTATTTTTTTTTTCCCCAGTGCATGCTTCTAAACTATTAAACAGAGCTTTTTTTTAAAAAAAAATATATAAAAAAAGTTGTAAAAAAGTTAAATAATATATTTTTAAAGTTTAAAGTAGCTTATACTCAATTAATTATACTCCATAATTTCATGTTTTGCGTGTTCGTATTTTTTTTTGTCATTTGCAATTTAGGGGTTGTTCACTTTGCCGCCAAAATAAACCTTTCTAAATTTTAGCATTGTCAAAATTTGGTAAGGTAGTGATGGTGGTGTTTAGTTTGTTGCCAATACTAACTTTTAATAAAATGTATGTGAGAAAAAACTTCTAGAATTTACCAATATTCAGTAACTTGCCAAAATTTTAGCAACTCTAAATATTGGTATGGTAAAAAATGGTAGCAATCTGAAAAGCCCTTGACATAAATCAACACACCCCTGAAATACACCGGTAACTACAGCCGAGTGCGAGATGAAAATTGTACTGATCCCTTGGGTCCATACGTGACAGTAGCCGTGCGAAATCACGCGGTTAACTGCACCGTGACATGGACGACGGAGAGCAGCCGGTTTAATCCCTTGGTTCTATTCGTGACAGTAGCCGTGCGAAATCACGCGGTTAAATGGTTAATTGCACCGTGACATGGACGACGGAGAGCAGCTGGTCCGGCCGTCTTCTTTTTTATTTCTTTTTGGACCGGAGGAAAGTTTTGTGTTGGGTATGCTTGGCCAGGTAAAGAAAGTGATGCGTGCAGGAAGGTTCTTGCCTTCTTGGATGCTTTTGCTTTTCAAAACGAACGGGATTGGAGAAGCAAGACGCCAAGTGCTTTGTCAAATCACTGGGCAACCGTCTGCGTTTCCGTTTCCTAGAGAAATATAGCGTTTATCATCGTTTTTCCCTGATATTTTCCTCTCCCAGTAGGTACTGGTTTAATATTTCTGTATTCTTGCTGTGCATTCAATTTCTCAGCAATATAACCAATAGACAAGACTATTATTTCAAGAACGAATTGCCAATACTTGCTTTAGTCAGAGTTTGCATCTTTCTTCCTACTCTCAGGACAAACCATCAAGGGGGTCTACTTGGCTACATTGACTAGAAAGCAATCGCAATCTTAAAATTAGAAGACCAGAAAGTGCCTCTGCTGCAGTCCAACTAACTGTCTACAGTATACAGACGCGCTAATCCACTTTGTTAGCTAACCAAGCCAAGCCCGGCTATGGTTCTTTAGATTAATCATGGCCCGTACGTCGGTGCAAATTCTATATTTCTTCCAGAAAAGCATTCGTCGGTTCTGCATACTTATTAATCCTTTCTTGAGTTGGTCAATTACGTGGTCTAAAGTGGTATAGAACGCACGTATTCAAAAGGTTCAGTCTAGATATCCTTTCCAGAACTATAAACAACAGGGAGTTAGTGATCAGTGATCCCCTTCAAAAGGCGGCCGGCCCAGAACAATGAAAGGAAATCGGTGCTCTGACGTAATTGGTTGGATTAGCAAAAGATTGCATTCTATCGGCAGCTCGTCTGTGCCTATAACAATAATGCTCAGAGTTGCCCTTTAATTATGATTCGACCATTTGTTGACACTGTTGGTGTATGGGTGATGGCGTGATGCATTATGAATGTCGTTCGGCACACTATCGTACTCGATCAAAGCATGGGTGGAGCGAATCCAAGATTCTGTACATGCCCTGACAGTCGTAATGGTGGTGCAGAAGAATACACTTAGCAGCTGAACTTATTCTTTCAGACGGTGACAGCTCTGCATCAATATAATTGAAAAAGCTTCAAAACATACACTGCTATGAGCTCTCCCGTCGAATAACAGAAAGATCTCACTGTTAATTACTAGAAAATGGATTTTATTATGAGGACCATATATCATGTCGAAGTTGCATGTAAAATAAACCGCAAAACGGAAAAAAGCATAGGCTCTAAAATCTGAATAGTTCTGAAATTTGTAGTTATTGATATGGTATTGGAATTTTAGTACTTGTCCTGTCAGTGACAGAAAGTCCACTTCAGTTCTTGGCAAAAGCTAGCTAGCCTTGGTTTTATTTTTGTCCCTCGGCTACGAAGTCGCTTACTACCTTACTGGTGGTAATTTTATTATTCAAACATAAACTAGGGTATTTTTTAATAATCCAGTGTTATATGACATCCTAAATAATGACTAAAATTAATAATATATAGGATTAGAAATAATGAGAAAAAAGGAATGCTGATGTGTAGGAATGTAGTATTTTGTTCATTTTGTTTACATTATTCCGTTGTTGCTTATATTAGACTGCCACGTTGATGTCATAACTTTTCACCCACTTGGACTCCACGTAGGCGACATATTGTCGACAACCAGCTTGATTTGAACATGGGGATAAAATGTAGACGGTTTTAGTTGAGTTAGAAGTAAATACACAGTTTTATAGTCAAGAAAATAAATTTAAAATAAGGTCATAGTAGGGGACCAAATGTAGATGGATTAAGATGAAGTAGCATATCATAATACTACCTATGTAGATAAAAACGGAATAAGATGTTGATGTGCTTTCCGAATTGGCACCAGGGATTAGGTGAAACACTGAAAACTCCTTCTGTGCAATTTGACGAAGAAGCACATGCATAAAAAAAAATTGAGCAGTTTCTCTAATTTTGACCAGGTTTATAAAATAAAGAATATCTAATACACCAAAATAATTCCATTAAAATCCACTATCAAATATGTCTTTATTGCATATTTTGTTGGTGGACATTTATATGTGTTTCGCAAATTCAATAAAAGATGAAAAGTATAGTTTAGGTAGCCCCACTCCGGTGGTTTTTACTGCTAGTAGAAATCAATCTAAATCGTAGATCTATTTTAATCCAAATGATTGGATTGATTTATACTGCCACCCAATTAAAGGTAGTAGAAATATAAAAGAATATTCTCGCATGAACAGTTTAGATTGATTTGTGCTGGTAGTAGAGACCACCGGAGCGGGGCTCTAGTTTAGGATAAACTAAACTGTTTTACAATATGGAACAAGGAATGGTGGGAGTAGTCACCGATCACCTTTTTTTCCATTTATGAAGACTGTTCACCGACCAGTCAGCATTGTCAATCAGTTGTGTATTTGGGGCTTGTTTAGTTTAAAAATTTTTGGATTTGGGTGTCACATCAGACGTTTGACCGGATGTCAGAAGACTATTTTGGCTACTAATTAAAAAACTAATTGCATAGGGTGTTAAGAAACCACGAGACGAATCTATTAAGCCTAATTAAGCCATCATTAACACATGTGGATTACTGTAGTATTTTATAGCTAATCATGGACTAACTAGGCTCAAAAGATTCGTCTCGCGATTTTCATGCCAACCGTACAATTAGTTTTTCATCTATATTTAATACTTCATATATGTGTCGAAAGATTCGATGTGATGTTTTTGGGAAAAATATTTTAGAAACTAAATAGGGCATGTAGACATGTAGATGCTATACAAATTAGTTCGCTTTATTATAAGTTTTCTTATTACAAAATATGTACAATTGATATTTTCCGATTTCACCAGGACACATCGAAGACCTAAGTAAGCGACTCGTCGACAATCACACTAATTTGAATAGCTCCACATACACATATTAGCTATATACCCCCAAAATATACTAACCGAGTGTTAGACTAGCCTTCTAAAATGTCTCATTATACTCGGCGTCAAGCCTTATCTGATAATAAAGAAAAACAGGCCACATGACTAACATGAAGTAGGGCTATTATCCCTGACGGGGGTCTAAAACCTATATAAAAATATGGTTCTCTCTTTGTTTGTGTTTGTTGTGAGTTCTTGTTAGTCTTGGTCTTGGTGCGAGTGAATCCCTTGGTACAATGGATCGTGCATTTTCTTTTTTGAAAGGTTAGAGTCTTCTCTTAATATTTCGTATTTTTTAGTTTTGAAATCTATATGGACCCGATTTTTTCTCTTTCTTCGATTACTTGGAGTCATGAGAATGGCTCTGGAATCTCGTTCTGACATTACTTTATTAAGATGATAGATGTATCTGGATATTTGTCTATCCATATACATCGTACCATTATGGTCTCTTTTGGAACGCAAAACTGTAAAAGTACATAAAAAAAAACGTAGGAATAGAATACCTCACCCATAGAATTTCTACATGAATTGGAAACATAGAAAATTCTAGAACTGTCATTTGATTGGAACGCTAGAAAAACACATGAATTATGAATCATGGGAAGTATAAAACATAGCTAAGAGCTCATATTTATTTTCCTCCAAATCTCAATACAATAGCCCATTCCATAGAATTCTGTAGGTTTTGGTAGAATTCAATTATTTGATTCAAAGGACTCAATAGGATTATTTCCTATAGGATTAAAATCTTATTGAACTTATATGTTTTTTCTTTGATTCAAGGGGGACATTTATTCTATCTTTGCCCTTTTTTTTTCTGGGGATGGATGGGGGACAGTTTCGTCCATGAAATCGAGAAAAACCAAACTCATCTCTGAAACCAACCAAACGGCAGTTGTGTTGGGTCCTTTGATCGCTGCCAGCTACATCCCAGGATAACTCGGTCTCTAGAATTAGGCTCCTAGCGTATCATACTATCATCCATTATCATACTATCGTCCAATGCAAGGTAGTGATGCTCCATGATTAAGATTAGCGCAATCTTCTTCGATCCATTAGGTCAAGTACGGAAACACCCATCACCGTCGCTTAATTGCGTGATAACCAATATGTCGTGGGGTTTGGTCTAGCTAACTAATGAAACAATCGGACATGAGAGCCGTGAAGTCTTTTCTGTTGAGATCCTGTTCCCTCCTTTTTATTCTTGCAATTTACTCTGATAATGACATACAGATGGCGAGTGAACAAACAAGGTTCACAAAAATTGAGCTAGTTACAATCTTTTAGTTCAATAAAAGGAAAGAGTGAATTTACTGTTCTCGGAATGTGGTACACCCTTCGTGCTAAAACTGTCAAATTCTTTTAAAAATAAGTTAAGTTTTAACGTTTCTTATATTGGTTAATTTAATATTTGTGTTAGTATTATATTAAGATACATTAGAATAAGAATAATAATAATGTTCTTTCTAGACTAAGAATTCAAAAGGTAGCAATGTAGGTATCCAGAGGGAACCGAACAACCCAAATTCAAATTCCAAACTTGATATGGATACTCGTATTTATGGCTAATATTCTTTCAGTGGTAAACATCGACATCGAGACTTGTCTAGTGTTCAGAGGTTCTCATATGTTAAATTCGTGTGTGATAAGAGAAATAAGAGTAGACGTGTTTACGAGCGAGTTACTCAAGGCATCCATAATGTAGTGCTAAAACAAATAGTAAGCATTAAATTGGTGTTTGTTAACCAGTAGCATATATTGTGAGAGTAGTACATAATTACTACCTGATCACAACCTTACTGCCGATAGCAAGAGAATATGGCGGGTCCTACTTGACTTTTTTGTCCGATCAAGGCTTGTGATAGGCTTGTTGAAGGTGGGTCCCATACTTCCATCTTATTTCCCTCTCTTGTATACATATATTGTGAGTTCTTCTTTCTAGTTGCAGTATCTCACAACGGCCCTCCTTACTGCTTGATTTAAGAATAAGCATTGCTGATGCCTTAAAAAAAATTCAAACGGTAATCAAAGAGATTTACACATACACGCAAACACGCACATGTATAACGTACACACTATCGAGTGAGACCAAATTCAGAAAAACGTGGGTTCCTATTTCACTTCTCGGGCTTAAACCCAGTGAGGAACTTTCACTTAAGGGCTTGTTAAGTATCCTCCAAAAGGAGGGTTTGGAGAAGATTAATGGGAATAGTTCCACATCTCAATAGAAGTAGAATAAATTTTCTCTAAGTCCCTCTCAATCCCTGCTCTTGGAGGAGGAATTACCCAAACAAGGCCCCAAAAAAGCTTAATAAAGTTGTGCTACTTTGTAATAACGAAAGATCTGGTCTAAGTTGGAGACGACAACGTATGTGAGCACAACTATTTACCTTTGCATATATACGTACGTTCAGTTTGTTGTTTAACTATTTATAATGGTGATTTTGCAAGACAATAATATGCATGTGTTACTCAAGAGGACAATTATTTTTTTATGTATCAAATAAGAGTAGCTTAAGGAAGTTTTCACGCTAAAGCACAGAAGTATAGCCCCGGCAAATATCAGTGCTTGCACCCACCCCATTTTTTCTTAGGTCACACAAAAATTAAGCAACAGTAGTACTCCATTCATTCTTATTTACCGCAAAGTCAACATTCAAAATACCAAAAGTTAAACTAATCATATGTATTTTAAGTATTATGTATATGATGACAGTAGATTAGTATTTTTCATATAATGTTAATATTATAGCTTTTGATAATATCTTATGAACAAAATTAATCTACACTTTAGGACAGAGGAGTAAGGAAGAAGCCGAACATAACTTTTACTACAACACATATCAGTGTAATAATACTTAAATCTATACTTTAATTTCAGTGCCCATGCATATTTTTTATCGTGTTGGTATTTCTATAAAATAGGTAAAATGATCTCGACCGTACTATATTATTATCCAATGCTGAAAATTTTATCTGAAGTCTAGCACGTAAATGTGTCGGTCGTCCTGTTAGCTCTTAAAAAAAACATCAGCAAGGTCAGATTAATTCTCGGAACCGAAGTGCCAATGCAACGCATGTCACACGCTCTAGGAATTCTTAGGATTAATTATCTTATCTATACACATCAACACCCCCAGCTGTTTGCCATCACTTTCACTGTAGATTTCCTGAGGCGACAAACCAAAGAGGATTCCCTCTTATCTTGGCACGGAACAAGCTAAGATGTACCATTGGCCAGCCTGCAGAGCTAGAGTATACTTTAAAACACTAAATGCCTCCTTAGCTAGCACTGGGTACACATCGGCGACAATTAGGCATGGGTTCATCTGAGGAAGGATAGGAAATAAAACTGCTGCACCAATGCGCGCCAGGCAATGTGGCCTCACCAGCTGTATCCGAGCTAACATCACATTCCGTACGACGCCACCTAGCTTCCTGAATCCTGGTTGCTTCCAACTACGCAAACAGAGTTACTGTAGCTAGGACGAACGGTGGCAGCACCCTGTCCTCTGTAGATCTACAGGACTGTACAGGAGGGATGGAACTGGGAGCACAACGGAACAAGCTCGCAGCATTGAGCATTGCCAGCATGAACAGCATTGAGCATTGTCAGCTTGAACTGCTCTGCATCGCCAGCGTGAGCTTTGACACAGCTGTGATAATACTGTACAGCGTCGTGTACGGTCCGAGGGGAGCATCGTAGTACATTTAGTTTCCAAAATTTTTTTTTGATAGATGTCACGTAACTTTTGACTGGATGTGGGGAGTGATTTTTGGATATGAATAAAAAAATTAATTTCACGACTAGTTTAGAAACCACTGGAATCCGTCGTTAACACATGTGGGTTATTGTATTACTTATGACTAATCATGGTATAATTAGTCTTAAAAGTTTCGTCTCGTCGTTTACAACCCAACTGTGTAATTAGTTTTAATTTTTTATCTATATTTGATGCTCCATGCATACATAAGTCTAAAGATTTAATATGATATTTTTAGAAAAAAATTAGGAACGGAGCCATAATTATAGTAGATTACTATCTACCGGAGTGGATATCTTCTGCCCTGAGTTGTTCGTGAGCCAAACATCTATAGTTGATCCGAGTTGTTCGGAATAGGATGTAACGTAGGAGCGCTAATCTCACGGGCTCTGTCCGGCCAGCGGCTCCGGAGGCTCTATAAGCTTTAGTCGTCATCTTCTCAATCTACTTCTTCACCATTTCTTCGGCCTACTTCAACATTTTTTCGGCCTACTTCTCCAACTGCCAGGTGTGGACCTAGGAGTTTAAGAAAATAGGGCTCATCTTCTTCCACCTCTTCTAGCCCCTACTTTCTTTATCTTTCCCTTCTTCCCCCATACTCTCTCATGTTTTTCCATGGGGATTCAACAAGTAGAGGGGGATTAAGCACCCGGCACCCACACTGGATCCACCCCTGCCAACCACATCGCCTTTGTCTTTAGGGTGTAGCAGCGGCAAGGTTTCCTCACTTATGAACAACTAATTAATGGGAATCGATAACAACACGTATACATAGTCGGCTGGTAGGATGCTACCAGGAGCATGCTGTTGGCCTGGTTTGATCCCTATCTAGCCCACGTTTTCACACATTTCTTCTCTATCAATGCTGGGTGTTAAGACTATCTTTAGTATGCCAACAAATTTCCTCTTTCAAAATTAATGGGAATTAGATATTATCTAGAGCGTAATACCAGTGAATAGAGATTTGTTCATTATTATTCCTCTTCGTCGTATCTCTCAGGCGACAAAGCATATATTAGATGGGGATCTCCTCACATCGACAACCAAGCCAAGCTAGGTGCACATCGACCCATTGTTCTCGTAGATGGCGTCATAGGGATTTACAGATGAGATAGGTTGACGGCCAAGAAGAGTTTGGCTAGGTGCTCGATTTGCCGGTGTCATGGATGGTCATGTATAATTTTCTCAGTAGGATGCTCCACCAATTTGGTGGATGGCGCTATCTGATGGTGTTCAGTTCGAATATCCATTACCATCATCCAATGAGAGCGATTGGACATGGAACAATACAGTCGAACGATTCTCACATACCAATTACGAATGATGAGAAAATACATTAGGAAGGATCCACCCCACTCTTCTTAGAATTCATCATTGTTGTTTTATTTACATCGTCTGTAATTTCATTCTCAGGTTGTGGCGATGTCACCTGCGAAGATGTTGCGATTAATTGAAGGTAGCTATAGGGGCAGTTGTCTAGTTTGTGATTGGGAAGATAGGCATGAGCAACTAAAACATGTTTGGTATTCTCAACCGGTCGTAAGTGGGACATATTTTAATATTCTCGGCAAGCAATAGTCACTGGGAGGCGTATGATGATTTTGATGAGTTCTCGAAAACCGAAATGTGTTTGACCTGATTTGATTCGGTAACTTCAATGTTTGTGTGCCATCTACTTTTTTCCTTTTGAAGGTGCCATCTTATATTTGAATGAAAATCTAGTCGACTCTAGATGATAATGGCAGACAAGCGGCGTTGTTTTCTTAAAGGCATTGTGTGGTGTAAGTTCATGATCTTTGATCATTTAGTTTCATGTAAGTGAGCAAGCAAGGCTAGCTAATTGATTTATTCTTGTTTGCTTTATTCCCAATTAATTTGGATGTGTGCATTCTGATGGAAGATGCTGAGCGTAATTTCATTTTATGAAATTATTCCCATTGTCCTTTTTAACATGTGATGCATGCTTTTAGATGGGCAAGAAACGCCGTCCGAGGCGGAGGTGGTCGCTTCTTTCACTAAACATTGTCAAATTCGATGGCGGGAGGAGTACAGTTTTTACGCTACCTACACACATCAATCCGAGGTATCAACGATGGAAAACGACGAAGGTTTCGGTAAAAGC
Organism: Leersia perrieri; assembly: GCA_000325765.3. Taxonomy (NCBI): domain Eukaryota; kingdom Viridiplantae; phylum Streptophyta; class Magnoliopsida; order Poales; family Poaceae; genus Leersia; species Leersia perrieri. Next base: position 17,867,979 of record CM002482.1, read on the forward strand.
TCTGCGTCATGCTAGCATCCCTGGGCAGGTACGTTGAACTTGCGGGCCGGCCGGCCTGCCTCTTCAAAATTCCAATGATCGCAATGAGCGGCCACAGCAAAGAAGTCAGCATACCGCAGTTAAACGTTGCACTCACTCGTAAAGTCATTCCCTCGAATGATTGATTCAATTGCTACCAGCATAATTCTGGTTCAGTCCTCATATCAAGAGGACCCTAACCTTAAATTCCCCTACATTCTGCCGCCCTTTTCCTAGTACCACGGAAATGGCATGCGCCGTGCATGACTGGCTTTCGCTCACGAAGCAGCTGTTTGACAGGTGTCTAAGAATCTAAAAAAGTTGTAAACCTCCTTTTTTTCTACCTTCCGTCTTTTTAGTTTTTTTTAGAATCTGTAACCGTAGATTCTAATAACTGCACAAGCTTTTCCAATCAGGTCCAAAGTTTTGAACTACTTGATGACTATCACTCCTAATGGCACTTAGCACTGCTAGCTGTGTGTCTAGGCCTCCAGGGTTCAGTGATCCTGCGATGGTTGTAGGCTTTGCATACTAGTACAGTACGTACCTGCCGAGTTATGTAAACAACAGTGTTGTGCGCTAGTGTAGTAGTGGTACTGTACGTATTATGTTGCTGTTCATAGTCTTGCTCAAGTCCAAAGGTGCTGTTGCTCGCTCACGTAGATCAGGTGCTGCTTTTTGTAGTACAAAAACTGGTTATATCCACATCATGAAACAAAGGTACTATTGTTTGGTGCTTTGTGGTGAGAGAGGGATGTATGGGGCCAAGTAAATTTGACTTGCCAACAGATATATGAGATTGTTAATTTCGTACTCAAAACACACATGGGGTTGTTTAACAGGAAATAATGTTTCTTTGTAGTCCTTTTGTTGGACATGCCAAATTAAAGCGTTCGACAAAAAGCAAAGGCTCGTTCGCTATCTACTAATGTACAACATTATAACTAGGTATATAATTATAAAAGAATAGCCAATTGACTCGAAAGCAGAATTGAGGTGATGGAGCTGAAAAGCTGTATTATGCATCAACGCATGTTAGTGATGCAAATCGAAGTGCTTATGCGCGGGTGATAGTGCAACTTATTTTACTGATCAGCTTCGTTCAAGTGAAAGTATTTATTAATCCTGATTTAAAACATATCTACTAATACTTTACGCATGCAAATTGCATTCTCAACATTGTTTAAGAATCAATTACGCAGTGTAACTGGTAAGAAATTACAGTTACATATATGCACGCATTGTTAAGTGCGTTTCTCACGTGGAGTATAAATCAAAATGTATGGACGAAGCGCTTGAATTCAAAGATATGCACGAGGTTCACGAGGCACCTTGTATTGCTATGTGTTGGAAATTGTCTTCACATATCCTTCTGTCTGCCATCCGTCACAAAATTTGGTATTTACGAATTCACACCCCAATTTCCCTTCGTTTTATGCTCTTTGCCTCTTTCGCTGTAATGGACAAAATCCTGTTGAGGGGTTTGCTAAAATTTAGGTGCCTGACCATTTTTTTTTTATCAACATGGCTTGAAATTTCATTGCTATCTAATGTGCCATTTTAGCTTATTTTAATTGCAAATTTGTTGTTGTATTTAGGTTACTTTATTTGGATCTAAGTTTATTGTTTCATGTATTTTTTACATAATGATTTATGAGTTTATTTCATGTAATTTTGTAGATTGCTGTATGTTAGAATAATTTAGAGCAAATTTCATAAAAACCCGGGTTTTGGGGCACCTATAACACAAAACCATAGATTTTACAATTTGTTTCATGAAACCCCAGGTTTTGAGGCAAAATATTTCAAGAAACCCTAGATATAAGCTCATATCACCCATGTGACTCATATCTAGATCTATATATAAGTATGAAAAATATATGAGATATTATTGAGTACATATACATGCCACCTTTTTTTCAACAAGTGTTTATCCTTGGTTATTTAAGCGTTTGTATATATAGTTTAACATATTGTCATGTCACTATTAGTTGGATTATATTCAATTTCAATAGTGCACTGCAAAATTGACGAAAAAATATAAGTAAACAAGAGATGCGTATTTTGAATCAACTAATTATATAGTTGTGAAATATGAGTATTTTATAAAAATATTGGTTTCTTCTAAGATTTTACCCTAAAACATGGGGTTCTTTAAAACAAATTACAAAACATGTGGCTTTGTATTACAGGTGTCCCAAAACCTAGGGTTTTGTAAATTTTGCTCAATAATTTATTGTTTAACCATTGGGGAGGGGTAGGTATATGTAATGGAGTGTGATAAGACCCAATTGATAATGGATAGGCAAAGCGACTGCAATTTTACGAATTTTAAATGTCTGAAATCAAGATAGACTCGAGGAAAACATGATTTTTGCACTTCAAGATACCATTGATCAATTGAAACCATCCAGGCTTAAGTACGGCGATTTCTCTAGCTTTAATTTGAGTTGATTGTTGAGGACTAGGACTGGAAATCTAGATTCTCTAGCTTGGCTTTCTTCTCTCCTCCTCCATATCGCCGACTTGTCGGAGCTCCGCCGCTAGTTACATCGAGCGCCCGAGCGCTTTGTCGGCCGACAAGGGCGTCGACGATGACGACGAAGTCCTCCCGCCGCCGGCCGGGTGGGAGGAAGAGGTGGCAGTGGAGGAGGACTGAGCAGCGGCGGGCAAGGGAGAAACCAGGAGAGGGAGAGGGAGAGGTGAAGAGGCGATGGCGGCAGCTAGGGTTGGGGGCATGTGTATTATGTGCCGTTTTGTGTAAAAGACCCTTAGTTACTGCCTTTTATAGTGCAACCCAAAATCGTGATTTTTCTCTTCTTCGCATCTAATATCCAATTTTAAGGAGGGACCCTAGGTAAAATACCAAGGCACACTATAGGGTTCTCAACAGAGTTACGTGAAAACTGGAGGGCTTTTTGCAAAAAAAAGTGTATTAAAGCCGATCTGACATGCATAGCCCAAGCAACACCCCATCCCACCACGCTTTAGGAGTCAAATGGATTTGGCACAACATGCCATCTCAATAGGACAGTTACACAGACCCTCGCTTGCTTTGGATAATAGAAAGGTGCATGAAAAATATTGGGTTTCTCTACCCCTGTGTCGCTCTCCACCGAGGGCAACGTGCGTGGCGGTTTTCCTGTGCCACTCTTCCCTCAACCTTCCTTTGTCTCGGCGCCGCCAGAGCGCGTTGAGAAAGCCGTGCGGCCACAAGAACGGTGGTAGAGGGGCCATTTCCCTGTCCTCTATTAGTGAGTGGGTGTTGTCAAGGAGTCAAGGGCGGCGGATATGGCAGCCGGTTTAGCGGCTTTGCGGACGGATATGGCGATGAAGGCGTCGGTGCTGAGTGGAAGCGGTTGCGCTCAATGGTGATGACGTTTGTTTTGCCCCAGTGTCGGAGGTGGCTAGATCCAGGGCGTCGGGGCGGCCGGTAGGTCGTTGTTGTCGCGGATCTGGCGTCGGGGGAGGGCGTTGGCTGACGTCACGGTGGCGGCGGCGACGATTGCTGGTGGCGGTAGCGGCGGTTGCTTGCAGTGGCGCGGCATCGGTATTGGCCAAATTTGGACATTGAGGGAACTGGACGTTATTTTAGCATGGATCTAGCGTTGAAGCTATGGGGGCGACGTTGGCGAACAACGAGGGCGGTTGCTGTCAATGGACGTCTGGGCGATTGGCAGTATGTTGTCAGCTTGGATCTCGTGCCGAGGTGCCGTTGCCGGTGTTCACTAATGGCAGGAGACGTTACAGTAGACAGTAGTCCTCGGCCCCTTCCCCACCTTTCACACTCTCATTTTCCTCCCAGGCCAAGAGCTCTATTAATGATTGACTATGGCTCATTCCTGTTGCAAAATCTTACGCTCCTATCCTTCTGCATTTGCTGATGAGCTCTTTTTAGCCTAGATGCTGGAGAAGAATTGAAAGAGATGGGACAGATCGATATCCGTGGCCTTAAGAGGAACCATGTGTAAACTTACTTAGTCCGAAGTGAAAATGTAATCTTGTCCCAAGTCCAAGATGCATCATAGGTAAAGATACATGGTCTATAGTGCAATTCACTCTCTCTTTTTTCGACACACGATGTTGCTGGACATCTGATCCAGTAAGCGGCGGGCGACGACGCTCGAGTTTCAATCAATAAGCGTATTTTGTCAAAGCACTCATTTGGTACAATAGATTTGTAACATTAGAACATTAGATTCTGGTGATGGTACATTGCTGATATTAAGCAAAAAGTGATCGGTGGCATATTGTTGAATTCAGACAAAATCAGTGATATACAATAGATTATCTTTTAACATTGTTGTTATAAGGTTTTTGTTTTTTTATAATCTTGATTAATTCTTTTCTTCCATAGTAAAATTATAGGAGCTCATTGCCCTCTTTTGAGATTCCCTTGAAGAAAAAGAAAAGAAAAGAAAAGTTGCATGTTTTTTCTTCTCTCGCTCGTGACTGGGGAGACGTATTAAGCCCATGCACGATGCCACTTTCAGACGTTGAATCGTACTTTCTTTCCCTAGAACAGATCAATCAACCTTCCTGCATACCTAGAATTGCATCCAGCCAGCGACGAGATCTATATTCAAAGGGAAAAAAAGGAAAATCGATCGTGAGATCGATCCGGTCCAGTCTCTAGTTCCTTAAAATCGATCTGTTCCTTTTTTTCTATTGTTGTTTTTTTTGTTTCCGGGCGATCGATCAAACAAAATCAAGACCCACCGGTGTTCTAAATCAACACGACGTGCTCACGCTATCATGCTGCCTGACGACGCGCGAACGGAATCCGATACATAATCAAGGACGCCGCGCGGCGCCGCGCCGCACCGGTCGGCTGATCGTCCAGCGTGATATTACGATCCAGCACATGGATCAGTGGCGGAGCGCTCGGTAAGGCGAGGTATGGCACTCGCCATACCTCGCGCCGGCCTGCCGCGAGTACCCCTGCCACTGTGCCGCTGTGCTATCTTCTCATCTCGCTCCGGCACAACAGCGCAAGCGCGGGTGCTCTCAGGGCGACGTCGTTGCGGCCTGCGTAGACGCGCACAACAGCAGACCATCGCTGTCGCTGTTCATTTGTGTGTCAATGTTGCGTTGACAGCTGGTTAACCCTACGTCCAATTCCCCATCTCTTTTGCTTCTCGTCTGGCGATTGGAAGGGCTTCAACGGTAGCGAGTAGGCCAAGAGCTGCGACGAGCTGGCAATCGGCAGTACAGAACAGCAGGCAACTAGGTGGAGGCGGCCAAGGGCGGCTGAGCCGTGCCGGCGCCGATGCTGCAGCAGTAGGCAGGCCGATGCCTAGCGGGAGATGGGGGCAGTCGGGAGCTGCAGCAGCAAGCTGTGATTTCTTAATCTCTGGTTGATGGTAAATTTGGTAATGGATGGAGCACATGGCAAATTTGCAATCTCAGCTACTCTATTCGATACTGTATTTTTTGATCTGTAAATGCGGTTTCAGTTAATTAACGTTTATCAGATTTGTAAAATTGGTGGTCATGCATCGTGAATATCCTAAGCTTGAGGTGTTTTTTTAAAGCTCTATTCTAGTAAAGCTAATGAGATTTGTACGTGGATTGCTGCTAATGGGTCAATATAATCTCATTCTGTTCAAGCAAATATGTTTTTGCATGTGGAGTGATATTCTCCTCAGCCACACCTCAATTTTTTTTCGTCCTCCCCCACTGACATGGATGGACACCCCCCGCGCGGAAAACGCGCCGCTCGCCACGATTCCGCCCAAGTCACACCAGGCACTGCCTGCACGTACGCTCGGACCCCGTACGTCGCGACTGTTCCCACGCGTGACGGTGGTGACGGCTAGCTGCACCCACCGTGTTGAGTGGACAAAAACGCGAGGGCCACATTGCCGGAGACGGAGACGACGAACTCCCGGGTCCATGCCCGCGCGTGGCCGCGCCGCTCCACCCACAGTTAAGCCGCGGACGCGCGCCGCGCTGCACGTAGCGGGACGGTGAAGCGAGCAGGCGAGGCCGCGACGCGCGGCCAGCTAGCCGAGCATGGGCGCACCACGCACCAGCCTTGCATGCGCCCACCCGCACCCACGTATACTCGTGTATCAGTTCAAATTTCAGGGAAATCGTGCGCGAGAGGGACGGACGGGGACCTTTGTGGTTTTGTCCTTTTGATTACGTGTGCCCGTTCTCTGAACCTAGGCTTTGCTTGAAGATGGCCCAGGGTACACTCGTACGGACGGTGATATCTCTCTCTCGTGATTGGGTTTGTGTCTTCATGTACAGCTCAAAGTGTCCAACCACGGGCAGCTGCTGTTTGGTGTTAATAGGACTCTGACGAGGAAATCCTGTGCATCCAACAGGTGCTTAACTAGCTGTTTGGTGCGTTGGATTTGGTTCGATGATCTGTCTCGATCGGAGGTGCACCGATCGTAGAAAAGCGCCAAAAAAAAAGGCTGTTATGTACTCTGCCTTTTGGCTCTGCTGGTTCACGTAGAGGCGTGGCGTGAGTCGTGCAGGAAAACTACAACTCCTATAGTACTCGCCGAGTTTCTGCCAAGTTTCTTCGGTCTTGAATATCTTGATATCGTTAAGGCTTTACCGGGAGTGGCGTGTCTTACAGTACTTCTGTTTGGGTTGAATCAAAGTGCGAGCTGGCCGTACTTGATACCGAAATGCGTGTAAGATGCTTCCCGGCCTTTGTTTTTTACTGGGGCATCTTGGCTAATTATAATCTCAAGTTAGTAGTAGTACGAACGAACAATCGCTCTGTTGGTGTGCGCATGATTCCCGGGCCCTTTCTACTTGCAGTTTGGCTTCAAAGCGCCTCACATATAGTCACATGATTCAACCTTACATGACGACGGCTACTAAGATGTCTCAAGTTAGTACTTACTAGTAGTAATAGTATAATAGGAGTAGCAGTTTAGTTATCTGAGTAGGTTTGCTTCCAAGTCACCGGTTTCTTGGCAGCATTTGCCTTTTGATGCTTCATGAATCATGAGTCATCCTTATCAGAATGATGGTAATTGGTAGTAGTACCAATCACTAATCACTCTGTCGGCGGGCGGGGTCTAACCTTTTCCAGTTTGGCTGCCGCTACCTTCTCTCATTCTCACAAGTGTCTCACATGACATGATTCCAGCCTTTTGAGCGGCCCCTACACGCTGATTCATTCCATCGTGCTACTAGGTTGGGCTATGCATGCTCTTTGTCCGGATAATAATAAGTTGGCAGATTAGTTGTACTTCAACACTGACTTTCCATGGGTGCATTGCATTACTCGCGCGCGCGTATGCTTATCCGAGCTAACAGTTGTCATGCCGTGCGGGCAAGGTCGTGCATTATCAAATCGTATGCAGCCTCTCATTCTACTGTTAACGATGCATGTGGCCGCACTTATCCAGTATCCAGTCGTGGTGGCATGGGTGTGGTTGGCCTCTCTAATTTGCAGCCTGCCAGATGATAGGTTTTTTAAACCTTGTTACGAGAATGCAGAGCAAACCTTCGAAGATGATTGAATGAAAAGGAAACAGTCAAACAGATGACTGACTCCAGAACCATGCATGCGCCGTGTGGCTAAAGTACTGAAAGACATGGATGGGCCTAAAAAACGCAGAATGGACTTTGGACTGGGAAGAATCACCCGTTTGCATATTAGGCCCATGATTCACGGTTCGGCCCAGTTAAACGATAGTTGGCCCATTCTCTCATATTACCGTACGGCTTTCTTTATATCTCTGTTACTCACTCCAATAAGGAGTTCTGAATTTGAATTAATAGATTGGATCCAACGACAATTCCTCACCATCGCATTGCCTCAACTAACGTATATATGATTTAATTTGTGATTGTCCCTTATCCCGCATCAGGGACCCGGCCCACGCAACCTATAGACCCGGATTCTGATACCTTCCTTTTATCCCTGGCCATGTTTTAATTTTGTTTATCCTAGGCCATGCTTTGATTCCTTTTTATCCAGGCATGCTTTGATTCCAGGGCATGCAAAATTAGTCATTACCGTTGTTTTTATACTTGACCTAACATGATTTCTTATTTTCGGGCTTGTCTTTTCTCGTTGGCTGTCTCACGGCATGAGTTTAGCCAAAAAGTAAATATCTATCTTTCTTTTTTCCTTTTTTTTTAGTTTCAACATTTTTATGTGCTAAGTTTATATCCCACGTCCACACATAATGTTTGTATGTACAGAGTTTTTAAGGTAGAGTTTATACGTATAATTTCTTATGTACAGCTTATTGCAGACTTAATTTCATTTTCCTTGTTTTTTTTGTTCTCATGTTACTCGTAGGACTTAATTTCATTTTCCTTGTTTTTTTTGTTCTCACGTTACTCGTAGGACTTAATTTCATTCTCTCTTGTACTAGCTAATATTAATGTAACCGTGGCATTAGCACGAATATTCTTCTAGTGTTCAAAGGAAAACGTCCACTTTAGATCTCTCAAATTGTCGTGAAATCTAAATTTCATCCCTAAACCGAAATTTGGGTGCAGATCACCCCCCGGGCCAATTTTCAATACCATGTGAACTTTGGTCCCTCGGCAGGCTCCCGGGTTTGTCCGACACGGGATTGTAAATTAGAAAAATAAAATACAGATTTATTTTGCCAATGTGGCCCCACCACATCTCTCTCCCCTCTACTCCCTCCTCTCCCCTTGCACACCGGACAGCGCGGAGGTTGGCCCTGTCCGATGGCGGCCCTCATCGACGAGCTCTCCAAGCGATAGCAGCATTAATGCAGGTGTGTCAATGTCCCTTGCCACCAAAATTTGAGGCTAGTGCCCTCCCTCCTTGGGTGGCGGCATCGCCCGCACTTGATCTCGGGTGATGAGGATTCACCAACAGCCGCCCAGGAGGATGCTTGGGGCTCTGACGGCGAGGTGGTGCCAATTGCGAGCCCAATCCCTTTTGTTGTTTATCAAAAACCTAGGAATCTGTAGATTCATATAGTGCTTTTCTAGGGTTTACTGCTCGTATCTTTATAGAGTGTTAGTTACTCCATTCGTCCTAAAATATAGGACACACTTTTATACAGTCGTTTACATTTTAATGGTTTGTTTCGTAAGATAATATCAAAAGCTATAAAAACACTATTATATAAAAATACTTTTAATTATTTTTTCAAATGTAATGACATCGCATGCATAACACTAAAAGTATGTAGTGTTAGTTTAACCTTTAGTCAATTTTTTATATTATTAACTTTTAAAAAAACAAGAACGCCAGTATTTCAGGACCGAGGACCCCATCGGTAAGTACGGTTTCAGATAAACAGTGAAAAACTAGACAACCTATGCCAAAAATTCATCTTTTTTTTAAAAAAAACTTCTCTGAGCTTGGCAAGTTCATCGGGTCACTATTGTTGCCACAACATGGCCCAACAGTAAGCTCGCTTACCCAGCGTGTTTGGCAACTTTAGGTAAAGGTGGTTAGGAGTTTAGGAGCATCTCCAAAAATACTTAGTACATGCTCCTAAAATATAATTTTGTGAATTTAGTCTAAAAATATAGTCGCCAAGAGTGTTAAAATCTAGTCCCAATTTTACCCCACCTAATGCTAACCTAAAAATAAAATAGATTTGGAGCTTCTTTGGTGTTCCCAATCACTCTAACTTTAGGAGAAATTAACCACATGTGCATATTGAGGACATGGTTGGAGTAAGAATTGTTTTTTTATGCTTAATATATTATAGGATACACCCATACATGATTTTTAAGAATCATTTCGAGTCTTGGAGATGCTCCAACGGAATTTAATTTTCAAGTCCTAAGCGAAATCTGATCATCTCCAGATGGTTTGGTTTTAATTCTTGCATGCATGAATTCCGAGCGGCCAGTTGGTTCTTTCTCAGACGACTGTGCCTGGGAGGCTGGGATTTATTCGATGCAATTGACGATATGATCCACTGGTCATAGGATAGGCCATTACTATGCCTGAAAATGACTAAAACGAGGCAACGACGGAACCACCGGCCCAGCCCATACGTATCAATATCGTGGCGAGGATATCATCATGGCGTCTGTACCGGTACCGCTAGGCACTAATGGTGTTAGCTAGACATCTTAATTTCCTATGTGAACTCTAGTCCTCTGTTTCTCGATTGTCTTTGGATTCACCCGTGCACACCGTCCATAACATTTAGATTAGTTTGACGAATACTGGGATCAGTTTTTCAAGTTGTTGTTGGGGCTGAACCAATGCAGAAGTACTCTGTTGGGACTGAACCAAGCACAAAGTACTCTATACACAACAACAAGTACTTTGCACACACCAAGAAGTACATTTCACACAATAATGAGTACTTCTCAGATAAAACAACCCCTCATCTTGCCATAAACTCTAAAGATAGTTTCAACCAGCAAAACAGTAATGAAAATAACACAATCACATGCACATAAGACACAAGGATTTAACGTGGAAAAACCTCCTCAGTGTGAGGAGTAAAAAACCACGGGAACAACCGATCCACTTTAAACTTCCACAATTATCAATAATGGGTACAATATGGAGTCTTCTCTAAAACAATTAGAGGTACATCACAACAGCCACAATATCAGTAACACAAGGTCTTGACATCCACAACAAGTAACAAGAGGTAATATTAAACAAGTAGAGAAATAGCAGATTCTGTACCCTTCAGTTCTTAGCTGATATCTCTCAAACTACAGATCCAAACTGCATGAAACTTGGCAGAACTGATGGTCAATAAGTCCCTTCCAAACTGACCAAAAATCAGCCCAATCGGACACCGTTTGACCCCTCAAACTGACATTCTACCATAGACTATATATGTTAAAACTACAGTCACTCGAGCTGAAGAAACCATACCCAAATCTAATGCTCTACTCAACCAATACCAACCAAAACTGGCCAGATTGAAGTTCACCGAGTGAGGAACGAATCACCAAGTCTGGTGTCTATCAAGCACGTTTGAGCCTCCAATCGCTGACTTGGCGAAGATTGTGTTAGAGCCACCAATTTGAAATCTGCACCTCTTCTTCTTCTCCATTCTTGTGTTCTTGCTAGGTTACTGCAATGGCTGCTCACTCTCTCCCTATGAAAAGCTAGGATTTTTCTTCCCATCTTATTGAGATGAAACAATCTCCACCATCCATTTATGTCTTGAATCAATGGCTAGGATTAATTGGACTTTTGGGTTATACTTGAGCTAAGGAAAACTCTCCATGTGGAAAGAATTTGGCCCAACAGTTATACTCCATTATCTATACACAATGCAACTCGCCTAATTAGCGGTCGGAAGACGGAAGCCCAGAACAGTCGTTAGCACGATCATGTAACTGCTAGTTTAGCTTAATCTTGGGAAATTTTCATCTATACTACAAACTTTTGCCCGGTTTTTCCACCTTTCCAAATATGCCACAATTTTGAACAATAGGGAACGGAGGAGTAACGTGAGTTATCCATAGGACGAAAATACCCCTCCACGAGTAGCGGCGTCGCGTGCGTACGCAGAGAACAAACCGATCTCTTTTTTTAAAAAAAACTAAAATCCGATGGATCTGCTCTGGTGCTTCCGTTTTTAAAAACGAATCTGCCATATATAAGTCTTTTTGTTAGTTAACATAAATCAGCATCATTAGCTCCTGGACAACACTTTTTTCGGTGATTTCCAAACCAAGGATGGAAACTGATTAGAAAAAGAAACAAAGATTCATAAACAAGGGGAGATCAGATCCGATGTGCTCCGGTGTCGAATGAAGATAAGGATCGAGGGAGATTTGTATCATGTGTTGAAGGAAGAGAAAAAATCGAAAGAAAAGCAGTCATCCTCTTCCATTCCCCATCGCCGTGAGCGCTATGGGCACCGCCGCCGCCCCAGTGGTTTGCGGGAGAAAAGAAAGAGAAGGGAGAGGGAGTCCGACGACTCGGACGGATTGTTAATAGCGCTAAGGGTAATTTGGTCTATAAAATTTGATCTGTTTATCTCCCGTTAGGTTTTCTTCTACTGTGGTATTTTTGGAAAGGTAAAAGAATATATGGTATTATTTGGTACCGGGCAAAAGTTTATGGTATAGATTGAAATTTTCCCCTTAATCTGCCACGAAATGTTTCATTGGCCAGACGCCCAGACCAGCCTGGAGAGTGTCAGATAGTGCTGAAATTCCAGGGAAGTGTTTTTCTTCTTTTAGGAGTACTACTTTTCTGCGAACGATATGGAAGTGTTTTGTGCTGGTAGTGACTGGTGAGTACGAGAGTTTATAGTAGTTCAGTACTAGTAATATGTTCTTATCATCAGGGGAAGGGGATTAAGGGAACGCTATGCACATGAATGTACAAGTCTGTCCTCGTTACAATTAACTATAGCTGACAGGACCACTGTCGGACCGTGTCACTGTTGTCTGTCCTAGTGGATCCAGGTAAGGCCAGTTAACCCCCTTCAAAAGCTGCTGACCTTAACAGCGAGGTCCTTTGTTGTATCATGTATGACGAGCAGGAATCGTCTCGCTATCTTCATTTGGATTCATGCTGTGCTTTCGTCTTGCAACAACAGTTCAATGAGCAAACACCAAATTTTGGGTGGACGGATGGAACTGTCCGGCTTGTTATTTTCTCTTCTCTCGGACTCTCGCTACTTCTCAAGTGGAACTAAAGCATTGGATGCAGTTAACTGCTTATGATAAGGCCGGTTAGTAAAGGCCAAAGCTAACGAGGAGGACGCACATGCGGTGCTCATCGATTGCAGCGTCCGTGAACTCAAGCACGCACGTGAAATAAGCGCTGTCGTCGCCGTTTCGTTTAGGCTAAACTGTTGTCGTACCATGCCTGTCATTAAACAGGGAACAGTCGTCTGTTGTGCTGGGTTTTTTTTCTGGTGTAGGGGCAGTACTACTATCAATGCGGGTTTGTAGACTCAATTTGCCAAGTCGAAAGTTGATAATGGCTACGATGAATCAATACGCACCCGTACGGGAGCCTGCGTTATTATGACTGTGAAGTGTAGGCGTAGCACGGTGCAAGCACGACACAACTGGCCGGCGCTTTCAGTGCACAACAGTGGAACTGTTTCCGCATCGAGTACACGAGTTGTGATACCGTGCAGTCCAGCCAGCGCGCGGCCACCGCTCCCCCGGCTCGCTCGATCACGTACACGACCGCATCCGCACCCACGGCACCACTCGGTGGGCATTCATCACGGCATCACGCCTCCCCAGTCCCACTTTGTTCAACCCACGGCGGCACCGGCACGGCCACCGGGTGGTCCCGCGACCAATCCATTAACTCCCCCCACGCACACACAACACAACCCCGCCCCCGCATCATCAAAAGACGACAATCCAGCGCTCTCAGCGCGGCCGCGCCCCGTCCCACCCATCCTGCCTTGCCTTGCCCCAAATACCGGCATACAATGCCCGCCTCCTCCAGATCCAGGCCGTTCCCCAAATTCCCCAAGCCTTCTTCCTCCCATTCCCCACACCTCGTCCCCCACGACCTCGCCTCCTCCTCCTCCTGGTGCTGCGCTCCCTCCCCCGCCGCCTCCTCCCCCTTCTCGCCGTCACCACCACCACCCCAATCCACCTCCTCCTCTGCCCGCGCCGAGCCCATGGAGCCCCCGCCGCAGCCGCCGGCATCCGGCTACGCGCCTTCCTCCTACCCGTCCAGCTACACCAAGTTCAACTCCGCCCTCAACGCCGGCCTCCTCAACCCGATGTCGCCTCCGCCGCTGCCGCTCGACAAGACGCGATCCAGCCCGACACTCTTCGACATGATGGCCAACGAGCAGGACTACCACCCGCGCACCGCCGCCGCCGGCATCCACTCCATCCCGGCGCCGCTGCAGCCGCAGCACCCGCACCCGCAGCACCACCCGCTGCAGCCCGCCCGGTCCATGGACAGGCAGGTGGTGCTGCAGGATCGGGTTGCCGAGCTCATCGGCAGCTGCAGCCCCGGGAACCAGTTCAATGATGCGGACTCCTCCGATGTCCGCCTCACGCTCACCTCCAAGGATGGCCTCTCCGTCACGCTCTGCGTGCACCGCCACATACTTGTTGCTCACAGCAGGTTCTTCGCCGCCAAGCTGTCCGACCGCTGGTCCAAGCAGCAGCGGACATTGCCGCACATCGTTGAGATCTCCGACTGCGACGATGTCGAGGTGTATGTCGAGACGTTGCGGCTCATGTACTGCAAGGATCTCCGCCGGAGGCTTATGAGGGAGGATGTGAGCAAGATTCTCGGCATTCTAAAGGTTCGCCCTTTTACCTTTTTTTTTTTCACGCCTATGGTCATCCCAAATCAATGGCTTTTGTCCACTGATGTGATTTCCTTCTTTTTGTAGGTGTCGGCGGCCATCGTGTTCGACGCTGGGGTCCTGTCTTGTTTGGAGTATTTAGAGGCAGCGCCGTGGGCGGAGGATGACGATGAGAAGGTGGCGGCATTGCTGACACAGCTGCACCTCGAGAGCTCTGGCGCTGGGGAGGTGCTCAAGAGGGTATCACTGGAGTTGGCTCCGTCGGCGCTGGCTGAAGAGGTTGAGGTCAGCGGTGGCTGCAATGGTGGTGGCAATTCAGGTGGTGGGGAGGAGGTGTTAGTGAGGCTCCTGCAGGTTGTCCTCGAAGGGAAGGATGAGAAGGCAAGGAGGGAGATGAAGGGGCTGGTTTCCAAAATGCTCAGGGAGAACAGCACATCGCGTGGTGGTGCCATTGGAGGTGATCTCCGAAAGGAGTCACTGTATTCGGCGTGCAATGGCTGTTTGCGCCTGCTGCATGAGCAATTTGTGAGGGTTGCAGGGGGTGACCAATCTGATGTTGCGCAGATTGCCAGGCAGGCTGACAACCTTCATTGGATGCTCGACATCCTTGTTGAACGCCAGATTGCCGAGGATTTCTTGAGGACTTGGGCAATGCAGATTGAGTTGGCAGAGTTGCATGGTAAGGTGCCAGCGATACACCGGTATGAAGTTAGCCGAGTGACGGCGAGGCTCTTTGTTGGGGTTGGCAAGGGTCAAATCTTGGTGTCCAAGGAGGCCCGTTGCCAACTCTTGAGTACTTGGTTAGAACCATTCTACGAGGACTTTGGATGGATGAGGCGAGCCTGCAAGGGGCTTGATCGGCATTTGATTGAGGATGGACTGGCAAACACGATCCTGACACTGCCACTAGCAACTCAGCAGGAGATCTTGCTTGCATGGTTTAATCGGTTCCTCAACTCTGGGGAGGACTGCCCAAATATTCAGAGAGGGTTCGAGGTTTGGTGGCGACGTGCCTTCTGGAAAAGGAATGGTGAACCCGAGCAACCACCTCGTTTGAGGATCACAACAATCTGTGAGAATTCTTGATTAAGTTGATTCAGTCTGGATACAATGGGTGGCCGATGTTGTTTTGTAAAGGTTAATGCTGTGTGATCTGTAGTTGTGGTCTAACTGTCTTGTTGAGCTCTATATTGTTTCTGTTGAATTTAGGAGACTATACATAAGTATGTTCATTTTGTTCAATTATACCAGATCTGATGTATCTCTACGGTGGATCCATTTTGAACTGAAAATGAAGTAGAATTATTTTCCCCCACCTAGTTTAACAGCTTATGTGTACTAGAGTTGAGTGATTCTTACAATTTGAAGTACGACACGCTTTCTTTCAAAGGATCAAAGTGATAATGTAATGTGGATATTTTTAGGTTTTAATTTCTGAGGAAGATGATACTGTGTTGCTATCATCTCAAGGTTTGTATGTGATCAATCAGCTCCACATTCTTTTGTGTTTGTTTGTGTACTTGCTAGTTGGATGAATGTTTTACACGTCCCTTTTTGCTGTCTCGTTATCTGATCACTAATCGAGCTGTCATGCCATGTGAGAAAGTTGGTGTACAATTGGAATTGGATTGTTGTTTGCTTCAGCCCAGTGTAGGAGTATATTCTGTGACCCAATCAGCTTGATTTGTTGTATTTGTCAAGTTGCAGGTGGTTGAGCTGCTATGCCTTTTCAGAAAATAATGTACTTATGTAGTAAGAATGAGGTGATGGTATCAGTATGTGCCACTGCTTACTAAAATGCTTATTGGCCATGCCATTTGTTGCACCTATTTTATAAACTTCTGTTGAAGTGAATAGCAATCAAATCATTATTCTGTATGCCTTTCCCTGTTTTTCTTAGGTTTGGTGTATTGATCATCACCCTTACAATTTGCGACTCCTTGTTCTTCTAAGGTGACCCACTGATATAGTATAACTGTATGCTAGTACCACCAAACGATAGAACAAAAGGTTATTTCAACTAAAAAGTGCTAGGCACGCTTGGCCAAACGCTGTCAATATTTTATAGCTTTGTTTGAAATGCCTTTTCCCGCAATCAACTCTGATTCCGTACCATCGGCTATGTTATTTCGCTGTTTTCTTCTTTGGGAGTTAATGGCTTTACCAGACAGAAGGTACAGTTACCTTATCTTTTTCAGGAAAGATGGTCTCACTTCTATGAACCGTACTGTGCTTGGTAAACAAGTTTATGTGATCTCCGGCCTATTCAAACAAGAATTCTCCTGAGCTATTCACACATTTTTCATAATTACCTAAAAAATTCACATATTTTCCTGTCTAATATCAATAGTTTCTTTTCAAATAAATTCAGCTACATGTTTCTTGTTCTCTGAAGCCTTAAATTTGTTTATGTGATATGAAACTGAGGAAGTATAACAGCAACTTTTTTTCGTCAGAAACAGAAAGAGTTGCATGTACATCTCGAGGGAAGGCATGGGCTACTGTGAAGTGGGAACATGTCAGGAGAAAAATCAGAAATGCACGTCTGTTGCACGTTTTTTATCATGTATTTTGCGTGCTCAGTTCTTCTGGTAGAAGTTGAATAGAGTACTTGAATGCACCATGACTCCTCCTGGTAGACTTTCTTTGTGACGTGTGTGTTGCGAGGAACATGTTCTTTTCGCTGGAGGCCGTAGTAATTTCCAGTCATATGCTGTGAAGTTGTACTGAGTGGTGCAAAAGACAGTTGGGTTGAAATTTTTTAGAGCCTTTCCGTATGGAAGGGGGTGTGGTTGAATGCGCAGGAAGCCAGGAATTCAGTGTAGTTACTCGCTGCCTGAAACTATATATGTTCAACATTGCTATTAGCCTATTACCCTGTTACTTCTTTTGACCGAAACATTACCCTGTTACTCACTGCCTGAAAGTAGAATCACGCTTATTACTCTATTCGATATGATCAGCATTGCTATTACTCTGTTAACTTTGGCCGCGTTTAGATCCATCCCAAACTTTGGATTTTGGTTGAAATTGGAGATGATGTGATTGAAAGGTTGTGTGTGTATGATAGGTTGATGTGATGAAAAAAGTTGGAAGTTTGAGAAAAAAACTTTGGATCTAAACGCACCCTTTATAGGATTAACGTTGCTATTTTGTATGTGGGGATTGGGGAACTGAAATCATCTGAGCCTGAAAGATAATGAATTGCTGTGTTGAGCAAAACCTGTTGTCCTGACGCATTGCTGCGTTGGGTGCCAAACCTTTTGAATATGTATAGACATGAATGTTTTTCTTCCTGCAAGCAGCATAGGGAAAGGAAGAAGTAACAACAAACTTTCTGTCTTTCACCTACATCTTGTACTTACTTTTTGTAGGCTTGTAGCCGGTTTAAAACAGGAATTTCGGAATCCTAATAGGTTTACAAAATTACAGTACTTACAGTCTTTCGATATATGGTGCCAATTACAAATACTTGGTCAGGGCGACGCGAGATCTTTTACGTTATATCCCTGCATACCATCCTTTGCAGTACACTAGATATCACTTACGAATTCATGACAGTGATCCCATGAAACTAGCTACCTGCTCTTCTGCTACCACTTGAATATTATGAATTGATTTTGATTCACCGTTCTGTTGGATCTCTCTAGCGGTAATAACGTCTGTGCTAATGTTCGAGAAGTCTGAGAAAATCGGCAACCACAAATGCAGGCTGAAAAGTTCGGAACTCTGGGTGTCAGCAAACTCCGTTGGCGACCGGCGTTGGCCCGGTAGTCGTCAACTCACACCCAGTCTTTGGCGCGGCAACTTGCATGCCCACGAGAATGAGAGCTCCTGTTTCTTTTAGGGGCACACCGCAATTTGGCCAACCTGCTCTGCAATTGTGTGTGTACACAAAAAAAAATCAGAAATGCCAGTACAAGTGGCGCCACCGTTTCACTTTAGGCGGTGGCTTGCTGGACCTTCTAGTTACCTACCCTAGTTAAGAACTCCCCACACTGCCTGACTTCCCTTTCGACTGTCAAGTTGCTCGAACCTACACAAAGCTCCATATATAATTTTAGAAGTATCGGTGGCTTATATTAGTTCAACACTCCAAAGGCCTGCATCTTGGTTAGTTCGTCCTAACACCGGAACCTGCCGGCTTGCTAAAAAGGATAAAAAGAAAGATTAACCTGCCAAACTACTTGTATATTGCCAAAAAGAAGGCCTTGTCGCTTTCTACCGAAGAAAAACAGTATATTACCTATACTTGTCTATAGCTGCACAAATAATACTTGCACATAAATGGGTATCGCATCCGTAGGAACACACATGTGAGAATGAAAAAGGCTGGGAAAAAAAACATGGAGAACACGAGTCAAAGCATTTGATGATACACCGGCCGCTGACTGGACGGTGCTGTGTTGTTGGTTATTCCCCGCGCGTGTGGGCAGGTGAACTACTGTCGTTTGGCCTTACACCGCTGCTCCTGTTTATGGTGAATTTTGCTGCTGGTGTCGCGTTCCTCTCACGCTCGATCGATCGGATCGGCCGGCTCTTGCCGTGGCTGGTCATCGCCGCTCGTCAGCGAGCGCAGCCTTCACCGCGGTTTGCCGTAGCGTGGCGTGGGTGCCGTAGGGATTGCGCAGTGGCGATCGGTTAGTCGCAAAACGTACGGGGAAGGTGCGAATAAACCGCTGAAAACGTTGCGGGTAACGTGGAACGAGCTGACACCACCCCTTTTTAGCTCATGGTCGATGGTCGATCTCGTGCTCATCCATACATTCACGCATGTGTTGCTCATGCCACACCAACACCTGCTGTTAACCGCTAGGAGCACCGAGCAACTGCGTGTTTGATCCACGCTCCTTGCTTGTATTGCGTACTCTGTGTTTTTTTAGATAATTCAATGAATGTCATGATAAATTTCTAAATCCAACAGTATTATCGATGGATGTAAGTTCCCAACATACTAGCTTATAATCGATTTTGTACAATAATAAATGTCAATGATATCAAGGTTTTTGTCCCTATCCTGCCGTTAAATTCATGGTTCATCTTGCAACCCTTTGGACGGATACCAATGGAATTTTCACATCAATAATATTTTTGGGCAAAGTTGTTTATACGATGCCATTTCTTCGAAGTCGTACTCGCAGATGACATTTTTTGTAATTGACACTTGCCAATAATAGTTTTTGGCTTATTATTTTTATTGGTTCTCTCCGGACACGTGCAACTAAGGCCTCATTTCTTTTAGCTTGAAATTATTATAATTCGTATTATTAGGAGTAATCCTAAAAAATAAACATGTTATTAGAGCAACTTATTGTAATCTAGAGTTCAGATTATTGGTAAGCTCATTTAGGTGAATTTTTTCTATATTATTGGGTGAAAAATTAACAAGCTTGCCTACACACTCCCCCTCTAAAGTTGCAAACCTAATAGCATAGCCTCTAATAATTAAGAAAGAAATAACTAATAGTTTATTCCACTATAACTTATAACATATGGCTAAATAATCTAGATTATAATAATAATTGTAAGCTGAGAAAAACATGGCCAAGTGGCTTGAATGGCATTCTTGGTATATGAAAATGCTCAGTAAATTTTCAAGGGAGCACCTATAGTCTACTAATCTTGAACATATCGATCGACTGGCTCCTGCCACTACGGCGTAGGCCATGGCATGACCACTGATCGATCGATGCCTAATTAATCCCATCATGCATATACGTGCAAATTCAGCTAAGCTAAAGTACCGTGATCTGTTTAACCATGTCCACTCCGAGGTTGTCGTCTTCACCTCATCTCCTGTTTTCCACTCTCCTTTCAGACTCACATTAGTTGACACGTCGATGCCACTCATCATAAATACAGGCATGAACAAATTTATACTAGTCTCTCCGATCTTTTGTGTGAATGGGAGAACAAGATTCCTCGGAGAAATCAGTGGCCTCCCTCCCTTCGTGTGGTTGGGCTGTGCCGAATCGCGGCTCGGTTGGTGCGTGCTATCTCATGATCTCATCTTTTCTTGGTCCATCCATGCAGAGAGAGAGGTTAGTGGCCAACAGGAGATCAAGCCGATGTACGCTGCATTTCTCCATCTTGTTTCGCACAAGTTTCCGATTCGCACCAACCGAATGTTGGTGAGATATATTGGCTCGGCCTGGGCGTACGTCACGTACCTTACTCCAAATTGAACTCGATGCACGTAACTGGGTCCCAATCGAATCGCTACACGCGAAACCCTAGCCTATGCAACACCGCACACGCATCGGTACCATGAGGATCCACGGGTAGGCATGCGTCTCCCGAATTGCAGATGGATTTCACCTTGAAACAGTGGTAAGGTATGCAGTACGTGCCGGCCTTGGTGGACCTCATGGTGGGATCAACAGGCGTCAATTGATTGATTAGCTGTGTGATTTTCTCTTGCGATCTCAGTTCATGCATGCGCGTGATTGTGATTTGATGTCCTCCCGTGCAATCAATGGGTGGATATCATTGCAATTCTGCACGGAGGGTGGGCACGGGACTCTTGTTAGCTGGGGTTCATGGACTCCAGGTTGGTTAAGCCTAAGATTCGGAGTAAAATGGCTCGAAACTACCACGACATGTTAGTCCAAATTTTCAACTCAAAAAGTATGCCAACTGTACGAACTTCCTACTACAGTGAGCAGTTGTTACTGTTTAGCATGGTAATGCATAAAGGAAAAGAAACTAATGGAGAGCACTAGACAATCTACAGGTTCTTGTAAAAAAATAATGATCGTGATCGCCGCATCATTAGAATGTCCTGAAATGATAGTGTTACAAGTGGAATCGAATAACGTACGCCTCAACATTTCAAATTATGAGTACGTACTGCACGCGTACACCTCTTGGCACAAAAAAAAAAAAGAGAAGAAGACTGGGGGAAGGATTCTGTAATATATTTTCTAATATTCTGCATTAACAGCATTCAAGCTGGTGGTGATTGAATGTGTAATTTTGTTTGGTTGATTCAACTTTATTGGCAGGAAGTAGTACCGTGTTACTACTACATGCAACCTTAGTAAAAACTGCATTTATCTAGTACTCGTAAGCTAGTACAGTACGTGATGGCACGTGAATAAACGCATATATCTAGTACAGTATCCTCCTAGGAACCGGCTCGTCTGACATTGTGAAGGCACCTAACGACGTAACGTGCCTAGGCCAATCCATCGTCCAAGAAAATCCAACGGCGTTCCACGCTTTGCTCTGTTTAACCAACGGAATTAGCAACACCAATTTGGCGCTGGGGAGGGTAAAAACCGTGTTCGCTAAACACACAGACCACAACGCTGCTCTGCGCTTTGCTTTGCAAATGCAGAAGAGCATGTAGTCGGCGATCACGTTGATTAACTGATAAACAACTCTACATTAGGGATATAGCGGCTGCGCTGATCCGGCACTGAGGACACTGAAACCCTCTACAGAATATCCACGAACAACTGTGCTAAAAAAATCTAAAATGGTCGTACGTGGTATTATTTTTTTAACCCAATTGGGTCTCAAAAGTATATGACAAAACTGAACGAAAATAAGGGGAAAAGGTAATAGCTTGAAACTTTAAGCTACTTGTCTTGTAAAGTTGTGTAATCATATTGAAAAAAAGAGTTTTGCACCCATGATATCTACTGTAAATAGAAATCAATCTAAACTGTAAATTTAAATTTATTTAGAAGAATGGATTAGTTTATACTGCCACCTTAGTTAATGACACTAGAAACGTGGGAAGGTATATTAATTAGTACATAAACATATAGGTATGAAAGGGTATAATCATTTTTTTCTACATGCCAGCCTCTATTTCTGATTTTTTTTATCTATCACATCGAGATCAGATTATCGCCATGTTTATTTTCCCTCCACAACTCTACTTCGGTTCAACAAACAGAGCAAACCGAGGACTAGTGCTGGGTTTTCATGGACGGTCTCACAGCCGGTTCCATCATCCTATGGATCCTACTCCCTTCTCTTCTCATATACCACATAAACTATCTTGTATCTTGTATCTCGTATCTCGTATATATATATATATATATATATATATATATATATATATGTGACATAATGCTTTTGTCTGCAAAATCAAATTTTGGATAGCTGAATTCTTTTAGAAAAATTCTAATATACATAAAATCCACGCTTTGTGAAAAAGCACTTCAAAATATGAATCTATCATCACAACTTTTGTGCACGAAATGTACTTGTAGTTTGACTAACTATTGATCAAAATCTATGAGGTTTTTTCTCAAAAAAAGTCTATGAGGTTTTGACTTTTTGAAATCTAATGTGTGTTGCACTAATCACTTTGTGTTGATTTTATATCTTGCAAGCACCACCAAGTAAAAAATGTGGATGTAAATGAGTTCTCGATAAGTTTTTCTTCTACATCCATAACTTCTCTGTTTTTCAACCTTTCTTTCCTAACAAACTTACATTTTATTATGATGTCACCATCTCCGTCATTCAGATGGTTTCATCAATGGCGAGTGTGGAAGGTTAATGATCATTGCAAGGTTGAGACAACATAGAAGGCCGACAGTGGTATCCAAATAGGACAAAAGGAGGATGAATTTGATTGGGGGGAACAACCGTCGCCGCCCCCAGCCTCTCCCGTATGTAACTCACCGGCATTATATCTTGCCAGTGGGAATCCAGTCAGTTTGTAAGGACAACAATGTCATGGTGTTTTTCCTCTTATATCTTGTCCCTCTCCTTTCATCCGGATCTCGCTTGAGAGTTGGATATGGTAGTGGTTGTGGCTGGTGGTTTTGGCCGGCCAAGGGCTTCCTAACAAACGCCGTTTTGGAGGTGGTCACCGATTTGGTGCTAGTCCTACTTCAAATCACATCCATTGCTTTGGGTGTTAGAGGCTTTCATGTTACCGAGGAGACTGGAGTCATCTTAGAATTGACTTACGAAATCTCTTACTTAGTTGTCTTATCCTATCACTATATGGATTGTGTGAACTTGTATGTCTATCGACTATCTCACGACACTATCATTATTGGGTGTTGTATGAAATTGTTTAAGGTTGGAGGTATGGTTACTTGGGCTCCAAAACAAGGGAGAAGCATCACTGGTGGACTTCGATTTGGTGGTACCTGTCAGATACCAGTCCCTTGACTCCAGAGAGAAATATGTACAACTGATTTTTTAACTATTTACTAGGATTAATGTTGCTTTCTTAATAGATTGTTTGAAGTTGTTAAAATTTACTGTTTAGGATCAAAACTTATGGTTTGGCCTTTATTGGTTGGACCATGATAGCGGCGGCGCACACATGTGTGCCCAGTTTCTTATGGGAGGATTTTGTTGTCCAGATGTTACTTGGTGCATGGAACTGAAAAATTATGTCATATGTTGACTCGCTGTGGCATGATACCTAATGCCAAGTTGTCTGTTTTTTTTTCTTGAATGATAATCGTAGTTTGTGTGCATATTAGCTATATAAAGTTTGAAAGTAATTTTAGAGCGATTTTAGTAACTTGGTGTAATTGTTCAAGATCTGTCTTACAAAAGATACGACCAATCGTGTCACCGAAATTCTGGTGCGAAATTCTTTCGGAAAGAAGTCTTTCTTTTTCAGACAAAAAATAAGATATCTCTGCCGATCTGTGTTGCATCTGTACTCAAATTCGTTGATTCCCATGGTGATACTAGTAATTTTGTAGACGAGCGGGACACATGATTAACCTAGCTCGAGTCAACATCGTCCAAGAGCAAGCAAAATATCATATTGGTACGTTCATTGTTATCAGAAAGATATTAAAATACCGCATCTGTGCAGTGCCGACGAACAAACATTACCAGGATATATATTTCTCATTTTGGATACAGGATACGTGCAAACATGCACTCCCTGAGCCATCCGATTGGTTTAGAGCAATCGTGCTCGTTCATGATGCAACAAAATCGCTACCGCTGTCAGTCTCATCGGGCGAACATCGATCAGGTAGAACACTTAACACGTGTAACGCGTTGATGCCATGGCCTTGAAAGCCATATAGCCAAGCGTTGCCAATCAGCCACGTCGTCGTCCTGTGCTCCTGTGGCGCGTGAAACGTCCATCACAAAGTCCGGCGGTGGTATTCCGCGCACGAGAGAGCCAAATCCGGCACGCGGATTCCACGTACCGGCTCTGGCCGTAAGCTTGAAGCACACAGCAAGTAGGAAGAGGCAAACAATTCATCCGCCCACCACAAGACCCGGGGGCCCCTCTTCCGTCCCCACGAACGCAACTACGAACATACGCTGCCCAACTTGGCAACAGGAGTGCGTGCCCAAGCCAAATCGCGGAGGCACGTAGCAAATCCCAATACTCCGTGCCGCAGTGCGTTGGCAAATCCTTCCGTGCACATCTTCCTCTCATCCTCCAAAACCTTCTTCCCTTCTGCTTTCCTTACTCCCGAAAGCAATCAAATATTTAAGATTATTAACTGATCAATTCCGTGGGTTGTGCAGGCTGCAAACAGCTCAACAAAACCATGTAAAAGTAGTGAACAAGTAGTACTCACAAGCTGGCCCTTTTGTTATTACTACCATAGATACTAGTAGCGTGATACTACTACGTCAGGAGGAAAACATCATCCACAGTCGACGTGGCAAGGAAGCATCAATCAACAAGAAAAATGGTAGGACCGGATGCACGTTTGCGCCCACTTGTTAGGCAATGTACTGCGTATCGGCCAATGCTATCTACATCTTGTTCAAGCAACGGAACCACAGAGAAAACAGCAAGTAATTGTGATATAATTTATACTCTTTTCCATATTATAGCATTAGCTACCAAGAATTATGAGTCGCTACAACTAATTAAGCTTTACCAGATCAATACCAAACTCATCACTCTTCACCAAAGGAAAATGAAAAAACAGAAGAAGAAAAAAAGAGCGCGAATTAATTAAGTGACCGATTTGGTGACGGCAATAATGTGGGGGCGGCCTCCCCGGTCGTCTAACGCCAAGCTGAGGCGACGGTGACCACGCGCCCCATCCATCCGAGGCGGAGCACGCCGTTCTCCGCCTTGACGGCGAGACCGGCCGCGACGGGGCCCGACCGTGCCAAGACCTGGTCAGCAATGCCAGGCCCGAGCGCCACCGGCCGGAACCCGGCCATGCCGAACCGGGCTCGCCACTTGCCGAACACCTCGCACCGCTCCAGCCGGTCTGCGCCTTCCCTGCCCACCGCGTTCGCCGCCCTCCCGGCCAGCGCCGCCTCCGCCCGCGCCCTCTCCGCGCTCTCCCGGGCAATCGTCGCGTCCAGCGACTCCAGGATGGCACCGTAGTGCGCGCACGCGTCGGCGAACCGCGTCGCCAGCGGTGCGGTGTTGGAGTTGATCTCCTGCTCCACGAGCGCCACCACCTGCGGGCCGAGTGCGCGCACTCGCCGGAGCGTCTCGTCGCGCGGGTTCGCCGGCGAGACGCTCTCGTCGGGGACGTGGGAGAGCGCGAACGCCAGGTTGACTGCCAGCGCCTCCCCGGCCTCGCAGCCCAGCTTGGATGCTTCGATCTCCGCCGCTCTGCAGCTGACCATTTTGAACCGGTACTCTATTCCGGCTCGCTCCGCGAGTTTCTGGAGTTGCTCCCCGACGGCGGGGAGCGTCGCAGCGAGAGGCTGCGTGAATGGTGAGGTGGGATCGGTGACGGCGGTGATGCGGATCGATGTTCCAGGCAGGCGGCGCGCGGCGAGGCGCCTGATGAGGTCGGCCTGCTGCGGCGCGCTGACGTCGAAGTCGACCAGGTGTATGGCGCGGTGGTCGCCGACGGCGTCGACGATTGCCACGTTCGCGGCGTGGAGGGCGAGACGGAAGCACGGCGAGATGTCGTGGAGGAGCTGCGACCCCGCTCGCTGCTCGGCGCTACAGAGCTCCTGGAGGTGTTGCGATGGGGATGAGGAGGCCTGAGCAATGCGCGAGGACAAGGCCGCCACCATCATGGCGACCAGCCGCTGCTCCACGTCGCCGCGCGAGTTCGCCGCGCGCTTCAGGGCGGCCAGATGAGTGGCCGCCGTCTCGTGGTGTCCGTCGGCGATGGCGGCCGCCGCTTCGGAGAGTAGTTGCCGCGACGTGGTGGCCGAGGTCGGCGGCGAGCAGGAAGCCGAGGAAGACGCCGTCGATGTGGACGAGTTCGACGGCGACCGCGTCATCCCCACGGCGTTATTATTTGGGGTCGTCGCCGCAGGAAGCCGGGTCCACGGCGCCGCCGTGATGGAGTTGAGTTGTTCCTCCCACTCGGAGCCGGTGACCGCGGAGCCCGTCCCGCTCATCGCGGCCTCCACATCGTCGTCGTCTCCGAGAAGCTGCTTCTCGAGCTCCTGCAGGATGGACATGTCGCTCACCGCCGCCGCCGGAGGAGCAAGTGCCCTCGCCGTTCCGAAGGACTGCACATGCGGCGAGGACGCCGCCAAGTACGGCATCTGCTGCCGCTGCAACTGTGGCTGCATGAGCGGCATAGCCACCGCCGCCCTTGACGCGGTGGTAAGAGACGACAGCGTCGACGACGGCGAGCCGAGGGGCCCTCCCATGCTGGACCCTGACAGGACCAGCGGCTGCGATGGCGGCCCTCCTAGAACAGCCGCGATATCCGCTGAGGTGAGCGGCGAGACGGCCGCCGCCGACGACGCAGCCGCCGTGCGCTGCCTCACGTGTCGCAGATACAGCGCCTGCTGCATCGCGACCTGCCGCTGCTGCTGCTGATGCTGCTGCCACCTCTCCATCTCGCCGAGGCTCCTCTTGAGAACCCCGCCGACCGCCGCAGCCGCCGCTGCGTCGGAGCGCTGCTGCATCGGCATCTGGACCGCCGATCCGACGCCATACAGGTACGCCTGTCGCGGATCGCGCCACGGCGCGCCTGGCTCCATGAGCGGAGAGACGAATCTACCGAGGAGGAGAAGAGGAGAAGGTGTGGAGGAATACCGCTATAGGCTAGCTCCAAATGCTATGGCTCCTCAGCCTCCAGCTAAAAACCGGTGCCATTCAATTGCTTCCGCTAATAAAACGCCCCCCACCTATACACCCATATGGCTGTTATTATACGCTTCCGATGCAAAAATACCCGCCGTTTCGTTTCGGACCCGACATCGCCACTCCCACTGACCACGTGGGCCAGGCGACGAGGAATTGGTGGGTCTTCACTAGTTCACCCCCTTGCGTTTATCGGGAGAAGCGTTATGGCGGGGCCCGCTCGCTTTGGTGCCAAAAATAAATGCGCGGGCTGGGCGAATGGCGTGTGCCAAGGAGTGAAACGGAGGCAGGGGAGGGGGTTATGGCTCGCGTCGCGTCACGCAATTCCACCCTTTTTCGAGCGATGACGCCGTCGCCTCCCGCGGCGAGGAGGCTAGACAGACTGACTACGAGAGGGACCTGGCGACGGCTGGCCTCGCCACCGACGCCTGCCGGTGAGTGACCACCGCCCCGCCCCTCCGCGTGTACTAGTATTTTCCTTTCTTTCTTGGACAAATTCCCCTCGGTTTCAAGGTTACGTTTCGAGGCCGCGTGTGTTTCGCAACCAACGCCGCGGGTGTGATGGTTCACCCAGTGGGACCAGTTTCGTGCTGCCACGCAGCAAAGGCCACGGTCAGGTGGGGCCCCGTTACGAAACTCGTAGCGTCCTCCTCATGTTCCGACTAACCATACTACTCCTACAACTCCTACTTGTAGATGACGATGCGAGGTATTTCACGGAAAGATTGGTAGGCCTACGCGAAAGTCGCTTTCATCAAAACTTTGGTAGACCAGGGCGACGTTGGCCAGTCACCAGGCAGCGCCGCGCGACGCGAGCGATCCTGGCTACCACAAATTTGTCCGAAGATGCCCCTAACCAGATTACGTGATCCACCGAAATGTGGAGGAACAATAGGATAAAACGAGGGCAATTCCGTCAGACCGCGTGTGATTTATTTTCCTATTGTCCTCCGGGCTCCGGCTCGGCGGTGTGCATGCGCGCGGTTGCTTGCCTGCTTGGGTGCGTTTGGAATTAGTTAGGAAACCGAAATATCCACCCAACAACCCCGTACCCACCTTTCTGCGCTCAAACCTGCTTCCTCCTCTGTAACCTTATGTATGTTCATATACTTCTCCATACGCATCAGATTTCAGCTTTATTAGTTTAAGTGACAAACAAGTCAACTGCTATAGTTCCATGTGTCGCATGGTTGTGGGTGTAACAAATACAGAGAATCATGCATAAAGTTCAATTTTCTTTTGGAGGGACGATGCATACGCTTAAAAAAACTAACTTTGCGTAGTGCTCACACTGCAAACCTCTATTGTCATGAAGAAAATGCCTCCATTGCTGGCCAAAAGGACGGCTCCCTTTTTTTTGTGAATAGCTTACTGGATGGCTAACTCGCATGAACTGACAGCTGAAACAAGCTTCTTACTCCTGGTAAGCCGTCACGTCTTCGAAATCATCCGTTCCTAATGCACAACTGAAACCCAAAAGTCCACTTGTAAATTGGAGTTTATTTTTGGAATAAAAAAATTAGACCTTCATTCACTAGATTATATTTTAGTCTCGTATCATTATATTGTGGATCTCTCACAAACAATTCTTATTCTTAAGGATAAAAAAGACTAGTTTGATTGTTATAATCGGAATCAAGGAATTAGAAAACATTACAATATCTTTGTGATGATACTTTTGTGATTTTCTCTCCTTATGCACCATATTCAATTGTTGGTCGATATGGTGTGTCATTTAGTAGTAGAAAGACAAAAAAAATGTGATATAGTACAATTGCACTTTTGCTCTAAAATGAATGTCCTTACTTCATTCGCTGGATTATATTTTAATCTCGGATCATTATACTGTGGATCTCTCATAAACTATTCGTATTCTTAAGGATAAAAAAACTAGTTTGATTGTTATAATCGGAATCAAGGAATTAGAAAACATTACAATATCTTTGTGATGATACATTCATGATTTTCTCTCCTTATGCACCATGTTCAATTGCTCGTCGATATGGTGTGTTATTTAGTAGTAGAAAGACCCAAAAAAAATATATGATCTAGTACGATTGCGTTTTTGCTCAGTCATGTAAAATGAGTGTCTGGTTTTGTGCTATCTTAGGATTTGATGTTTTGAGATATGGATGAAAAGTGAACAACCCGTAGGTTTATAAAAAAAATAATTTATGGATCAAACTTGTATATTTATACTATTTAGGATTTAAAATCTAAGGCTGAAAAATAGACTTTGAATAAACTCTAAAAATCAAGTTTTATAATCTAATTTTGTTGTGTAATAAGCCAATACAGAAATGACACTCCACACTTCTAGCATCGTAGAAAAGAATTGAAAGTGCTAGCATGCCTTCATAGTTTTCCGATATACGATATACAGCAAAAATAACCTACTCGGTACCTCATTGAAAAAAAATATCGGAACTAGTTAAGCTCATGTCTATAGTTCTGGCTTTTGTAACTTTAGAATCTATATCCCTAATTCTTAAACCATTCAGATTCTCATCTCAACACATGCATCCTAAAATATCAAACTCCACAGCACGGTCTAAAGGTGGTTGATTTTTTTTTTGTTGAATGAAAAATGTTTGCCAAATTTTCAAATGACATATACTTTTCAAACGTAAACTTCTGAGGTGGTTTCGATCTATGATCGCTTGAAAAAAAATGGACTACGAAGTATGAACTGGTATCGAAGTATGAACTGGTAGCGTAGAAATTTCAACATAAACGCCATACATTCCTCTACGTGTGAACGATTGTTATTTCAGCTAATTTCACGTTTCGCGTTGTGTGATTCGAACAGCAGCGATGGGTGGTTGTAATTTAACAAATCATGGACGGAGTCATGCAGCATTCCATGGGTATAGTACCGTAGTACTAGGACTGTAGGAGTAGTACGACTGTAACCTTTTTGTACTCAAACACGTCCACACAGCAAGATTGAACATAAGATCCCGGGACAGACATACGGTCGGCCCTGGTTGACACGTGTGAGCCAACAAATCCGAATGTTCCAGGCCAAACAACTTGACCGGCACCCGGCACCACCACCGAGAGAACCCGGACAGCAGAAGCGCCACTGAACTGTGGGTCCAGTCACGTGGACCCCGGAATCCTCGGTATCTTTTCCGTCGCTGCATAGCGGAGACAGCCGGAGAGGTCAACATCTCCGTCTCCGTTCTGTAGCACCGGCTGAGAGGCCCACCTAGTTCACGTTCCAAAGTCATCACCTGCACTCCAGGGCCAAAATGCTAGGTGCACCAGTGCGAACTGTTGTTTATACATGAGATTCTTGTTTTGTTAATCTTGGAACCAGAACTGATTCAGCAAAAGGGAATCAATAAAATAAAGAACTGAAAATCAAGTAGCCAGCATTTTGAGGAAAAGAAAAAAATCTAGAGAAAAGGTAATCAAAAACTCTGTATTGGATAAATCTAGCTGTGCATCACATTTAAATACTCGACGCATCATTAAAAATGTGCTTTCTTGCATAATGGAGTGGTAATACTCAGGTTTATTATGTCTTGTTGACAAGTAAAAACAAGAGGAAAATCACAAGAACCATTTTAGTTCCAAAAGGCGTAAATGCACCTACGTCCTCAAAATCCACTATGTTTATCCTGAGGACAAAAAGGAAAAAATAAAAAACAGGTAAGCTTGTAGTATTACTATACTCGTAGACTACAGTACTACACTACTGATTGCAAGCAGTGGCATGGAAAGGGAGAAGATGCCTTTACGGCGATTGGTAGGTCACTGGCAGAAAGCAGCTGCAGGATTCGGCGAAATTCTTTTTCTTTCTTTTCTTTTTCCTTTTTCATGCGTTGGTGACAAACTGCTCCTACTCCTACATCTAAGCATACGGCGCTCAATTAACGAATTGACGAAGGAATCTATGCGTGGATTTCTTTTGGGACACCGCAGACCGCACGCTGTTCCTGTCAGTGATTCTTCCCCGTTTCATGATCCCTCCACTACTATACCTCTACCAGGATTCTATAGTGGACTACTACTAGTATAATGCTACAGTAAAGGTTTGCCAATGGAGTACAACAACGCAATACTCGTATACTGTAGACTGTATTACGTCTGAACCATTCGGTTGGTATGTACCAAATGTACGCGAGATTCAACGTGAAAATGTTGATGCGAAAATCTCTCAACTGCAACATGCATTGCTCTCTCTACTGTACCAGGAGCTCGCAGATCCAATTTATTTCTGATTCACCCGCCCCATCGATGCAACAACTGGCGTTTGCCTCTGCAGCTCAGCTCAGCTGCTCTGCTCTGCTCGCACACGTACTACACAAATTCGCAACTGTCGTGGAATTAACTCGGAAGATGGAATCGTGCCAAACCAAACACAGCCAAAGATAAACAGGAGGAATGCAAAGCCGGAATCCTGACACTGAAAAAGGAAATGGAGGGGGGAAAAAAGGCTGCCGCGGAAGGGAGGGAAATTCGGACAGCCTGGCGCTGGCGCGCGACCAGGTCGCGGTGGGGCCCATTCGGTTCCAACCACGCCGGAGAGCCGACCGGATCACTCCTGCTGGATCCGATAGTTTGCCCACACTGACGGCTTGACGCCGTTAGCGTCGGCCATCGGGTGATGGCTGCTGCTTCTGAAAGCTTCAAACCCGTGTTGATCCGATCGCGCTTGCCGTCGTTGTTCATTAAACTCGACTCATTTTGACCTTTTTTAGCCGTCCGATTGCATTGCCCCCCCTGATTGATCTGACGGCTGGTGTTGACCCTTGCAATAGGGCCCATTGCAATGGAGGCATCATGCTTGTGCCCTAAATGACGGGGAAAAACGATCTTTTTTTGTTGTTGAGTGGATGATGAATGAGTGAGCCGTATATATGCATTGGATCCACCATTCCAACTTGGTGATTGACAAATTGGCAACTTGGCAAGGCAGTATAGGGTGTGTCATCTACTCGATCTAGGACACCACAGCGGCAAGCAGAGGCATGAAGTGAGATGTGTGACGTCCAAGCTTCGCTTAGTCCTAGTTTCCATCATTTACGTACGGGCAGATCATTTGCTTCTTGGACTATAGCAGTAAAACCGAGAGTAAATTCCACCAAACTGTCTTCGCACCCGTACCCCCTATTTAAGACTGGAAGCTGAGCAGAAAGTTACGACCGTTAATTGAGCTCCACTTGATGACGTACACCTCAACTGGACACGAACCGGCTATGGAAAATAAGAAACGGAAGGAGGAAGAGTCCGGGTTTTGGACGAGCGAATTCCACTGCAAAATTCATTTCTCCAGCTGCTGCTAGGAATCAGTCCACTAATAGTCGTGTCCTGGATTCTTCCAAAATGCTCAAATATTCCCCTCCGCAACGGCGTTTACCAACTAGCTGTTCCAGAGTCACATGTATGCGACTTAGTATACAGCACTCCAGTTTTTCTACTCTCTTCTCTTCCCTATATCGGTTCATTTTTACTGTTTGTATTCAATAGTTCTCCAGTATTAGCGAGATGGCACGGGAAATCATAAAGTAGGACTAGTAGTAGTTGGACTAGTTGGAACAATAACCAAGCCACGGTAACTAATTAGGTTAGTAGAAATTAGATGCAATATAAGTA
This sequence comes from Leersia perrieri, assembly GCA_000325765.3. Lineage (NCBI taxonomy): Eukaryota > Viridiplantae > Streptophyta > Magnoliopsida > Poales > Poaceae > Leersia > Leersia perrieri. Next base: position 17,900,775 of record CM002482.1, read on the forward strand.
TACTAAATATAAGTATACTAAGGACAGTACCACTGGTATACAATTGCACGGATGACATAAATCACACAGATCACGCCAATGGTCGTAGCATAAAAGTAGCACAATAGTGGAAGCTTTACAGGCCATACTACCTCACCTCTCTGAGATGAATCCAGTAAAGATATTGGATGCTAGGGACCATGCCCCATCGCTCTCTAGTCTTGTTAGGCTCATTTCTTATCCCCATTGGAAGCAAGGAAAGGAATTTCGGATGGTTAGTTTCTGAATTCATATGTAACGGACAACCCAAAAATGGATTATGGTGGAAATTTCAGTAAGGCCATACCTCATGTTTTCACACTGAACGTCTTGCAAACCTAGGTTTTCTATCTCTGTCACATCGAAGTCCAAAGCTTTTTTTCTTGAGTGCTGTTTTTTTTTCATTCATGTGGAATTTGAGAGGATGCGTCATGCGTGACACTCGATTACTGTTTTTTTTCCATTTCTATCCTTTATCTGTTCAGTCACTAGAATAATAATGTTTAGAATAATATTTAGTCACATTTTATAACTTTGGCCATGGATTAGTAACTTCTCAAATGATTGGTCAGTAATGTACGACGTTTTTTAACACAAATGTACTAAACCATCGGAGTAGTACATTCCTTAAAAATGCTATCATGATATGATAAACTTATTAGATCTAAAAAGTTTTCTAAACCGTCTACTAAACGTCAAATATTTTTTTTATATGCTGTAGTTTCCTGTAATACACAAAGGTCCTCACTTGTTTCTGTTTCTTTAAGTAATTGAAATCATTTTATCTTTGCCTCAAGTAATTGACAAAGCTTTCTTAGAAACGAGAAATATCTGGCGAAGGAAACCCTTTACCTACTTCATTATTGCAGGAAGGTGGCAGACCGCCAGAGCCTGCCGAGATCCCTATTCTGTTCTAGATGTATTTTAGAAAGAAACTGAAAATTTGCCTAAAGTTCTTTGTTGCATTTTTCCGAGAACTATCAAAGGTGAAGCGATAAGGGTCTCGCCTAACTTGGATTTGTTTTTGGCGGGGCGGTTTAATGGATATCCGGTTCTTTTTTTTAAAGAGAGCCTCAGAGTACAAGTTGTAGTATCTAAACTAATGGATATCCGGTTCAGAACAAGACAGTTTCTGAGATAAGCCACGCTGGTGTTTGGCAGGAATTATAGATTATACAAAGGAAAAAAGGTTCCAAAAGAAAATCTCATGCACCCCTTGAGAAAAGTCTCACTTTTACGGACCTGGACAGTCACAATCCAATCACATGTGGCTTGTTCCAGTTAGCTACCGGAAGATTCTCATCGAAACCCAGGAGAAGGATTTTTTTTTATGGATTATTACACTGCTCGACGGGTCAAGAAGGGTGGTTAAGCACAATTGCACAAAGCTGTCAATCAGGAATTCCCTAATAAAAAAGACAGCGTTAGAGAAATTTGCTGAAACTATATGGTAAGTCAAGTACATCCTACAGCTCTGATGCCTTTTCATAAAGGGCAAAAACGAAAAAACATGGGCTCTCTCCGATCAGCTATGTGGTGTCAATGACCTTCTTGCTTCTTTTCCAACGCAATACTATCTCAGACTATTTTGGTTCATTGTATTTGTTCGCTAGCTGTTCATTGAAAATATAATAAACTTGTGTTCCAGTGTTGCATATGAGATATTTCTTGACCGACCTTGCGCGCGACTGCGAAGAGCTCAACCTCTTGCCATTGGATGGTAGACCAAGATAGCTTTAAATTTTCTTTTGGAAGGCAATAGTGGTTTTGTGCTGTAAACAATACGGCTTGCGTTGATCTAGACCATCCGTTTCAAGATGCATGGCTAGGAACACGTCGTCAGGCTAGCATGCTTTCCTATTCTAGTCCTGCAAAATTTCCATCCAGATGCATGGCACCGAATTGGCCAGCAAGGCAGCAATTGCGTATCTGGCGCGCCTGAATTCAATGCATCAATGGGGTAAGAGGCAAATGTAGCATAGCACTCCGTGTGTTTATCGCTTCCTCTTGTTTCTGTCCTTACCAAATGATTCTCTTTGTCACAATCCTTGATTCCTCATGAACTGGCCCTTCAAATGGCAAAATATAGAAGGCCGGACACACCAGCACCAGCACGAGTGTGAACTAAACGAGCTTCCGGGCTTTAGGGAGCACTGAAAGTACAGATGCAAACTTTATTGACCTGTGTGACCAGGAAAGGGCATTCTTCTGGGCCCATTTGGGCCACCCTTCTTTCAATCATTTGGGCTGTCCATCTGAGCTATGTATTCGACCAGTCTCTCTACTGAAGTTTCACCTCATCACAAATAAGGGGGGAGAAAATCATCAGAAAAGCAAGAAATCTTCTGCTGTTAAGGCACCGACAGACCATGACAACAGTCACGGAGGTGGAGTTTAAAGTACAATTTATCTGTTCCAACAGGCACATCACCATTTTGCTAACTCGGCAACTCAGCACACCATAGCATGAGCACGTAGTTTAGTCCCAACGAATTACAGGCATGGTAATGTATAGCTGCCAGTATCTTGCACATAGTTCACGGCTACAGAACTGAAGGGTACTTCTTCGCCTGCTGACGAACACGATTCTTGTACTCTGGCATGTTCTGCAAATGACAGCAGCAAAGAACATGTTTGTTAGGTGCACGACCAATTCAGAATTAAGTAATTTTATCTCTAATTTGGTTTTTTTCGTATGGGAGTTCAAGTCATAACAAAACCTTTTTATAGAGCTCAAAGCATATATTCTGTGCAGCAGAGTTAGGATTTGGATCATCAAACAACTCCTGGATGCCTACAAGAATTTGCCTCACTGTAATTGAAGGTTTCCATCCCTGATGAGACAACAATAAAACCATCCGAGCTCGGTGAGAATAATAGGATGGTTTATTCATTGTGAAAAGAATATATTAAACTCAGTTTGAGCTTACAGAGCCCAAGATTGATAGGCATACTGCCCCAGAGTCATAGACATTGATGTGGAAGAAACCCGATGGAAACTTGCAGGAAGGAGGGTTAGTCGGGTAGTCTTCAGTGAATTGCATAATAAGTGGGAAATATCCACCCTCCCAATCAGTCTGTAGGAAGAAAATATCATCAACGCATAATTACTTTATGGCATGATTGTTTAAATTGCAAAATGCAATGGGAGTTGGTGGTGGCAGGCTTTTATAGTAGTAAAGATAATCTTATTTCAATGGCAGAGTTGTTTAGGAAATCTATGAAGTGTGAATAGAGTACCAAATTTTGTTGTAAAGGAATAACATAAGACTACACTATGCACATGTAGAATTCATAAGATTCAAAAGCAGTTGCAAATAACAGGTAATAGCCGGTATGTGGAATTAGTTTGCACTAACTCTTATTATAATATAAAAATAAATAGAAGTAGCTTATTATTACTTTGATGACCTCCTAGAGGACTAAGAGGAGAAACTACCAAGCACCTTAACAAGCTAAAGATTTAAAGGGGGGAAACAATCCAGCGATACTTAAGGTTGTTTCAAAGGTGAAATAGAACAGATGCGCAAGTCTATGGCAAAAAATGACCATTGAACTATGAACAAGTAAAAGTTGACATTGTGAACAGATAAAGAAGAAGACTAAATTCTTGTAGGATACAAGCATTTGCATTCATTCCGTAATTATCATATCTTTCACGGAAGAAAACCATTTTAGAAAGTACTACTAAAATAAATAGTGGAAGCCCACTTTTTTATTTGATCTCAAATACCAACTGCTTAGGAAATCTCATATTGCCCAGATATTCCCAGAGAGCAAAAAAACTCCGAAACGGTATACCCTTCCAGATTCGGACTCCGTTTCATCTTATCATGTTTCTGATCCATAAGGAGCCATAGTGACCATTGGGTCAGAAAATTTGATGTGATGACTACTATGCAGACCAATTGGTACAAGGTGCACAACTATATTTTGCTGACCAGTACTATGTTAGTTCCTAATATGCAATTAAAGTGCTGGTACCTGACTCAAAGGTGTATATATGTGCTTTCTAATGAATAAAAATTGTTGGGTTAGTTGCTTATCTACTGTCTCAAACACAGAAGTCTGGCGCCAGATGAAAGACAACACCTAATGAGGTTATACAAATTAGGATGAAATGAATAAAAATTGTTGGGTTAGTTGCTTACCCTTCTTTTAACCATTGTCTTAGATCACACTGTATCACCACAAGTTGAATCAAATCGAATGAAATGAGTGACAAAAGGGCGACTAAGGTAATGTTATAAAGTTTCATTTTACTGGCATCCAAATACAGTGCATTGTTAAACAAGTCAAAACACTGCATTGAACAACATGACGGAGCAAGAGAACCTGCAGTTTCACTGAGCAGGTCTGTAAATTCTTCTTACGCCAAATCACATAGTGGCATGCATTTCAAGAGGGGCATAAGTCAGTTTATAATAGCTGCAAGGGTGGCTAGATAAATCGGTCCAAAGTACTCAATCGTGGGCATATCTTCGCATCTTAAGAATCTAACCGACCATTTAAAGAAAGAAAGCTTAGCACATAAACATAACCCAAGCATAATGCATAGGCAGCAGCCGACAGAGAGAAAAAAAATTGCGTTTTCCCCGTAATTCTTACCCCTTCCCTTCCGGGGATGACGCATTCCCAGACCATGAGGTTGACGGACCCATCCGGCAGGGTCTCCGGCTTGGCCACGAAGCCCTGGAACGAAACAAAGAAGCAGCAACGTCCCCATCACCAAACAAAAAAAGGAAGTAGTAAAAACAAAGAGGAAAAAACCTAGCAAAAGACCGAATAAATTAGCCAGGACAGATCAGTGGCTAGTTGCGGGCGCGCACATGGGGGTGGTTCTTGCGCCACGCCTTGCGCTCCTCGGCAAGGCGCGCGCGAGCGATGCCTCCTCCGGACGCCATCTGATCCAATCTAGACCAGCAATACGCTGTCCAGGTATCGGATGGGAGTTGCGCTGCTTCGTCTTCTCCCAAGGCCTCTCGATCGCTCGCTCGCGGGCGGCGGCGCAGATTGTTGTAGGTGAGGTTTTGCCTCTTCGGTTCCTCTCCAGATGGTGGAAGTAAAATATCAGAGGACCGGACCGAGTAATGCGGGTTGCGGGTGGTCGCCGAATCTGGAAGGCGAGTCTGTTAGGCCGCGAGTCGGTTCCTTTTACTTCCTTTCCGCTCCTTTCACCGCTTATTTATCGTTTTATCTCCTTTTCAGAGGCTGCGGGATGGTCCGTGATCTTTTTTTTAAAGGGTTAATTAGTTACCGCCTAAATTTAAAGGGTTAATCGTTTTATTCACGGGTGGGCATCATTTCTATTTTTTCATCTTCTTCCTTTCTCCTGTTGCTTTCTCCTTTCTCATTGACCACGCTGGCCGGCGAGCTCCACCGCAAGAACAGGTAACAAAAACGCTGGGCTCTGTTCGCTTGAGCTGATCTGGGCAGAATAGCTACTACAGCTATAGCTTCCACATCAATTTCCTTGCTTTCACTAGCATTGTTGCTAAATGTTACAGCAAGAAGTAGTGCAGTCAAATAATGCCTTGGTTTTCACAGATCAATCACCAACTATTTCAAAAGCGAGGTTAATTTATTGTTGGGTAAGGTATTATACTATCCTTTTACATGTCTATAAAATTAAAATAATTTCACTACCTATCACGGACGAATCCAGGACGAAATTAGTAGGGTATCCCAAACATAAAACTATATAACTATCTTACATCTTATACTCTAATTATCAAGTAAATTATGGTGTCACACATGTATAAACATATACTAATACCACTGCTATTAGGATTTGTATGGTGTCCTGTGCACCCATTACTCACAACGTGGATTCGTCCCTGCTACCTATATAGGTATCTTGATAACTATCAAAAATCAATATATTTAAAATGTTATATGGCAACACTATAGATTTAGTACTATATTTATCACCAAACTACAAGTTGAAGTATCACAAACTATGGTTTTGGTAATAAAATTAACACAAAAGACACATTTAGCACTAGTTTAATAAAAAAACAATAATGATTATAGCTTGATTCTAAACTAAAAAATCTATAGTTTTATCATTGTTTTAGTATTGGATCTATAGTTTTTGTGACATTTGATCTTAAATGTGTGGTTTTGTGATAAAACTAGGGATAAAAAATTGTTGCAAGCATCCAAACAAGTTACAGCCTAGCAACCCGCTGAGCCGCGTTGACAGATGTATACAAGCTCAATGTAGATGACTCTTTTTCACGATGATGTGAGCTGAGGATGCTAGTTTTGTTATATAGTTTGTGCATGCTTTTTCAGAAGCCAGAGTTGGACATATAGGAAGGGTTTCAAGTGTATGCTATAAACCAGCTATAAGAACACACATACAAGAGACAAAGAAAATGAAACAAAAACAAAAGAAGCATGCTACATATTTTTAGCCGGTCCTAGCATGGATTTCAACAGATTATATGAGAGAGTGAGGTGAGCCTAAGATCAATGGTGTAAGAGCTAACTATTATATAAGCGAGCTATTAGTTAGACTATAAATGATGTGATAATATTTAGAACTGATAGCTATTTGTAGTGTTGACCTCGCTCTTTTGGGGTTTGGAACGAGTGGCACAGTAAAGAGATGTCAAGAGTGATCCTTGAAACAAACACGTCATGATTGTTAGATGCGTAAGTACGGTGCTGAAAAATAAACATGAATATAAAGGGAAGACAAATGAAAGTGTAGACTAGTACTACCTCCATCCTAAAATACATGGCCTATTTTATTTTACACGATCTTTAATACTTTACTTTGATCACTAATTTCTTCTGCAAGATATATATTATCAAAAATTATAAACTTTACATCATATAAAAAATACATTGAAATACGAATCTAATATGCCACATGCATAATAATAAACATCCATATTGTTAGTCTAACAACTATTGGTCAAAACTTTCAACTATTGATTTTATAGAAAAAAATGACCCTTTATATTTTAGGACGGAAAGACTATATTATATGGATTATGTATATTGTGTTAGGGTTTAATTTGAAGTGGGCCTTGGGGAGGGCTTTGAGCCCAGTGCATAATTAACATAATAGATTTCTGCTATTATTCTCTTTGTGTGGCTTGACCTTCTCTCTTGGTGTATTGTATACTGTGTGAAATGGGAGAAGAGAGATGCAATCCAATATATTATCTTTCTGCAGAAAAAACAAATCTAACTTAGCTCAATTGTAATACATGCAGTCATCCATTCAAAAGCTGGCCTAGCTAGGTCCGGTGCACAGGACAATCGATGAATTGTCATCATAGAAATTGCAATGTACTACCAAGGTGCAAATGCACAATGTGCTAAACATACCTTCTGCAACGTACCAACCAATGTAAGTTCACAAGGATGACACATGTCCAGTACACATGGGCACATCAATACACAGCCTAACAAGATCATATACACGTAGTACTGTGGTAGAGAGTATCAGCGAGCATCCCTTTTTTTTACCCCAATTATTCAAAACATAGTATTATCACAGGTATTAAAGAATGTTAAATGAAAATCCTAAACGAGACCTTTTTTTTAAAAAAAAAAATCAACTACAATTGCTTCCACATTCCAGTCTGCCCATCGATCGGTCACAACGTGGCGCAGTACTCGTCCTCGAGAGCGTCCGGCGCGGTGCGCGACCCGCCCGCGGACGGCGCGCGGACGTGTCCGACCATGGACACCCGCAGCGCCTCCTCCTCGTACGCCCGCCGCGCCATCTCCGCCACCTCCGACTTGCGCCGCTGGATGCTCACCACCGCCACCAGCACCAGCCCGAGTAGCACCGTGCCGCCCGCGCCGAGCGCCGCGCCGAACAGCGCCAGCTTCCACTTGCTCACATCGCCTGCCTCCGCCACCGCGCCGGCGCCGCCGGCGCCGTCTCCCGCTCCGCCCAGGACGAGCGCGAAATGCCCCTGGTCCCACACGTGGCAGGTGTTGCTCCCGGCCTGCACGTCCGTCACGGTGACGCTGCCGTTGATCGCCACGGCCATGCAGAGCGGCACGGCCCCTGGCTGCAGCGCCGGCACGGCCATGGAGAAGTTGACGCGGATGGCCGCGCCCGTCACGGCGATCTCCAGCCGTGCCGTGGCAGTGGCGGCGCCGCCACGACGCGCTTGCAGCTGCAGGCCGTAGAACGTGAGCCCGAGCACCGGGGACGCGATGCGGTACCCGCCGCTGGCCGCGTACTCGTCGAACACGGACGAGAGGTTCCCCAGGTTGGCGCGCACTGCGAGAAGGCGCGACGCGACGCCGCCCCGCACGGCGAGACCCGGTGGCACGGAGAACTCGCCGAGCCGGCGGACGCCGTACCTCCTCAGGCTACCAGCACGGAAGCGCACGACGTCGGCCGCGACGCCGGAAAGGCTCCCCGGGAGCGTGAGCGGGTACGTGACGCCCGTCCTCCGGTGTTGCTTGCCGTGGTACCACGCCACCGCGGCCTGCTGCACGACGTCGTCGATCAGCACGGCGTCCTGCAGCTGAAGCTCTTGCAGTGCAGCGCACGGTGGCGGCAGCGTGAGCGCGACGACGGCCGCCGCGAGCAGGACGAGGCGACTGCTGAGACGAGTGGTGGTCATGGCTGGAAATAGGAGGTGGCGTTGCGTAAGACAGGGACAGCATGGGGACATTTTAGTTGCAGGAGTTAAAAGTGAGCATGATGGCAAAAGCTGGCTCCTTTGTAATGGCATGAGATTAGCGATAGATGCGTCACGTCGATCACTCAGTGTATGACTTGGAAGTGAAGCATGATCCGTTGTGCAGCATGGTAGGAGCTGATCTAAGTTAATGCGGTGATAAATTAGTGAGTTAATTAGTACGGGGGACGGTATGATGAGTACAGAATGGTGCGGTTAATTACTACGTGCATGTGTACGTTGGGGGTGTGGTTCACTGGGACAGGACAGTATATTAGGGACGTCGTAGGGTTGGTGATTAAGCCCGGTGGAGAGGAGGCAGTAAAGATTGCAACTTGCAAGGCCATGGATTGGAGAGGAAGGTTCTTCCCCTGTCAAGGAATAATCATGTCTCATGTCTGCAAAGTTCTAGCAGCAGGTCCCCTGCCTTTTCTCCATTTGTCAAAAGAAGTCCCTCTTCAGTCTTCATGAAACTGTACAGGCACTTCTGTCTATCTGCAAGAACAGGATCGTCTTTCTTCTGCTCACTACGGGAATGGAACGTTCTACGAAACTAGGACCCTGTTTGGATACAGGGACTTTTTTTTGTCCATGTCACATTGAATGTTTGAATACTAATTAAAAATATTAAATTAGACTATTAATAAAGGATCAGTTAATTGGGTTGTCGGTTGCAGTTATACAGGATCTACCTACACTCAGCTCATATGAGTATTTATCAGGTAGTACTCCCAACGGGCACACTAATCGTATCAAAAAAAAAAAACGAGCACACTAATTGAATTTCTTCTGAACTGAACCGTGCATATTTCACAGGCAGATCTCACTGCTCTCAGTCAACAAGTACAGCAAAATTTACCTGCAAACCAGTGAGTTGTAACCTCTGCTTCTCCATCATACTCACATCACTGTTGGTTTTGATCGTTAAATTCTGCCATGCACGTACAGTTCTTACAGGCTATGTCAGTCTGACTTTGAGTGACTTGGAGGGATGGGTACCGCCGTACAGAAGCCGGCCCGTGAGGCTGGCAGGAAATCGCTGTTCTTGTTGCGCAATTTGATCATGGTTGGAATGATGACGCGGGCATCGGCGTGCTCAGGGCACCATTAGGCTTGCGTATTCTCTTGTCCATGAACTGTCTCCTCGGTCCATATGGCGCTATAATTGGGGGACCAAACGCGCATAATTACAGATCAGTGTGACAGTGTGTAGTCATCAGCCGTTAACCAATGGTTAAAAGGATCATTCCTCAATCCATCGTGCGTGGCACACTGGCACGGGACATTTGGTGGAGTAGTAGTCTGTCGCTGCAAAGTTAACTAGGCATGGCTTCCCATAGAGCAAATCGTAAGGTACAGCTTCCTGATGAGCACGTACGAAATGGAACTAGCCTTCCGTTCTTCTGAGTCGATACCTTCTGTGCACAATCATCACTGACGCTCCTCCATACGGACAAGTGTATCGAGTCTTCATCACTGACGCTCCTCCGTACAAAGAAGTGTATCAACTCTCACACAGGCCATACGATTCTTTGTTTTCATGGTGAGGAGACCTTGCTCTGGTGTTTTTCTATTCTTCTCCAGGCATCTCACTTGCTTCTTAAGACCAGTATTCGATTTTTTTAGTCTCGTTCAGAGGAAGCCATCTCAATTCCCAAGTTGGACCTCTGCTGAATAAGATGGTCGCGAACACGGCCTGGAAAAAAAAAAAGAGAAAGTGGACACACACAAGATGTTAGGCCCAAAAGGCGTATTGTCTGGGCCTTCTTAATAATCACGGATGTTTGAAGGAATAAGTTTATTTTGACTCACTCAAAAGTGATCTGAATCCTAAACCGTAAAACCAAATATTTCAAGTCCCAAACTAATAAAATTGGTGCAATTTGACTTCCTTAAAGGTTTTTTCGGGCGGTTTCACGGACGTGACCACTTATTGACAAGTGGGGCCCATATATCATACTCTCTCTTTCTTCTTTTCTTTCTGCCTTCTCTCTTTCTCCCTCCTTTGTCCGTGACCACTGCTGTCGTCGCCTCCCACGGCTGCGTCCGCAGCCGACGTGGCTGGTCGCCGCGGACGCCGACGCCGATTAGGATGGGGCTTTGAAGTTTGGATTTTGATTGGTGATGGGTTGGCTTTGACACTTGAGAGTACTTTGACAGGTACCCGCCGCACGGACGGAAGCCGGCGAAGGAGGAGAACGGTGTGCCGTGGAGAAGGATCCGCGCGCCGCCGCTGAGCACGCCGACGCACGATCTCCACACCTCCAGCTGCCTCGCCGACCTGCGCCCTGGTGAACACCTCGAGATCCAGTGGAGAAAGAACAAGGACTTCCCCTACGGTATGTATGGACAGTATGGTTTATCTACTTTCAGTATCCAAGATTGACTGAAAATTGACAAAAAAAAAAAAGAGAACATTCTCCATGCTTGGCACATGATGCCATTGCACAATTGATGATTCTAGCACTGGATTAGTCATTTGATGATGGGTGTGAATGTGTGATATGCTTTGTGGTGATGGATGCTGTTGTCTTTGTGGTATGGTGTCGTGGGTCACCAGCAGACATGCGCTACACGCTGATGCTGTTGTCCGCCGCCGCGACCCGTGCCCGCGACAGCCACGGCGGCCCGTGCTCGCGGCCCGCACCTGTGACTGCCGCCGCCATCGTCTCCCCATGGCCGAGTCCACCGCCGACGCGGCCCCGCGTCTACGGTCGCCGCCAACGACAACGCTTCCCTGCGGCCGCGGCCGCCGCCGACGCGGCCCGTGCTCGTGGCCCCGGGCCCTGGACCGCCGACGCCAACGTCTTCCCGTGGCCGCGTCCGCTGCCAACGCTGCCCTGCACCCTGGATCGCCGCTGCCGTCGCGTCCCCACGGTCGCGTCCGCAGCCGATGCAGCCCCGCGCCCGGTCTCCGCCGCCGCAGCCGCGGCCATCACCGCTTCAGCTCCCGCCGGCCGCCATGACCTGTCACTGCTCCACCGAATGGGGGAGAAAGAGGGGAGGAAGAAGAAAGATTAAAGAATGACATGTGGGCCACACCTGCCAGTAAGCGCCACGTTAACAAAACTGTCCACTAAAACCGTCAAGGGAGTCAAATTACACCGGTTTTAATAGTTTGGGAGTTGAAATATATGGTTTTACGGTTTAGGGTCGTGTATTAGATTCGGACCACTTTTGAGGAAGTGAAAGTGAACTTATTCCATGCTTAAACACTAAAAATCTGGCCTAGTCTGGGTTGGACAAGCAAATTGGGCCTTCGGAATGTTGCCGTAGAAGATACTCCATTTCAAATTAAGGGTTTTGACTTTGTTTTTTCTTTTAACGTTTGAACATTCGTCTTATTAAAAACTTTTACAAATGATTAGTCGTGCTTAAAATACTTTGTATAATATAATAAAGTGAGTCATAAAAAAATTAATATCAGTATAAATTTTTTAATAAAACGAATGGTTAAACATTGAAAGGAAAAAAGTCAAAACCTTACATTCTTAAAAAGAGGTAATACTACATATCCGCCTCTTTCATTACTGGGTGTGAAACCATGACCACAAATGGCAACTCAATCTGTTCTGCTCGAGGTTATCCCCTCGTCCCCCTCCCCCACCCAAAAGTGGAAAAAAAAGACTAAAGGTTTAAAAATTTGCATGGTTGAAACAATTCAAACGCCTTATGCCATGTTCCAAAGCACTGATGGGAACCAAACGACACCCAAGGCTACAACGTTGTGGTGCTGACGGTCTCCAAAAACGGTACCATCGTAAGGTGATGATTAATGGCACAATATGCATGAGGGGGGATGATGATGGTGGCCATTGCGTTTGTGGGGAGTCTTCTCCTAGATCCAGACCATGGGTATTGGATGCGGTGATTGGTGTGTTAGATTATCCTCACAAACAGAGGCAAACCTTGGGGTGTGTCACAAAATGTGGGTCTCTGTGGAGGCCGGGGTGAAATCCTGGACTGATGCATATGACATCGTTCCCTTCTTCCAGGTGTGTTATTATGCTTCCTTGTCATTGCCGTGATTAGATTCCCCCCACCCCCTAACTCTCGAGTCCACTTGTAGAGAATGGGATAAATATCTAGAGCTTTAGTCCCGGACAAAATTAAGCCCGGGACTAAATCTCTTTTTAGTCCCGGTTCGTATTACTAACCGGGACTAAAATCCACTGTTCGAGCATAAAGAACACATTAGTCCTGATTCAAAAATATGTGAGGCTCTTATTAGCTTTTAGTCCGGGTTAGAATAACCAACCGGGACTACTCAACTCCCCCCTCCTTTTTATCTTCTTTCCTATCCCCACGTTCCCTTCTCCCATCCTTATCCTTTTCTTCCTTCTCTTCCTCTAACTCTCCTCTCCTCCTCTAGATCTGCAGGGTCACGCTGCATAGCGCACGGGAGGCCGGGGCGTC